>BCLG01000160.1:99982-169742 GCA_001602295.1 Zoysia matrella
TGATTTAAGTATTTAAGATAAAAACAACAGTTTAATATATACCTATATCTGTATTTAAACTTCAGTTATCTCCATCTCATCAAATTCGGTGCTCACATGTAACAATGCTTTAAGTCGACCTAGCCTTTTAAACCTTTAATTAAAAAAAATCCATGAACCATAAGTTATGATGATATGTCTAATTTAATTGTTTTTTACCTATGTATATTTATATTTATGTACATGTTGGAGTTGAAATTTTTTTACCTATGTATATTTGCATAAAAAATTTGGTAGAGATGGAGATATCTAAATTTTAGATATTAATATAGATATCTATTTGACTTATTTTTAATTTAAATACCTAAAATTAATATTTAGATACTCGGTTTAGGTATCTGTTGGAGTTACTCTGTTTGAAATTAAGACTAATTGTTAGTATAATCTGCAATGAAAACTCTTCTTCACCTCTGACTGATGGAACTGGATGTTTTTCGGATAGGTTCCGAGATGGAAACGGTGGAGATATTTTAGACATCAGACATTTTATTTTAACTGCGAATTTGTTAATCCTTATTAGTTTACTGATAGACTAAATATATTTTGCATTGTAAAAAAAATTGTTTAAACTGTTGTCGCATTGTGAAAATTTAAAAGACCCGTTGTCGCATGTTGGAGACACGAAATTTCTTAAGTCGTACATCCAGGATTTGAACTTGGTTGTGTCGTACATTCAACAGTGTAATCGTATGTTCAACATACGAATTTGCTTATGTCGCACGACCAATACACGACTAAAGCGAAATTGAATCTCCAGCTTCCGACTTTTCGTTAATCGTACATTCGTCGTGCGACATGATACTTTTTTTGAAATTTATCCATTTCAAGTATTATTTCTGTAATTTCTAGAAAAATAGATAATATTTAAAATAAAAACTCCCAAAAAATTAGTTTAGATATGCAAAATTTTGAACCATGTTTCAAATACATTTGATGGTAAAGCAAATTATAATAAAATATATAAAATTTATCATAATTTTTTAAATAAGACGAATGGTCAAAATTGTGGTTTGAAGTCAACGGTGACATCAATTTAAGAACGAAGAGAGTATACCTATAATAAACTTCTTCATTAGTATCAAAATATTTTCTTATAGTTTCTCTATTTTAAATTTCCTCAGCAATGCAGCGGGAAATTATCTAGTTCGTATTGTTAACAAGGTGGCATCGTCAAGTGGATAACAATGTGGTATTCAATATTAATGAAAGTAACTGAAATTAATATAAATACTTAATAACAAGTAAGATCATTAACTACACAATGTTTAAATATATAGACAATACATGCAATTATTTAGGTCATATAGGTGCAAAAGCAAATTATAGGATTAATATGATTAAGAAAGTTAGAGCCTGCTAGCGAAGGCGTCTTCAGGCTCTTCTTCATATTTGATGAGGACATCACTTCTTTAGATACACACAACACTTCTCAAATTAGTGTTGATAGAACTTGTACACAACAGTTAAAATTAAAGATGAACTCGTTTCTAGACACATGTTATCTTTTATTTGAGAATATATTGCTACCTAATTATTTTATCATGATTAGAAACATTGAAAGAGCAAGAAAAGTTAGAGAATCACTTGGAGATGCACAAGATAAGGATGGACGCTCAATTACAAAAGAATGAATCCAACTCGGGTTCGAGTCTGTGTCCGACTCCAAGAGCAGCCCACACTAAAATGAATGTCAAGTTCAGTTTTTTAATAATAAACATCCCAATTAACTCTTTTTGACTCAAAAATATTTTTGTTACGGACATTTTCTGAAGAAAATGGGGAACAAACAAGCGTGAAAATGGGTCCCGACAGGAAAAAAATAGGACATTGTCCTTCCTCTCACCTCATGTTCAGTTTTTTTTAATATGAATATATCAATCCACTCCTTTTGACCCAAAAATATTTTTAGTACATATATCAAATATTTTCTGAACAAAACCGAGAAAAAATGGTGCAAAAACGGGTGTCGACAGGGAAAAATAGGCCCCAATCCTTCTTCTCAACCCGTATTCAGGTTTTTAATAATGAACATCCCAATCCACTCATTTTGACACAAAAATATTTTTGGTACGTATATCAAACATTTTCTGGAGAAAACCGAGAAAAACGGGTGTAAAAATGGGAGGATGAGAAAAATAGGCCGCAGCCCTTCCACTTAAACCATGTTCAGTTTTTTCAAAATGAACATCGCAATACACTCCTTTCAGTATAAAAATATTTTTTCAGGTATATTGGCTATTTTTTGAAGAAAAAAAAAACAGGAATGGGTCCAATGGAGAAAAATGAGTGCAAAAATAGGTCCCGATGGGAAAACATGTCGCAGTCCTTCCTCTCAACCCGTATTCAGTTTTTTAATAATGAACATCTCAATCCACTCTTTTTGACCAAAAATATTTTTGGTACATATATCAGATTTTTTTTGAGAAAACCAAGAAAAAACAGGCGTTAAAATGGGTCTTGATGGGGAAAATAGGCCGCAATCCTTTCTCTGAATGCATGTTCAGTTTTTTAATAAAGAACGTCCTAATCCATTCCTTTTGACCCAAAAATATTTTTGGTACGTATGTCGGATATTTTCTGGAGAAAACAAAAAAAGAGCGCAAAAACGAAGCTGCAGTCCTTCCTCTCAACCTGTGTTCAATTTTTTAATAATGAAAGTCCTAATCCTCTTCATTTGACCGAAAAATATTTTTAGTACGTATATCAGACATTTTCTGTAGAAAACTGGTCCCGATGAGGAAAATGGGCCACAGTCCTTCCACACAATTTGTGCTCAGTTTTTCAATAACGAACGTCCCATTCCACTCCTTTTGACAAAAAATATTTTTGGTATGTATATCAGACATTTTCTGAAGAAAACAAAAAAAAAAATGGGCACAAAAATGGTTCTGATAGGGAAAAATAGGCCGCAGTCTTTCCTCACAACCAGTATTTAATTTTTGCAAAATAAACATCCCAATCCACTTCTTTCAACACAAAAATATTTTTTGCATTTATATGAGCTATTTTCTAGAGAAAACCAAGAAAACAGGAGAAAAAAAGGTCACGATGGGGAAAAACAGGTACAAAAATAGGTCCTGGTGAGGAAAAACAGGTCGCATTCATTCTTCTTAACCCGTATTCAGTTTTTTAATAATGAACGTTCCAACTCGCTCCTTTTGACCCAACAATATTTTTGGTATGTATATACAACATTTTTTTTGAGACAACTGAGAAAAAAGGACGTGAAAACAGATGCCGACAGGGAAAAATAGGCTGCAGTCCTTCCTCTCAACCCGTGTCTAATTTTTTTAATAATGAACATCCCAATCCACTCCTTTCTAATCCACTCCTTTTGATCCAAAAATATTTTTGGTTGGTATATCAGACTTTTTTAGAGAAAACCGAAAAAATAGGCGCGAAAATGGGTCATGACTTGGACAAATAGGCTGCAGTCCTTCCTCTCGACCCGTGTTCAATTTTTTAATAATGAATGTCCCTATCCTTTTCATTTGACCAAAAAATATTTTTGGTACGTTGCAGAAAACTGGGAAAAAACAAGCGCGAAAACGGTCTCGATGGGGAAAAATGGGCCACAGTCCTTCCTCTCAACTTGGGTTCAATTTTTTAATAACGAACATCCAAATCCACTCCATTCGACCCAAAAATATTTTTTGTATGTATATCAGACTTTTTTTTGAGAAAACCAGGAAAAAACGGGCGAAAACTGGTCCCGAGGTGAAAAATAGGCCGCAGTCCTTCCTCACAACCCGTGTTCAGTTTTTGCATAATGAACATCTCAATCTACTATTTTCAGCGCAAAAATATTTTTTGCAGGTATATTGGCTATTTTTTGGAGAAAACTAAAAAAAAAGGAGCGAAAACGGGTCACGATGGGGAAAAACGGGTGCAAAAATAGGTTCTGATGAGAAAAAATAGGTCGCATTCATTCTTCTCAACCCGTGTTTAGTTGTTTAATAATGAACATTTCAACCCACTCCTTTTGACTCAATAATATTTTTGGTATATATATCGAACATTTTCTGGAGAAAACCGAAAAAAAGGCGCGAAAACGGGTCAGGACAGGGAAAATAGGCCCCAGTCGTTCCTCTCAACCCGTGTCTAGTTTTTTAATAATGAACATCTCAATCCACTCCTTTTGACCAAAAAATATTTTTGGTACATATGTCAAATTTTTTTTAGAGAAAACAGAGAAAAAAGGGTGCAAAAACAGGTACCGATGGGGAAACATAGGCAGCAGTCCTTACTTTCAAACTGTGCTCAATTTTTTGAAAATGAACATCCCAATCCACTTCTTTCGCGAAAAAGTTTTTTTATGTATATTGGCAATTTTCTAGAGAAAACCAGAAAAATAGGAGCTAAAATGGGTCCTGATAGGTAAAAACGGTTGCAAAAATAGGTTCCAATAGGGAAAAATAGGTCGCAATCCTTTTTCTCAACCCATGTTTAATTATTTAATAATGTATATCGAACATTTTCTAGAGAAAATTGAGAAAAAACAGGGGCAAAAACAGGTTCTGTTTGGGAAAAATAGGCCGTAGACCTTCCTCTCAGTCTATGTTCAGTTTTTTAATAATGAACGTCCGAATCCATGCCTTTTGACAAAAATATTTTTGGTATGTATATCAGACATTTTCTTGAGAAATTTTAAAAAAAAGCGTGAGAACGGGTCTTGACTGGGAACAATAAGCTGCGGTCCTTCCTCTCAACTCATGTTCAGCTTTTAATAATGAACGTCTCAATACTCTCGTTTTGACTAAAAAATATTTTTAGAATGTATATCAGACATTTTCCGAAGAAAACAAAAAAGGGCGTAAAAACAGGTCTCGACTTGGACAAATAGGCTGCAGTCCTACCTCTCAACCCGTATTCAACTTTTTAATAATGAATGTCCCAATCCTCTCTTTTTGACCCAAACATATTTTTGGTACATATATCAGGCATTTTCTGGAGAAAACCGGAAAAAACAGGCGCGAAAACGGGTCTCGACAGGGAAAAATAGGCTGCAGTCCTTCCTCTCAACCCATCTTCAATTTTTTAATAAGGAACATCCGAATCCACTTTATTTGACCCAAAAATATTTTTGGTATATATATCGGACATTTTCTTGAGTAAACCAGAAAAAAAGAGAGCGAAAACTGGGTCTCCACGGGGAAAAATAAGCCGTAGTCCTTACTCTCAACCCGTGTCTAGTTTTTTCATAATGAACATCCCAATCCACTCTGTTCCGCGCAAAAATATTTTTTGAGGTATATTGACCATTTTTTGGAAAATGGATCCCAATGGGGAAAAAATGGGTACAAAAATGGGGTCCGTTGGGGTAAACATGTCGCATTGCTTCCTTTCAACCCATGTTCAGTTTTATAATAATAAACATCCAAATCCACTCTTTTTGACCCAAAAAGATTTTTGGTACGTATATCAAATATTTTCTGAAAAAAACCAAGAAAAAACAGTTTTCAACGGGGAAAAATGGGCCGCAGTCCTTTCTCTCAACCCATGTTCAGTGTTTTAATAACGAACGTCGCTGTCCTTCCTCTCAACTTGTGTTCAGTTTTTGCAAAATGAACATAGCCATCCACTCCGTTGAGCGCAAAAATATTTTTTGTAGGTATATTGGCCATTTTCTGGGTAAAACTAAGAAAAGCTGGAGCGAAAATGGGCCACGATGGAAAAAACGGGTGCAAAAATAGGTCCCGATGGGGAAAACATGTGGCATTCATTCTTCTTATCTCGTGTTCAGTTTTTTAATAATGAACGTTTCAATCTTCTCTTTTTGACCTAAAAATATTTTTGGTACATATATCGAACATTTTCTAGAGAAAACCGAGAAAAAGGGCGCGGAAACAGATTCCGATAGGGAAAAATAGGTCCCAGTCCTTCCTCTGAACCCGTGTTTAGTTTTTTAATAATGAACATCTCAATCCACTCATTTTGATAAAAAAATATTTTTTGTACGTATATCAAACATTTTCTAGAGAAAATCAAGAAAAAATGGGCGCCAAAAACGGGTACCGACAGGGTAAAATAGTCCACAGTCCTTCCTCTCAAACCGTGTTCAGTTTTTTTAAAATGAACATCCCAATTCACTCCTTTCAGTACAAAATATTTTTTGTACGTATATTGGCTATTTTCTGGAGAAAATCAAAAAAATAAAAGCTGAAATGGGTCTCGATGAGGAAAAACGGGTGCAAAAATAGGTCCCGATGGGGAAAAACAAGTCTCAGTCCTTTCGCTCAACCCGTGTTAAGTTTTTTTAATAATAAACATCCCAATCCACTCCTTTTGATCCAAAAATATTTTTGATACGTATATCGAACATTTTCTGGAGAAAACAAAAAAAAAACAGGCACAAAAAGGGTCTCGATTGGGAAAATAGGCTACAGTTCTTCCTCTCAACCCGTGTACAAGTTTTTAATAATAAACATACCAATCCAATCTTTTTGACTCAAAATTTTTTTTTATGTATATGTCACACTCGGTTTTATGGCTAAAACCGAATGACCTTTTATATGTGCCCAGAAACAAGTTTCACACATAAAGTGACTTCATTAATGGTAAATAGAACAATGTCTCGAAGAAAGAGAATTAAAAAGATTACCGAATTGCAGCGAAAAAGAAAACCAAGCGTAGCGTAGCTTCTACAGGCAATCGACCGGAGAGACGGCAAACCTAAACTTCCACTCTTGTGTCTTCAACGTCCTCTTAAACTTTGCTTTCTACTAAGCAACATTGATAAAGGCAAGGTTGAGTATGGGATGTACTCAGCAAGTGTGAAAAAGATGACATGTGGTAACAAATAAGGCAAAGGCAGCATAAGGTTCTTTTGCATAAACGCACACAATAGAGACATACTTCCTATGATGCACCTATTTACTAAGTGAAAGACATCGCATATATAAACTAACATGCTTACAGGCTACCTGGCTGCAGCACCAACATCAGAACCAATCAGTCTCCCACTGTGATCACCAACCAAACCATACCAAAATCTCACTAATCATGTGAAAGTCCATGCAATGCTCGTGACCATGAGCACGGCTGTCATGACAGTTTTAACTCTGTAGAGGTTGTACACAATTCTTCACGAGAAGTGATTTCATCCCTTGTTTCTAGATGGACTAAAGAATCTCTATTATGCTTGTGCTGGCCAAGCACTCGCACACTTCCTTTGGTGTGAGGGCCAAGAGATCCCTTCAATGCTTTTTCATGACTTCCACCAGCTTGTACGTACGCACTAAAGTTTCACCCGTCGAGCACTAACCGAAAACCCGAGAGGCCCCCTTTTGTGCCGAATGGTTCCCGGGAGTAACTTTTCCTTCCCCACACATCTCTCTCCAGGCGGATCTAGGCGTACCCCGCTTTCTTCGCTCCACCGTTTAGCACGCACAGAACTTGTTTTCATCACTTACTACGCCAGGCCGCGCCCATTCTTGGCATCATAGCTGTACGGGAACACATGGGTGGTCGCTCTACGAACCGGTCCTTATATTTGAAAAGATAACATACCATGGGACAGTTCCGGTAACCCCGCACATAGCCCTACACCAACCATATCTCTCAAATCACTAATCTCCAAGCTACTATTAAATCACACATTAATCCTATGACAATAGTTCAAGTTAATATCACCCATCCCGACAACAGCAAGCTAAGCATATAATCTACCTAACAAAAAGATAAACTAGGACGACAAGGCATAATAAAAAAACTAGTTAAATTCCTAATAGTAGGTGCGCATTCAATTTGACACAAGCATGCAATTTATAAGATAGAGATTTTATAAAATAGGCACAAGATGGTCAAGGACACTTGCCTTTGTAATTGTGTTGCTGCTCAATGATCTTAGAGTTCTAATTTTTGAAGTCCTCGCAAGCCGATCTGAAGCGTATTCGTCTAAGCGTGCAACAACCGACAACCAAACAATAGAGCAACAAAAACTAAGAATCATATGCAATATTGAAAGGTCATTATGGAGTGATAACAAGGTTGAGGGACTCACAAAGGATTATACTACAACAGGGAAACTTTAAGGTATTAGATGATAACAAGTGATGAACGGAGGCAACACGTCTGGTTATGCACAAACAGCATTGCAAACACCTGCGCGTTCCTGATGATTGACTGCAAGATTCAAGATAGTGGTTGAACAGAAACATGTGAAATTTTTTGGAACATGATGGAGACGTGATAGCTTGAACTAGATTTAACCTGAAAAGCAGATCGATAAATTGGATCTGGTATTTGTTCTGCAGCGGTAGTCGATGAGGAAATCACGTTCCTGGTGGAACCGTGAGGAATCTTAGCAAATCCTTTGGGGGTTGAAAAGGGGACATTTTGAAACACAACATGGTATAAGAGTTTCATCAAGGGGATGACTGAAATTGAGGAAAACAAGGAAGAGATTACCGATCCACGCGCTGAACAGATCTAGATTAGGGAGCAGCAGTCATTGCGATGTCGATCCCGAAAGCTACCAAACTCCAATGGTTATGATTTTTGGATATGTTGTAGAGGACATCAAGGTGCACCTGCTGACAAAATTTAGTGCAATTTGGTTGAGTAGATCTCCGAGAACGTCAATCAAAATCAGAGCCAAGGTGACTGGTCGCGATCTGCTGGGAAGAGAGAAATATGGGGGGGGGGGTTGGAGGAGGACGTGGGGAGTTGAGGGCATGGTGGAGAATATAAAGGGAAAGAGATATTTTAGAAGTTTGTTGAGTATTTATTTTGTTATTGGAAACTCATGGATTAATTTGGGGCATCGGAGCTAGATCGGATGGATTGGATTGAAAGAAACACGTGGATTAAGCTGACCTTTGAATTTGAATCAGATGGATGAGGTTAATTGAGTGATGTGGCATAGATCTAGGCCTTTAATTTCGAGGTAGCTCGGTCTCCGGTGCTCCAGGGCGGGTTCTCGACGGAAATAAGTGGAAATAGAGAGGACAAGGCGGGGATTCTCACCACGGGCTCGAGCGAGGTCGGAGGACGCAGGAGATGGGGGCGCGACGGCGACGTGCTGATGGCGATCTTCGGTGATGGTGAGGGCGACGTCCAAGAACCGGCTGGGGACGGAAATCGGTCGGGCAGGGGCGGCAGGGAGTAGGGAAGGCTGACACGAGGTCGATGGTGGCCGGGGCGGTTCCAAGGGGCGGCGCGACAGGCGGCAAAGGTTTTGGGTTTTGTCGAGGAGAGAGAGGGCCGAGCGGTGTGGTTTTGTGCGGGATTTATAGGGGATATAGGTGCGGTCAACTCAGGGAAGTCATGGCACGTGATTAGGGGAGAAATTCTGCGGAGATTGGGAAAACAAAATTGGGGCGGCGCGCACGGCTGTTGCGGAGGCGGCCGGAGGAAGGGGATGACAAGCGGGGGCCAGGCTATCGGTCAGAGTGAGGGAGGGAGAAGGGGGTCAGGGCTAGCCTTGGGCTGCGGTGGGCTGCGGGGATTTTTTTATTCTTTTCTTTTTCTTATTTCCTTTCTACTTCTTTTCTTATTCACATTTAATTCTTTATTATTATTATAATTAGATTATTTGAAAATGAGAGGATTAATTTGAAATATTTTCGCATAAATGCATTTTACTTTATTTGAACCATAACAAAAACATATTTTAAGACATCTGTTTCTAGAATCCAAAATTCGAGAAAACCTCTTTTCTTTCCTTTTGTTTATTTCACTGATTATAATTTATTTTATCCAATTATTTTATTTTGAAACAATAGAAGAATATATTTGAAAGTATTTGAGATAAATTAATTTCAAACGTTGATCAAAACCTATCCAAATAAAACAAAATTTTACAATAAAAATCATACTTTGAAGATATCTTTTCGAAAATTAAAATTGTGAGAAAGCACCCACTTTTTTTTAAATCAAATAAAACTTGCTTCTAAATACCAAAAATAATTTTACAAGATTATTTCCAAAACTTTGAAATAATTTGAGATAGATTCATTTTACTTCATTTAAAAGTTTCCAACTAGAATCAAAGTTCACAATAAAATTATGTTTTAAAGATATATTTTCAAAAATCAAATTTATGGAAAACACCTCTTTATTATTTTTTTTATCAAATAAGATTGGTTTTAAGATAAATACAAAAGCATTTTATTAAAGTAAGATAATATTAGACAAAAACATTTAAATCTTTATTTTCAAGGAAATTTTGAATACTTTTAAAATTGAGAACAAACCAATAATAATTAAAATTATTTAAATAATTGGAAATTTTACTTTATTTTGGTGAAGAAAAGTTCACATCCCCAAATTGGGAAATTTGGGGTGTGACAGTATATCGGACATTTTGTAGAGAAATCTAAAAAAAAAACAGGCGTGAAAATGGGTCCTGACTGGAAAAATAGGCGGCAATCCTTCCTCTCAACCCGTGTTTAGTTTTTACTAATGAACGTCCCAATTCTCTCCTTTTGACCCAAAAATATTTTTGTATGTAGATCGGATATTTTTTGGAGAAAACGAAGAAAAATAGGCGTGAAAACGGGTCCTTGGGGAAAAATAGGTCATAGTCCTTCCTGTGAACTCGTGTTCAGTTTTTAAACGAACATTGCGATCCACTCTTTTTGACCCAAAAATATTTTTGGTAAGTATATCAGACATGTTCTTGAGAAAACTAGAAAAAAACAGGTTCTGACGGGGAAAAATAGGCCGCAATCCTCCCTCTCAAGCCGTGTTCAGTTTTTTCAAAACGAACAACCCAATCCACTCTTTTCCGCGAAAAAATATGTTTTGCGGGTATATTGGCCATTTTCTGTAGAAAACCGAAAAAAACCGCAGTGAAAATTGATCTGAATGGGAAAAAACAGGTGCAAAAATAGGTTCCGATGGGGAAAAACATGTCGCATTTCTTCCTTTCAACCCATGTTAAGTTATAAAAAACATCCCAATCCACTCTTTTTCACACAAAAATATTTTTGATACGTATATCAAACATTTTCTACAGAAATCCAAGAAAAAACGGGCGTGAAAACGTCTCCTGACAGGGAAAAATGGGCAGCAGTTCTTCCTCTAAACCCTTGGTCAGTTTTTTAACAATGAACGTGCCCACTTCACTCTTTTTGACCCAAAATATTTTTGGTACGTATATCGAACATTTTCTAGAGAGAACCGAGAAAAAACAGGTGCAAAAACGGGTCTCAACGAGTAAAAATAGGCTGCAGTCCTTCCTCTCAACTTGTGTTCTATTTTTCCAAAATGAACATCCCAATCTACTCCTTTGAGTGCAAAAATATTTTTTTCGGGTATTTTGGCCATTTGCCGGAGAAAACCAAAAAAATAGAAGCGAAAATGGGTCTCGATGGCGAAAATGGGTGCAAAATATGTCCCGATGGGGAAAATAGGTTGTCTTTACTCTCAACCTGTGTTTAGTTTTTAATAACGAATGTCCTAATACACTCCTTTTGACAAAAAAAATATTTTTGCTACGTATATCTGACATTTTCCAGAGAAAACCGAGAAAAAACATGCGCGAAAAGGGGTCTCGACAGAGAAAAATAGGCTGCAGTCCTTTCTCTTCCTCTCAACCGTGTTAAATTTTTTAATAATGAACCTCTTAATCCACTCTTTTTTTCTCAAAAATATTTTTTGATACGTATATCAGACATTTTTTTTGAGAAAACAGGGAAAAAAAGACGTGAAAACGGGCTCCAACAGGGAAAAATAGTCCACAGTCCTTCCTGTCAACTCGTGTTTTAATAACGAACATCCTAATAAACTTCTTTTGAACGAAAAATATTTTTGGTACGTATATCAGACATTTTTTTGGTGAAAATCGAGAAAAAAGGCGCGAAGGGAAAATTAGACCGCAGTCCTTCCTCTCAACTCGTGTTCAGCTTTTTCAAAATGAAAATCCCAAACCACTCTTTTTAGGGCAAAAATATTTTTTTGCTGGTATATTGGCCATATTTTTTAGAAAACAAATAAAATGGAGCGAAATGAGTCCCATTGGGGAAAAGCAGATGCAAAAATAGGTCCGGATGGGTAAAAACAGGTCGTAGTCCTTTCTCAACCCGTGATCAGATTTTAATAATGAACGTCGCGATACACTCCTTTTGACAAAAAAATATTTTTGGTATGTATATCGAACATTTTATGCAGAAAACAAGGAAAAAATGGGTGTGAAATGGGTCCCGAAGATAAAAAATAGGCCGCAGTCTTTCCTCTCAACCCGTGTTCAGGTTTTTAATAATGAACGTTCCAATCCACTCATTTTGACTCAAAAATATTTTTGGTACGTATATCGGATATTTTCTAGAGAAAACAGAAAAAATGGGCGTGAACATGGGTCCCGACCTTGAAAAATAGGCCGTATTCCTTTCTCTCAACCCATATTCAGTGTTTTGAAAATGGACATCGCAATCCACTCCATTTAGCGCTAAAATATTTTTTGAAAGTATATTTGCCTTTTTTTGGAGAAAACCAAAAAATCTGGAGCGAAAATGGGTCCCGAAAGGGAAAAGCGGGTGCAAAAATAAGTCCCGATGGAAAAAAAACAGGTTGTAGTCCTTACTCAACCTGTGCTTAGATTTTTAATAATGAGCGTCGCAATCCACTCTTTTTGACCCAAAAATATTTTTGGTACGTATTGGACATTTTCTGAAGAAATCTGAGAAAAAAAAAGATGTGAAAATAGGATCTACGGGTAAAAATAGGCCGCAGTCCTTCATCTCAATCCATGTTTAGTTTTTTAGTAATGGACGTCCCAATCCACTCCATTCGACTAAAAATATTTTTGGTATATATATCCGACATTTTATGGAGAAAACCGTGAAAAAACGAGCGCGAAAAGGGTCCCGACGGAGAAAAATAGGCTGCAGTCTTTACTCTCAACCCATTTTCAGTTTTTTAATAATGAACATCACAATCCACACCTTTTGACCTAAAAATAAAACATTTTCTAAAGAAAATTGAGAAAAAACGAGCGCAAAAATGGGTCTCGACGGGGAAACATAGGCCGCAATCTTTCCTCTCAACCCGTGTTCAGTTTTTTCAAAATAAACATCCCAATCAACTCTTTTTAGAGCAAAAATATTTTTTGAAAGTATATTGTCCATTTTCTGGAGAAAACCTAGAAAAATAGGAGCGAAAATGGGTCCCAATGAGGAAAGCGGGTTCAAAAATAGGTCTCGATGTGGAAAAATAGGATGCAGTCCTTCCATAACCCGTGTTCAGGTTTTTTATATGAACATCGCAATCCACTCCTTTTGACCCACACATATTTTTGGTATGTATATCGAACATTTTCTGAAGAAAACCAAAAAAAATGGGCGTGAAAACAGATCCTGACAGGGAGAAATAGGTCGCAGTCCTTCCGCTCAACCCGTGTGCGGTTTTTTTAATAATGAATATCCCAATCCACTCACTTTGACTAAAAATATTTTTTGTACGTGTATCGGACATTTTTCTAGAGAAAACCGGAAAAAAACAGGTGCGAAAACAGTCTCGATGGGGAAAAATAGGCCGCAGTCCTTCCTCCCAACCCGTGTTCAGTTTTTTAACAATGAATATCCCAATGCACTCCTTTGGACCCAAAAATAGTTTTGGTACGTATATCAAACATTTTCTGGAGAAAACTTCTACAAAACGGGTCTCGAAAGGGAAAAATATACTGCAATCCTTTCTCGAACCCCGTGTTTAGTTTTGTCAAAATGAACATCCCAATCCACTCCTTGCAACGTAAAAATATTTTTTTGCAAGTATATTGGCCATTTTCAAGAGAAAACCTAAAAAATAGGACTGAAAATGGATTTCGACGGGGGAAATCAGGTCAAAAATAGGTCCTATGGGAAAAAACAGGTCTGTTAGCTTCATGACCTTTGAAGTCTCCTAAAAGGTATGAACTGATTTTGGTGATTGAATAAACCCCATAGGTTACGGTTGTGATTGTAGGTACCACCTCACTAATTCTACAACAACATGGTGGACTTCCTCGATGGACGACAAGGATGATCCCAAGAAGTGGAGGTTTTGGGCGTCGGAGGACCAAAACTAAAGATTGGCTAGAGAGTCCATAGGACCGCATATACTATTAAGGGGGTAGGGTCATTTGTCTCCTGTTGTACAAGTGTTAGAGGGTGTGAATGCTCTTTAGATACCTCAAAAAGCACTGAAGATAGTAGAGAAAGCGATGTCGAAGACCAAAGCTCAAGTCTAGCCGTAGAAGCAGTCATCGGACAGTCTAGTGAGGTCACCAGATAGTTCGGTGAGCCTTGGAGGAGCCAGTCTTGAGAGCACCTCTCTCTGGAGTCGAGGTGGAGCAGTCACCGAACAGTCTAGTGATGCAATGATCGAATAGTTCGGTGAGTCAGAAGTAAAAGTCCTGGGAAGATATCTCTGGGAGTCCAAAAGTGAATGTCACCAGACAGTCCGGTGAAGATATACATCGAATAGTCTGGTGTTATATGGATTGGATTCCAAAGTGGGTATTTCTCTGGCCAGTGGAGGAAAGGGTCATCGGATAGTCCAGTGATTGCATAAAGCAGTCAGCTTTATTACATCGTGTTCCAATGGTTGTTTTTGAGCTTAGAGCCTATTTAAACCATGGAGAGGGACGTTCTCACGTGTGCTTGAGGTCTGACCTGCTGGAGGAAAATCGTGAGAGGCTAAGGGACACCACCAAGAGAGCACAAGTCAAGATTTGACATCTTTGGTGCTAGTAGGAGAGTGATAGAGAGCATTCATACACTTTTAGAGCTTGGGAGGCTTGAGAGAAGTGATCTTTGCCTATTACTCTTAGTTTGGGCAGCCTAAACCGGCTAGGAGTCACTGTTCGGCCTTTCTAGGAGATTGTGTAAGACGATGCCAAGTTTGTATGTGGTTCTGGGTCCTCCGCTCGAAAGAGACACCAAGAGGAAGCGCCCGAGCTTTGGAGGTATGCTCTAGCGCTTGGGTATTATGTGCGACAGCCGTGCCGCTGGTCTCTTCACTACAAGAGTGAAGCGTACCTTTGTGAGCATTATTACAGGAACGACAGGAGAAACCAAAGCTCCGACGGGTGTAGTTCAACGAGGATTAGAGGAAGGCGTCAACCTTCTGAGACCTAGGAAAAAATCACTAAGCATAGGATTCTGTTTGAGTAGAGTTATAGGTTGTTTTTTGATTTCTCTTGGTGGCTATCGTGGTAGTGCTTGCTTATTGTTCTTATCATTTCACTAGCATTGTTAGGGGTCTTAGCCTACTAGAATTGCATAGAATTGCTTTTGTTGTGATTAAGTCTCAAAGTTTAAGTTTGTAGTGAATTTAGTCCTATAAGTCCACTGATTCAACGCTCCTTCTCGGTGTCTTTGATCCTTGCAATGGTATCAAAACCAAGTACTCACTTTTTGGGCTTCACCGCCTTAAGTAAGGATGCCGAATGGGATGGAGAGTCTGCCGGTGTTTGATGGGGACGATTACTCTTATTGGAAAACTCACATGTAAGCCTACCTTGAGTCAATCAATGGGAAAGCGTGGCTTGTGATCTAAAATGCTATGAATGAGAATGAGAGACTTGATCCTCTCTTCATTAAATTCAATAAAGCCAAGAATGCCATATTTGGATGCATTTTGAAAAATATTTTTTCTAGGATCAATGCATCATCCACCGCACATGACATATGGTTGTAATTGCAAAACATCCATGAGGGCTTCTCTGAGGCCAAGAAAGAGCGTTACTATGTTCTTAAAAACAAATATGATTCCATCACCATGCTATTACATGAAAAAGCTAATGATATTTATTCTTACTTACATGTAGTGGTTGAAGAAATCAACACCTTGGGGGATATTGAGATCATGCGAAAGCTCTTGAGGATGTTGACGCCAAGCTACAACTCTATCGTCACGTGTTTGTTTCAAGCCAACTTGGCTACTCTTTTCGTGGACGTCATGCTTGGCAAGCTCACGACCTATGAGGGTTACATGTTGGGTACCTCCACGGACACACAATTGCCCAAGAATCTTGCTCTTCAAGTTGAAGAATCTCCCAATGGCAAGAATAAGAAGAAGAAGAAGGCGGAGGAGGATGAGGATGATGAGAGTGACAATGAAGACCTTGCACTGTTGATAAAGAAGCTATTTCACAAGGAAAGACCTTCATTCTTTAAGAGGAACTCCAGGTGCTTCAATTGTGGCAAGATAGGCTATTTTGCTAAAGAGTGTCCTAAGCCCAAAAAGAAGAGCAAGAAGGAAGTATCTAGCGAGAGTGAAGACGAAGAGCACAAGCCCAAAAAGAAGTTCAAAAAAAGTTCTTTGTCAAGTAGAAGAGCAAAAACAAGGAGAAGAAGAGGTCCACGCACAAAGGTTTCATTGTTGGTGAGTGGCTCACCGATGATGATGATTTAGACTATTCCTCGTCTAGTGAAGAAAAGCTAGCGGGTATTACTATGACAAGCTCCACCAATGAGCTATCACCACCACCTCTTTGCTTGATGGCCCGAAGTTGTGAGGGCTATGTGGATGAAGATGATGATCTTGACGATGAAGAGGAGGACTATGAAGATGAAGAAGATGGACCTAGATACAGTGATCTAGTCCTCTTCCTTGAGAAGGCTAACAAGACATCATAAAGAAGACTAAGAAGATTGAGGTGGTGACCAAGGAGCACGAAGTAGTGGTATTTCGAGTTTGGGAGCTTGAGAGTGAGCTTAATGCTCTAAAGCACTCTCATGGTGTTCTATGTGAGTCTTATGAGTCTCTCAAGGAAAAGCACACAGAGCTAAGTGAGAAGCTTAAGGCATTGATCTGCACCCATGAGGCTCTTGATCTTGACTCTCAAACTCTCCTAAGCATTTTAATGAAGCTTCTACTTCTTGTGATCTAACCTCTCCAAGGAGAGTATTACTCTTGAGCCATCTATTTGAAGAAATATACGAAGCTCAAGGAGGAGAGAGAGGCCATGATTGATGCTTTTGAGTGGCTTACTAGAGGAAGACAAATACAAATGGAAATCCTAAGCAAGAACCTCATCAACAACTACAACCACAAGGGCTTTGGATCATAGTCTTTCTCAATCAACATCATTGGCAACGAAGATGAGATCCCTGCTTGGACAGTGCCGCTCATGGCGGATGACTATTATTATGAGAAGTGTTACATTGATGGTCACTGCTCTAAAGATTGTTCCAAGGTGAGCGTGCTTAAAATTATGCCTAACGTTAACCTTTTCTATGAGGATGTGCACTACAAGCTCTTTAGGGCAAAGATATAAAGGTGAAAGCCAAGCTGCTCGGACCACCAAATGACAAGAGGACAATCAAGAAGATATGGGTCCCTAAGGTGTGGACCGAGAGAGGAAGCCTAAACTCTTTTTGGTTTCTAAGATGAAGTGAAGGGACCAAGGTGGTGGACCGTGAAGCAAATTGAAGATTTTTGAAGTCTACCATGTGTGATCGAGCTACAATGCCAATCTACTATTCAAGAAGGTTTTTTCTTGTACATAGTAGAGTTGGTCTCTTTTTTTTTATCTTGCATGGTAGATAAGACTACTCTGTGGACTAAATGTTTGCACTATCATGCATCATGTGTAAAATGATAAAAGAAAAGAACAAACATTAGATCGGTGCTTAACCACCTTGAGATATCCATATGTAGAGGTGAAGAGCTTGAGAAGGTGGTTTGGCTATCTCAAGGCAAAACGACGGGCATATGGTGAATAAGCTTGAGATGAATTAAACTTGGCACCAGATAGGTTTTTTTATGCAATATCTTTAAATTTGCTTGCATTTACATGGCATATTTAAATTTAATGCATTAGCTAGGATGTTGTTGCCATGCATTGCATATAAGAAACACGGAGAAAGCGTGTTACTGTATGAAGAAAGTGACTACATTGTCCATATGGATTCACATACTCCACAAGGAGTAACCAAAGCAATTGTGAGCTTTGTGCCCATTGAATCTTGTGTCTAACCGTCTCTAAAATCTATTTACATAGACCGTGAATATGGGTTCATATATTTTCTTTTTGGAGCCTTCTTCTCACTTTGATTTTTAACACTTGATGTTAATTGTGATTTGCGAAAATGCTAAACTCTTCAGGAGTTATCTATTTGCAAAGAAGTGTTTGAGAGTTTCTATTCTAGGCAAGTGTGGTGTTTATTTGGTTGTTTGGTGAGGACACTTAAAGTCTAGAAAGAATTCCCTAGTTTTACAATTTCTTGAGGTCACCCGACAGTCCGGCACCTTCATCGGACAGTCCGGTGATTGTATCTTTGAACCGAGTGACCTGCAGAGTTGGACAGTCACCACACAATCCGGCAAGTTCATCAGACAGTCCGATGATTGGAAGACGAAGCGGGTGCTTCTCTAGAATTGGCTCTCAATAGTCACTGGACAAATATTTTGGACCGGACAGTCCGGCGATCTCTTTGATCGACGAAATCTCAACCATCCATTTTGATTTTATTTAATCTTGATCGTTGATTATCTTATGACCGATCGCACGTGTGTCCTCGGACTTCACCCAAAATCGTGCGTGTTCATTCTCTCGCCGAAGATCGACTCGCCGTCGTTTCGCCTCCTGTCGCTGTGTGCCACCTGCTCGCCATCGTGCACCGCTTCGACCTCCACCGTGCCACTGCTTGCCGGCCTCCATGATCGCACGTTGCTGCTCGCCGCTCTCCTCGCGGCCTCGTACCTGCGTCTTGCCGTGCCCTAGGCCGCACTGCTGCTGGTATTTTCGCCTCCGCCACTTGCGCTAGCACCGGCGCTGTCTGCAGCTTAGCCTAGTGTCACCCCTCGCCGTGCCGCCCAAGCGCACAGTCCACACCGTCGTGCTCCTTGTTGTCCTTGCCTTCGGTGCCCTTCACAAAACCCTCGTTGGATTTTTGAGTACGAGGCATTTGAACGTATCGATTCTATCTATATTTCATCGAAAATGCCCTGCATGCCATAGAGTCAATTAATTATAAAAATTGCATATTTGAGAGAAAAGTTCTTTTTTTTATTGCTAGTAGGAGTAATTAGTTGACAATTCCCGTACTTAGTGCCATATTGAGGTTATCTTTTTCATATTTGTGTATGGCATTGAGTCATCCTATCACTAGTGTCACAATTTGGATGTATTGTTATTATTTGAATTGTGGTATTAGTCCATCGATATCACCGTTCTGTTTATTTACTTTATTTGATCGGTGGTATATGTTTGTTCCACCGCTAGGATTTCTCTTTGTTTCGCTCACCTATATGCTTACAACCTATATCTTATTCCTATGTGGTGCAGTGTGAGTTGGATAGTAGGACAGGTCAGCGGACAGCGGCAGTTGTTAGAGGTTTCTGTGTTAGTCCAAAAGTTTCTTGAATAGGTTAAGAGCCAAGCTCTTAATTCTATCTTATTGAGTTAGCTGGTCAGTTGAGCTTATAGTTGACAGTATGGGCAGACAGAGATCTTTTGCAGAGGAGAAGGCGAAGGGCAAGGCCGTAGAGCCTGAAAAGAAGAAGAAGAAGAAGAAGAAGAAGAAGAAGAAGAAGAAGAAGAAGAAGAAGAAGAAGCAATGGACTGGTGATCTCGAGTGGGATAGAGCGTTAGCTGCAGTGGATGTGGATGTGCCTCCGCATAGGAGAAGTGGTACTCTGAGGAGAGGAGCTAAGGTTCAGGGGGAGTTGAGGAGGTTGACTCGACAGAAAGTGGTGACCACCCCGGTTGAGAGTGAGGTGCAGCCACGGAGAGCTCTTACCAGTCGACAGTCAAGAACCGCAGAGGGAGAGAGGCAGCCCCAAGAGTTTCACAGCCGAGGTCACAGAGGTGCCCTCACCAGAAGACTGGGGTTTGCAGTGTTTGCAGAGCAAGAGCCGAGAGGGCTCGTCGGGCCATGGCTAGAGTTGTTGAGGTTGAGGTTGATCTATTGAAGCTCAGGGGCCCGGCCATAAAGGCCAAGAGGAGAGTTGACTTCACTGCTTGGGTCCCCGCTGCTAGACACGTTGATGCTCGACCATTCTGGACTATTGTACAACGGAGGATCTTTGAGGCCTATAGGAGACAGCTTGCCACTAAGGGCACGAGCTAAGTGTTTGCAGCACACCACAAATGTTCTATTGAGGCACCGAGCAGAGGAGCTGAAGTGGACATAGAGGAGCATGTTGCATATCTTTCTAGTTTGTCGGAGTTGGTCACCCAACCGTTGAGATATAGTGAGGAGATTGTTTTGGAGTTCTATGCTTCACTGTGGATCTCCCCCGACCGTTCATTTTTTTATTTATGTATCGAGAGGAGCCACATAGATTTGATAGGACCGATGACATTGCTGCCTTGGAGTTCATATCTTCTGGGACTCGGATCCACGCACTGGCTCATCTAGATTTCTCACGTCACACTTGACCCTGCTCTTGCTACCTTATTAGATGCTATCCAAGCTGAGCAGAGGAGATGTAGGCAGGAGCAGGATGAGCGGATTCGCCAAGAGTGGGGTGAGTTCGAGGAGAGGATTCGACTCGAGCGCCTCCAGATTGAGGAGAGGCTTCGGATGGCGAGAGAGCTTGCAGAGTAGAGGAGATGGCAAGACAAGGAGTTCTTTCAGAGGTCACAGCGGATTCAGTTGGAGATAGCAGCGGCAATATCATATATGTTTGCCAGGTTTGGAGCAATTGCATCATATCTCTAGGGGATCGATGATGAGGACATCAACACCATGAATACATTCTCCTCCGTAGGCCTGCATATATTCCGGTTATGGGTCCTATTACTCGCGCCTGTGTACGTCAACTTAATCATCAAGTAAGTTCACTCTTAAGCTCATATTCAATTTCTTTATATCATGAAAATTCGTGTACTCTTGTGTTGCTTAGGAACCAAGGAGAAAAACAACCAGGAGATAGAGTCGCACAGGCTGGATTCGGATTGCAGGACAGCATCAACTTCTAACGTCTTCCACGACTTCATACGGGCTCCATTTTGGGTGTTTAAGTACTTCCTAGAAAGCTTATAAAGTCTACTTTCCAACGGATCCGGCCCACCTTCATACGACGTCAGAGTCAGTGCCAATCAATATTTTGCTACAAAAGGTGCTGCGTCACCCCAACTTAGGCCGTTGGCCCATGTACCGAGTTGAGCCCATTAAGGGCGCGTCTTAGGGTTTGAGGACGACCCAGCACTCCCCTGGTAATCCTCCACCCTAGTAAAAGGCCCTAACCGTCACCAAGAACACTTAGATTTTGATAGATTGAAATTTAGCCGCTGTTACTTCGCTTGTAGCGCACGTGTCGACTAGATCGCCCGTCTTTTTGCCATCAAAACCCCACCATTTATGTTTTTAGATTGAATTCATATTTTTTTATCTAGCAATTCAGTACTTTTTCATTTCGTTCTTGCTTGTCTACGATTGCTTGCAGGACGAGTGCCCTCTTGTCTGGTTGATCGCGCTCCACAAGTTCGCGATCACCATCAGGAATCGGTGTATCGGTTGCTAAGGTGCAACATCGTGGACAGTTGTAGTTGGGCCGTGAACAATGCTTCCTTCCACCAATCGTGTTTACCGTCTCCATTGAAAGATCAGGACTGAACCCCGCATCAATCAGTATGCCACCTTTGTATGTATTCTCAACGACCACACTACCGGGTCCCCTGCCCTCACAGCTACAACCAACAGCACCTCAGCCACAGTATTCATTAGTGCCAGCATTTTCAGCAGAGCTTCAGAGTCAGCAGTAGAAGCGGCACACTTTTACGACTTTGCTCTCAGCTCTATTATCACTGTTTGTTCCTTTTGGAGCAGCTACCACGACAGTGACTATTGGTGGAGTTAGCATACCAGTTACTTCATATCAGTTCTCCTCGATTTCCTCGTACTCCATGTCGGCATGTTTGCTTCAGCTGAGTCCAGAGTTTCTATATTGGCATTGGAGTCAGGGATAGTGGTTGGTAGTTCTCCGCTTGCTTCGAGAGTACTTTCTTTTGAGGCTACCACTTCTAAGTTAGTTTTGTCAGAGCCACCACGAGCGGTTTCAGAGGCAGAGCCTTCAGCCATCATAGCCGAGCAGTCGAGTTCTTCAGATGCAGCTATCCTGGTTGACGCCGGATACACAACAAAGGAGGCAGCTAAAGTCCTTGTTAGTTTTGATCATCCAGCTTCACTTGATGGCAAGGAGCCCTCCTCGACGTTTTCCTCTGGTTTGAGTGCCTTTGATGATACTGAGCAGCTTAGAGAAGATGTGTCAGCAGCAGCAGCCGAGCCAGCTTCAAAGAAGCAGCCATCGACCATCACTCTTCAGCCGCGCAAGACTAGTTTTCTTGTAGGAGTTGGGAGTGAGACGTGTGGTGTATCATTTTTTGATTGGCTAGCTATCTTGGGCGAGGTCATGGATGGGTAGATAGAGATCTGGATTTTGTTTGGCGGACTTTTTGGCTCTTTGTGACATTCTGATGAGCTTATGTTTTATTTGATGATTTAGCTAATTGGAATGCACTTAGTTTCTTGACTAACCCGTGGCTTCTATTGTGTTTAATTCCCCGTGCTGTGATTGTCTTTGCATGTTCTTTAGTGCTTTTCCCTCCCATTGTATTCTATCATACACTAACCTTTGTCTCTACAGCATTCTCCCTCTCTATATGCTTCCTCGATGCCATCTTTTTGTGTGATTAGATGACAAAGGGGAGACAAAGCTACCAAACAGGGGGAAAGCTGTCACATCCGGTTTTATGGCTAAAACCGAATGACCCTTTATGTGTGCCCAGGAATAAGTTTCACACATAAAGTGACTTCATTAATGGTAAATAGAACAATGTCTCAAATAATACAAAAATAGTCTAAGAGTCTTATTGAATTACAAATCAAAACAGCGGAAATGAAACGAAAGCGTCTTGGGCTCCATAGGCAGTTGACCAAATAGCTCGCCTAGACGTTGGCTCTAGAGTCTTCAATGTTCTCTCAATTTTCTCCCTCTACTGAGCAGCAATTATAAAGGCAAGGTTGAGTACAGGATGTACTCAGCAAATGTGGAAAGTATATGACACGTGGCAAATATCAAGTAACAGGCAATATAGGGTTTAATTGCATAAAAGCACACATTAGAGACACACATTTCCTATTAAGCACCTATTTACTAAATAAAAGACATCGCACCTATAAACAGTAGTATCAATAACAGAACCAAATCACAGTCTCCCACTGTGATTCCCTAAACCAAACCAATACCAATTCTTGCTAATCATGTGAGGGTCTATGCAACACTCGTGACCGTGAGCACAGCTGTCATGATAGTTTTACACTCTGCAGAGGTTGTACAAATTTCTTCACGAGTAGTGATTTCATCCCCTGTTGCCAGGTGACTAAAAAAAAATCTCTATTATGCCTGTGCCGTCGCACTCGCACACTTCCTTTAGTGTGAAGGCTAAGAGATCACTACAAGGCTTTTTTATGACTTTCGCCAGCTTGTACGTGCCCACTAAGGTTTCACCCGTTGGGCACTAACCGAAAACCCGAGAGGCCCCCTCTTGTACCGAATGGTTTTCGAGAGTAACCCTCCCTTCCCCACACATCTCTCTCCAGGCGGATCTAAGCGTAACCCGTTTTTCCCGCTCCACCGTTTGGCACACACAGAACTGGTTTTCATCACTTACTATGCCAGGCCGCGCCCATTCTTAGCATCGTGGTTGTACGAGAACACATGAGTGGTCGCTCCATGAACCGGTCCTTAGATTTTGGAAGATAACTTACCAAAGGACAGTGTCGTAACCCACACACAGCCCTATACCAAACCATATCCCCCAAATCCTAATTTTCAAGTTGCTACAATTTAACCCATTAATCCTCATGAAGCAAGTATAATAATAATCCATTTAATAACACTCATCCTGACAATAGCAAGCTAAGCATGTGATCTATCCAACAATAAAGTAAACTAAGGCGACAAGGCATAATACGAAAAACTAAGAATTTCTATTACTAGGTACGCAGTCAATTTGACACAAGCATGCAATCTACAAGATAGATGTTTTAAAATAGGCACAAAATGGTCAAAGACACTTGCCTTGCTGCTCTTGGGAGTAAAAGTCAACGGTCTCGAACTCCTGCTGTTGGAAGTCTTCGACGAAGTGCAGCTCCGGGACAAAGTCACCTATCGCATGAGAACATAAACAATCAATCAATACGATAAAACAGAACAAGATCAGTATGATGGTGTCGTGAATACATAGATTATTTCCATACAATAATTTTGATATATTATTTGCTTAAATCGGAGTTACAGATCAAAAGTTATGTCTTTTCTAAGGTTTAGGTTAATTTTGAAATTATTATTTAAATTTCGAGGACCTAATTGTGATTTCCAAATTTTATTAAGGACTAAAATGTAATTATTAAAAAGTTCAGGGGGTAAAGTGAAAAATTAGGGCAAGGACTATTCTGTACTTAATAAAAAGTTTAGGGACTTTTCTGTAAAATTGCCATATTTAACTAATAATTAATTAACAGTTAATCATCATTATTATATAATTATTAGATTTTTATTTTGAATAATAATATAATTAATTATTTTATTATTTATAATTATTGGATTAATCTGGGTTTATTAAACAATTAAATAATTTAAATAAATTTTCCTAATTCATTTTAATTTATTTTCAGGTTTAATGACGTCACCATGACGTCATGCTGACGCAATCAGCAGGGTTTTATTTTTTTATTTGGAATTTTAGAATTAATCCAGGCCATTGATTTTGAATTGGGTGGTTGAGATAATTCGGCCTACGTGGCTTCATGTCGGCTCTTGATTTTGAATTCAATGGCCGCGGGAATCGGGACGACATGGCGCGTTGTCGTCCTTCAGATCTTGATCAGGCGGTTGCGGTTTAATTAGGCTGAGGCAGGGCTCTGGTTTTAATCTCGACCGTTCGGCCGAGAGGGGCCACGCTCGGGGCGAGCGGCCTGGCCGACCGGCTGGCGGCGCCATTGTTGCTTGCTCCGACGAGCTCGCCCGAGCTCGTCGGGCCACCATTCTTGGTGCGGCTGGGCTCAATGTGACGCGAGGACCGAGGGGCTTACCTTCGTGGGGTCGGGGGAGGTCGTTGGCGACCGGAGAGGGATCTTCGACGACGACGACTTGCAGTGGTGCTTCGGCGACGTCAAGAAGCTCCGTGGAAGGCCGAAGCTTGATGAGATCTTGTGCTGCGACAGCGGTGGCGTGCGGTGAGGCCCGACACTATGTTCTCGTGGCCGAGAAGGGCTCCGGGAGGCGCGCTCGCGGTGGTTGGGGTTGTGGCAGCTCGGGGTGAGAGATGAGGGTCGAGGGGGGGGTCTTTTATAGGGGGAGAGGGCCGGCGAGGTCGTGAGGTAGTTAGGGGACGCGGCTGACACGTCGGCCGGCGGTTGCAGGTGGCTGTTGCACCGGAGCTCCGAGATGGAGGCGGGGAGCTCGCGGTTTGTTAGGGGCGGCTGGAGGTGGGTGATGACCCGTGGGGTCCACTCGCCATAGAGAAGAGAGAGAGGTGGCGAGCGGGCCTGGTTTGCTTGGTGGGTCGGCTGGCTGGGCCGTGAGGTGAGGGGGAGAAAGGGGAGAGTGGGCTGGGGAGAGAGGGAGAGGGGGAGAGAGCTCGGTAGGAGTAGAAATTTTCTTTTTCTTTATTTCCAAAAATTCTTGATTAATTATTTATTCACGCAATATTTATTTAATTGATTTTCATTGACATGAAATGATATGGATGCAACCTTAGCAATTTATTTGAAAAAAAAATTCATTCTAATCTAGATCGTGAAATGCATTTAAAATTTTGAAATTTTACTATTTGAAAATGTATAATTTTAGGCCGTTACAAACCTACCCCCCTTAAAATGAATGTCGCCCTCAAGATTCGGAAGGAATGGGAAATACATCAGGATATTCTGCTCTGAGCTCATCTTCACGTTTCCAAGTGGCTTCATCCTCAGAATGGTGACTCCATTGAACTTTGCATATCTTTATAACTTTCCTTCGAGTCACACGTTCGGCAGTTTCAAAGATCTTGATAGGTCGTTCTGAATATGATAGATCACCACCTAGATCTAATTCCTCAATCGAAAGCTGCTCTTCTGGAACTCTTAAGCACTTTTTCAATTGTGACACGTGAAACACATTATGCACATCTGACAATTGCGGTGGTAACTCTAATTGATTTGCAACTTCTCCTTTCCCGTCCAAAACTTTAAATGGTCCAATGTACCTTAGTGCTAACTTCCCGTTAACTTTGAATTTGCGAAGGCCTCTTATTGGAGAAACCTTAAGATACACAAAGTCGCCAACCTCGAAAGTTAGATCTCTTCTTTTATTGTCCGCATAACTCTTCTGCCTTGATTGAGCAACTTTTATATTTTCTTGTATAAGTTGCACTTGTTTTTCTGCCTCTTTTAGTATCTCTGATCCGAACACTTTACTTTCTCCAGTCTCGTTCCAGAACAATGGTATCCGACACTGTCATCCATAGAGTGCTTCAAACGGTGACATTTGTATACTGGCTTGATAACTGTTGTTTTTATGAGAATTCTGCATATGGAAGACTCTTGTCTCACCTTTTACCGTACTTTAGAGCACAAGCACGCAACATATCCTCTAACATCTGATTGGTCCTTTCTGTCTGTCCATCTGTTTGTGGATGATAGGCCGAGCTGAAATTTAACTTAGTATCCATGGACTCATACAGCTTCTCCCAAAACTTCGAGGTGAACTATGTTTCTCTATCGGATATTATCTTCTTTGGCACTTCATGCAAGCAAACAATTCTTGCCATATACAACTCCACTAACTTTGCCCCAGTATATGTTGTTTTAACTGAAATAAAGTGAGCGACCTTAGTCAATCGATCTACAATGACCCATATAGAATCATACCCAGCTTGAGTACGAGGCAAACCAACTATGAAATCTATTCTGATTTCTTCCCACTTCCATTTTGGAACTTTCAACGGCTGCAATAATCCGGCAGGCTTCTGATGTTCTGCTTTTACCCTCTGACAAGTATCACATAGTGCTACATACTCTGCAATATCTCTTTTCATACCATACCACCAATACCTAGTTTTCAGATCTTAGTACATCTTAGTGCTACCTGGATGTATAGAATATGTTGAATCATGGGCCTCTCTTAGAATTATATCACAGATCGGCTTCTGATTAGGTACACAAATCCTCTTGCCTAACCATAAAGTACCTCTGTCATCCAAAGTGAAATCACTTGTCTTATTTTCTTGTATGAGCTGCTTGATTTCACTGATCTTTTCATCCTCTAATTGACTTTTCCAAATTTTCTCTTCCAAAGTTGATTCAACTTCCATGGTGACTGCTACTGTAGCATTGACTATTCCCAGATTGAGCTTTTTAAACTCCTTACTCAACTCTTGTGACATCTCACTGGCTACTACCATATTACAGTGTCGCTTCCGACTCAATGCATCTACAACCATATTAGCTTTTCCTGGATGATAATTGATTCCTACATCATAATCCTTGATTAACTCTAACCATCGACGTTGCCTTAGATTCAGATTTGTCTATGTGAATATATACTTTAGACTTTTATGATCCGTGTATATTTTACATAGATGCCCAATGAGATAGTGCCTCCATATTTTTAGAGCATGAACCACTACAGCTAACTCCAAATCGTGAGTAGGATAGTTCAACTCATGTTTTCTCAATTGACGAGAAGCATAGCACACAACTTGATCTTCTTGCATCAATACACATCCCAGACCTTGACGGAAAGCATCACAATAGATGTCAAACCTCTTAGTAATGTCTGGTAGAATCAGTACTGGGGCTGATGCTAATCTCTTCTTAAGTTCCTCAAAACTAGTTTGGCACTCCTTTGACTATTTGAACTCTTTTCCTTTCTCTAGCAATCTAGTCATTGGTTTGGCTATTTTTGAGAAATCCTTTATAAACCTACGGTAGTATCCTACCAATCCAAGGAAATTGCGAATTTCTGACACATTCTTTGGTGGCATCCAGTTTACTACCTCCTTAACCTTACTTGGATCAACTGCTACTCCTCCCGCGGATATGATATGCCCAAGGAAAGAGATTTGATCTAACCAAAACTCACACTTACTGAACTTGGCATACAACTTGTTTTCTCTAAGTTTCTCAAGAACCAATCTCAGGTGTTGCTCATGTTCCGTCTCACTCTTGGAGAATACCAGGATATCGTCGATAAACACTACCACAAACTTATCCAAGTACTCCATAAACATCTTATTCATCATATACATGAAATAAGCAGGGGCATTGGTCAATCCGAATGACATCACTGTATACTCATACAACCCATATCTGGTTCTGAATGCAGTCTTAGGTATATTCGATTCTCTGATCTTCAGTTGATGATAGCTTGACCTCAGATCAATCTTCGAGAACACCGACGCTCCCTTCATCTGATCAAACAGATCCTCTATCCTTGGCAAAGGATACTTGTTCTTGATAGTAATCTCGTTCAAAGATCTATAATCCACACATCCTTTGAGTTCCATCCTTCTTCTTCACAAAGAGTACTGGCGCTCCCCATGACGATGAGCTAGGGCGAATGAATTCTTTTTCTTGAAGCTCTGTGATTTGCTTCTTAAGCTCTACTAGTTGATTAACGGGCATCCTATATGGCCTCTTAGATATAGGCGCTAGAGCAATCAAGAATTCAATATCACGGTCAGGTGGCGTACCTGGCAATTTCTCCGGAAACACATCTGGATAGTCACGAACAACTCGTATCTCCTTAATCGTTCTGCCTTCCATCTGGTTGATCAAACATGTTTGTTCCGCTGTACTGGCTGCCACAAACTCAACTTTGGTCCCATTTGATTCCAGAATAATAAGGTTGGCTATGAATACTACCCCCTTATTTCCAAACTTACGTTTGGGCACAAGTGGCTACTCCTCATTTCTCCTTCAAGAGAACTAACCAGCATAGCGCGAGTCATAAGAATTATAGGAATCTCAAACTTTGCAACAAAACTTGACGCTATGAATGAATGCGATGCTCCAGAATCAAATAAAATAGCAGCAGGTTCAGAGTTTGTAAGGAACGTACCCATCACAACTTCTCGAGCTTGCTGCGCTTCTTCACTGGTCACATGATTCACCCTGCCATAGATGTAGTTGGATTGGCCTTGATTATTTTCCTGATTGGGCTTCTGAGCATTTCTCACTGGTGGTGTAGCAGCTTTGTTCGGACAGTAGTTAGTATAGTGTCCCGGCATACCACACTTGAAGCATGTCCCTCGAACACCGACTGCATTAGCTCCAGTAAATGACTTGTTATTGTTCCGCTGAGCTGGCACTATAGGACGAGGTGCTGACTGATTCCTAGTACGAGGCATCTGAGGTGGATTGGGACGAGCTGCCTGAAAGTTTGGCTTCTGCGCCTGCATCTGAAAGTTAGAGCGTGGAGTTTGCATCTGTGGCTTCCCAACATACGGAAAACGGTACATCGGTCCTTGTGGTGGCATCATGCGAGGGCGAACATTGGCATTAGAAGACTGCCCATTGAATGACATGTTCCTCTTGCCCTCCGCTCAATTTCAGTCTTCTTATTCTCAAGTACAAGGGCTTTGTCAACCAGCTTCTGAAAGTTCATGTAATCATTACTGATAAACTGGTACTGGAGTTCATGGTTCAGGCCATCAAGAAACAGCTCCTGCTTGTTCTCATCTGTGTTCACATCCTCCGAGGCATACCTTGATAGTTGAGTGAACTTGTTGAAGTACTCACTCACTGACATTCCACCTTGCTTCAGATTCTGGAACTCCTTCTTTAGTCTGATGGTCCCAGCTGGCACATGGTGATAGCGGAAGTTGGTCTGAAACTCATTCCAGGTGATGCTTGCGGCATTAGCATGAGCACTGGAGTACGAATCCCACCAGTTTACGGTAGCTCCAGCTAACTGATGTGTTGCGTAGAGTACTTTCTCACGGTCACTGCACTGCACCATGTCAAGCTTCTTCTCAATTGATTTGAGCCAGTCATCAGCTTCCAAGGGATTCTTGGCTTGAGAGAAAGTGGGTGGTCGTGTTCTCGGAAACTCGCTCAACTTGTACTGGCCTTGACCTTGTGGTGCTGCACCTTGATTTTGCTGCATCTGAGTGAGAGTCTGCTTCTTGTTCTGCATCAACTGCATCTGCATAGCTATGATCTGTGTGAATGGCCCAGCAATTCCATTGGCATTGATGTCATTGTTATTATTGTTGCCACCTTGGTTATTGTCTTGGGGACATGGTTGCTCTGGTTTTGGTTGTTCTGGCTGTTTTGGTCGTTCTGGTTGGAGAAACCTCTTTGATCAGCTGCAGTGCGTCTGGTGTAAACCATCTGGTATAATAGAGAGAAGAGTTGCGATTGATGATCGAGATAGATGAAAAGAAGAAAGAATAAAGAATCTCAACTATATGCATCAAAGTGACACGATAAACAAGGATTTATTCAACTGAGAAAAAGATGCGGCCATAAACAAGTGTCGAAGCATTTCATAGCTCACATCACACACTAACAAAGCCTACACAAGCACACTAACACAAAGCACACTCCTACGAATTAAATGATTCTAATCAAACCTGAAGGCTCCTAACAAGGGAATTTTCTATTACATCTTAAGGCAATGGACTCTCTACTCCTAGTCCCGGATGAAGCGTTGAGGTGGCGGCACAACTGAAGGCTGAAAACTGGTAGTGGTGACTGCCAGCGAGGGACTTGGTGGTGGTGAAGAGTTGGTCCAGTGTTCGTCAGCCACACCAAGGGCTTCTTCAAGCTCCGCACGAAGATAAGTCGATCTCATCCAACGCAGCACGGTACTGTCTCTGTCAGCAGACCCTTAGCATCGCTTCGTCCTTCTTCAGTTGAGCTGTGCTGGCGTTCAAATCTTCTTTCACGAATCCCAGAATCTTCCTCGAACCCGACGTCCTGCAAGGGAAGTGGTGAAACCTCGAGTGGTAGAGCTTGTGCCGGTACCGATGAGCGATGCTAGTAAGGGCAGCTTATATCACATTCGCAACTACTTCTTGTTCACTGATCCTTGGGACTGGGCTGACATGACTGCCGAACTCGTGGTTCCCGTCGTAGATCTTCAACTCAACCATCCACTCATCCCAATTTAGCATGGAGATGACTTGATGGGTGAAGGATAGCACCGTCTGCAGGCCAATCTTGTCCATCATTGCCTTGAGATCCTCGGTGGCTTGTCCTCCTAGCTCTCCATTGGTGTGGAATTTCCTGCACATGCAACGCCACAGTCCTTCCTCCTCTTCGGGTGTCCTTGGGGACGGAGATCGGATGTGCTCTTGCTCCTGTGGCTCCTCCTGTGGCGCTTCTTCTTGCGGCTCCTCCTCTTGTGACTCTTCCTCCACTAGTTCTTCTTCCATTGGTTCCTCCTCTTCTGGTTCAGACTCTTCCGGTGCCACTGGAGGTGCTTGAGATGTGTCTTGCTTGTTGTGAACGTTCGGGTCGTGATGTTCTTCTTCCTCGGAGTCACTGAGGATGGCTCTCCCTCGCATTGGCTGCACTTTGGGTCTGTCTTCTAGCTCAACGGGTGGTGGAACTGGCGTTGACCTTCTTGCAAACCTTCTCGCTATCGGTCCCAGTGGCCTTCCTTTCGGTCCTATGGTCTTTCTTGCTGTGTACTTGGTTTTCGCCACCTAAAATTTTAGAACCACATGGGTTAGAAAATAGATGGATTTAGGATAAGGAATAAATGAATATTTGCAAACACTTTTGGCAACTAGTTTTGAAATTGATTCTAAACGTCTATTCTACTCTAGGTTTGCGTTCTACGGTCAACACGGCTCTGATACCACTTCTGTCACACTCGGTTTTATGGCTAAAATCGAATGACCCTTTATGTGTGCCCATGAACAAGTTTCACACATAAAGTGACTTCATTAATGGTAAATAGAACAATGTCTCGAATAACTAAACTATTACAAAAATAGACTAAGAGTCTTATTGAATTACAAACCAAAATAGCGAAAACGAAATGAAAGCGTCTTGAGCTCCACAGGTAGTTGACCGACTAGCTCGCCTAGACGTCGGCTCCAGAGTCTTCAATGTTCTCCTAATCTTCTCCCTATAATGAGCAGCAATTATAAAGGCAAAGTTAAGTACAGGATGTACTCATCAAGTGTGGGAAGTATATGATATGTGGCAAATATCAAAGAACAGGCAATATAGAGTTTAATTGCATAAAAGCACATATTAGAGACACACATTTCCTATTAAGCACCTATTTAGTAAGTGAAAGACATCGCACCTATAAACAGTAATATCAATAAGAGAACTAAATCACAGTCTCCCACTGTGATTCACCAAACCAAACCAATACCAATTTTTGCTAATCATGTGAGGGTCCATGCAACGCTCATGACCGTGAGCACGGCTGTCACGATAGTTTTACACTCTGCAGAGATTGTACAAATTTCTCCACAAGTAGTGATTTCATCCGATGTTGCCAGATGACTAAAAGGAATCTTCATTATGCGTGTGCCGTCGCACTCGCACACTTCCTTTGGTGTGAGGGCCAAGAGATCACTACAAGGCTTTTCCATGACTTCCACCAGCTTGTACGTGCCCACTAAGGTTTCACCCGTCGGGCACTAACCGAAAACCCGAGAGGCCTCCTCTTGATGTGTACATGGTTCTCGATCTTCCGCCAGGTCGTGTTAACTCTCGATTTGGTAGAGATGCGACACACAATCGATCCGGCCTCAAATCAACACGATTCGAACCCCGCAACCGTAGCACCACTTCTCCTCTGGTTATCAACAGTGCGTAAGGTCGTGATAACTCTCGATTTGGCGGAGATGCGACACACAATCGATTCGGCCTCAAATCAACACGATTCGAACTCCATAATCGTAGTACCACTTCTCCTCTGGTTATCAACCGTGCGCACACGATTGACTTCGTCAAAAAGACTAATCCCTGTCTGCGAATCGAAGAACACAAGCAAGAACAAGAACGCAACTCACTTGCGAAATCTAGATTGAAACATGAAGTTAGATAACCAACAAGCCGTCAAACAGCGAAACTGTTCAGAAACAGGAGAAAACTAATCAAAACATATCTCTAATGATGGTGGCTACTGAATTTATAGAGTTCAGGTTGACCTTAGGGGTAAACCCTAATACTAATGGGCGTAGAAAAGATACACGACACAAAGACCAAAATATAGTGTGGTAGCACCCGAGTAGTTTCTGGATGTCATATTGTTTTAACAATTCCTGTTGATTCCACTCGAATTTAGAGATGAGGCCAGTTCTGTTGGAAAGGTTATCTTGTTAGCTTTCCAACCATATCTAGAACGTCTAAAACAGAGCTCGTATGAGACTGGGGCACCCATTTTAGTGCAGGCTGCTCCAGGAGCCCGAGTCAGGCTCGAACCCAAGTTGTTTGGATCTCCTCCGGGGTCGAACGTGCGGTTCTGATCTTGAGCATCTTCAAGTTCTTCTTCATGATTTTCTTGACTCTCTTCAATATTCTTAATCATGATAAAGTTATTAGGTAGCAATCTATTCTCAAAGGAAGGAAGACATGTGTTTTGGAACGAGCTCACCTCTAATCGCAACTATCGTGGGTGACTTTCATCAATACTACTTTGAGGACTCTTGTGTGTATCTAAAAGAAGTAATGTCCTCATCATCCTCTTCTTCTTGTTTTGAAGTCGTCCTCGACTTAAGTTCATTTGCTGGACCTTGACTCCACCATGCTCTGGAACCTGTATGAAAAGATGGAGGCCACGGAGGTACTTGAACGCAATTACTTGGTGGCTCAAAGATCCTTATAATCTCATCCTTCTCCCCTTCTTGATGGAAAGCCATCCTCGACGTTTGCTGTTGGGTATCATGATACTTCTACAAATACTTAGTAACAGGAGCGCACAAATAGCTAGAAAGATCACAAGATGCAAACATGGCATCTTTGCACACTAAAGCATCACATAAAGTATTTTTATCACAAAAATCAGCAAGATCATTCTTCTAAGAAGCCATAAAGTGTGTTGTCTTAGAAAAACTAGATAAACATGACATGGCATGACATTTTATATTTTCATCATATAGTTTGTTATTTCTTTTCACCATGCACGAGGATTTTAAATTTGAGCAAATATAAACTCTGCACCATAAACACACCTCTAAAATCATAATTGCCTATAACATAAAATTTGTTCTAATAAACAAAGGCAATTCAGGTTTCGAAAATATCATCCTCTCTACTATAGTACGGTCACGAATAGAATCATATTCAATATAACCCACCGTGTTTGGAAAAGATAGCAATTTCAGCTCATCATTTTTACATATAACGGGTGTGAAATGTTTAATTTCAGCAATAGTGAATGGATAAAAATTAAGAGTTTCAAATTTATTTACTTCTTGTTGCATAGGAAGAATAGAAATATCAGCACACAACCTTTCCTTATCATAAGAACTAGTGGACAAATCAAAAAGTGACAAAGATAAATAGATAAAAGGTGATATCAGCGGTTGGTTTACAAAAGTAAAATAGATAAGAAATTTCAGCACAACAAAATTATTGTCACTTTTTTTAGATCGATGTTCAATAATTTCTTCTTATTTTTAGCAATACCTTTTAACATATCATCATCAATCTCATCTTGGGCTATGCATGGAACATTATGTATCTCTTGTTTCTCCTTGTATGTATCACTTTCATCTTTTTGTTTGATCTCAATTTTCTGCAAAATGTTAGATGCAATAGGTGGTACAGTAGAAAACTCCTCCAAAGAGTGTTTATCACAACTAGATATAGATTTCAAAGATGTATCAACAAAAACTTTTCTCATAAAAATTTTAGCATCACTCCATATCAGAGAATATTTTTTTATATAGAAATATTGTCACAAAGTTAAAGCATGATTAACCAATGCATTACCAACATTCAAAAGCTTTCTCCTTTTACTCATACGGTATTGTTCAAATAGATTATCCATATCATTTTTCCAAACAATATATTTAGTAGAATCTAAATCATCATATAAAGGAAGAGATGAAAGAATATAGTTACTCGTGGAAGGACATGATGTAGCAATGGTCTGAAACTTATGCGTCTTTTGATTATGTGCAACATCTCTTTGCGGTAGATTACATCTCGCAAAGTTTGTCGCAGTATTATTGTATTCACCCCCTTTTCTTCCTGTCATGGTTAGAAAATAGTATATGGACATCAAAAATATTATTTCTGCAACTACAGTAAGTGGGTGGTGAAAATTCCGTAAAAGGAAACGCCTTACCGAGCTCTTGCAAGATTCTTACCAAAGCAAAGCAAAGGATGGTGCAACCAGTTGCAGGAGAAACCAGGGAGTCGTAATTCCACAATTGCAGGGTCAAATACAGTGCTGATCTGAGGTATATATGTGGAGCTTGAAGGGCTGAAATAATGATTAGTAGAACACAATTCTATAACAGATAGTAATATTGAATTAGTGTTCTAAATATTATGCTCTAGTTGCTGGCCCAATCTTATAAAAAATTCCAGATGTTACAAGAATATGAATGAAGATAGCAAATGGCAGCAACAACACAAATGATAAGGCGCCAAAAATCAGGATATTTTTCAGCACCTGAAAATTCAGCGAAGGTTAATTCTCGGCTTCTTGGTCTTCAAAATTTTTTATTTTTATTTTATTTTTTGGATATTTTTTCTAAATCAAAAGCGCAAAAGATGATACACGACCAAATTTTAGATCAATATGATAAAAGATGTGGCCTAGAGAAAATCTCAAATTTCTATTAAATATGCGTTGAAACTTCAGAGCGCGAAAAAAGAAACTTCTGTTATGAATTTGTAGAATCTAGGATCGTGAGAGGATGGGAAAGTTTCTGTAGATATCCAAAAAGTACTTATATGTCTAACTTGGAGTAAAAAACAAAAGTTATGACTATTTTAATGATGGATCTCTGAATCAGATTTGTTTGAAAGGCTAAAAACAGATTTGGATTTCAAATTGGATGCGAATTTTGAGAATGTTTTTATGGATGATTATGCGGCGGATAAATATATAAATGTGAATATATGAAGCGTAGATCTGGTTGTGATTGAAATATGGGTGGGTGGGTAGGTTAAATTTTCAATGCAAAAGAAACAATTAACAGATGTGACACGATAACAGATCTGAACACTATGTGGATGAACGATGAAGGAAAACACCTAGATACAAAAAGATCACGAAATCCAGCAATCAAAACACAAACTAAGGACACAAACTCAACACTATAGACTCTGAAATAAAATCATGCAAAGGCTAAGCACGGCTTAGACAGGGAAACTCCTAACGATGTACTATTTTTTTTTGTGTTGCAGCTTTTCTGTGGACGATAGGATGAATGCAAAATAAAAAGAATAGATGTGAATCTAATGGTATACCTGAAGCTCTGATTACCACTTGATGTGTACATGGTTTCCGATCTTCCGTCAGGTCGTGATAACTCTCGATTTGGCAGAGATGCGACACACAATCGATCCGGCCTCAAATCAACACGATTCGAACCACGCAATCGCAGCACCACTTCTCATCTGGTTATCAACCGTGCGCAAGGTCGTGATAACTCTTGATTTGGCGGAGATGTGACACACAATCGATCCGACCTCAAATCAACACGATTCGAACCCCGCAATCGCAGCACCACTTCTCCGATTATCAACAGAGCACACACGATTGACCTCACCAAGAAGGCTAATCCCTGTCTGTGAATCGAAGAACACAAGTAAGAACAAGGAAGAACGCAACTCACTTGCAAAATTTGAATTGAAACACAAACTTGGATAACCAACAAGCCGTCAAATGGCGAAACTGTTTGGAAACAGGAGAAAACTAATCAAAACCTATCTCTAATGACGGTGGCTACTGAATTTATAGAGTTCAGGTCGACCTTAGGGGTAAACCCTAATACTAATGGGCCTAGAAAACATACATGGCCCAAAGGCCAAAATATAGTGTCGCAGCACCTGGGCAGTTTCTAGATGTCATATTATTTAATGATTTCTACTGATTCTGATCAAATTTAGAGATGAATACAGTTCCGTTGGAAAGGTTGTCTTGTTAGCTTTCCAACCATATCAAGAACGTCTAAAACGGAGCTCGTATGAGACTGAGGCACCCATTTTAGTGTAGGCTGCTCCAGGAGCCTGAGTCAGGCTCGAACCTGAGTTGTTTGGATCTCCTCCGAGGTCGAACGTGCGGTTCTTCTCTTGAGCATCTCCAAGTCCTTCTTCATGATTTTCTTAACTCTCTTCAATATTCTTAATCATGATAAAGTTATTAGGTAGGAATCTATTCTCAAAGGAAGGAAGACATGTATTTTGGAACAAGCTCACTTCTAATCGCAACTGTCGTGGATGAGTTTCTTCAATACTACTTTGAGGACTCTTATATGTATCTAAAGGAGTAATGTCCTCATCACCTCTTGTGTCGAATGGTTCCCGGGAGTAATCCTTCCTTCCCCACACATGTCTCTCCAGGCGGATCCAAGTATAACCCGCTTTCCCTGCTCCATCGTTTGGCACGCACAAAACTAGTTTTCATCACTTATTACGCCAGGCCGCGCCCATTGTTGGCATCGTAGCTGTACGGGAACACATGGGTGGTCGCTCCACGAACCGATCTTTAGATTTGGGAAGGTAACTCACCAAGGGACAGCGCTGTAACCCGCACACAGCCCTATACCAAACCATATCCCCCAAATCCCAATTTTCATGTTGCTACAATTTAACCAAGTAATCCTCATAAAGCAAGTATAATAATAATCTATTTAATAACACCCATCCTGACAATAGCATGTTAAGCATGTGATCTACCCAATAATAAAGTAAACTAAGGTGACAAGGCATAATGTGGAAAACTAAGAATTTTTATTACTAGGTACGCAGTCAATTTGACAGAAGTATGCAATCTACAAGATAGATGTTTTGAAAATAGGCACAAGATGGTCAAAGACACTTGCCTTGCTGCTCTTGGGAGTAAAAGTCGATGGTCTCGAACTCCTGCTGTTGGAAGTCTTCGACGAACTGTGGCTCCGGGACGAAGACGCCTATCGCACGAGAACACAAACAATCAATCAATGCGACAAAACAGAACAAGATTAGTATGATGATATCATGAATGCATAGATTATTTCGATACGATCGTTTTGATATATTATTTGCTTAAATCGGAGTTACGGATCAAAAGTTATGGCTTTTATAAGGTTTAGGTTAATTCTGAAATTATTATTTAAATTCTGAGGACCTAATTGTGACTTCCAAATTTTATTAAGGACTGAAATGTAATTATTAAAAAGTTCAGGGCTAAAGTGAAAAATTAGGGCAAGGACTATTCTGTACTTAATAAAAAATTTACGAACTTTTCTGTAAAATTGCCATATTTAACTAACAATTAATTAACAGTTAGTCGTCATTATTATGTAATTATTAGATTTTTATTTTGAATAATAATATAATTAATTATTTTATTATTTATAATTATTGCATTAATCTGGGGTTTATTAAAAAATTAAATAATTTAAATAAATTTTCCTAATTCTTTTTAATTTATTTTCGAGTTTGATGACGTCACCATGACATCATGCTGACGAAATCAACTGGGTTTTATTTTTTTTATTTGGAATTTTAGGATTAATTCGGGCCATTGATTTTGAATTAGGTGGTTGAGATAATTTGGCCTACGTGGCTTCATCTCGGCTCTTGATTTTGAATTCAATGGCCGAGGGAATCGGGATGACATGGCTCGTTGTTGTCCCTGGATCTTGATCGGGCGGTTGCGGTTTAATTAGGCGGAGGCAGGGCTCTGGTTTTAATCTCGACCGTTCGGCTGAGATCCAACGGCCGAGAGTGGCCGCGCCCGGGGCGAGCGGTCGGGCCGATCGGCCGACAACGCCTTTGCCGCCTGCTCCGACGAGCTCGCCCGAGCGCGTCGAGACACCATTCTCAGTGCGGTTGGGCTCAATGTGATGCGAGGACCGAGGAGCTCACCTTGGTGGGGTCGGGGGAGGTTGTCGGCGATCGGAGATGGCTCTTCAGTGGCGACAGCTTGCGATGGTGCTTCGGCAGCGTTGAGAAGCTCCGTGGAAGGCCGAAGCTCGACGAAATCTTGTGCTGCGGCGGCGGTGGCGTGCGGTGAGGCCCGGCACGTGGTTCTCGTGGTTGAGAAGGTCTCCCGGGGGCGCGCTCGCGGTGGTTGGGGTTGTGGCGACTCGAGGTGAGAGATGAGGGCCGAGGGGGGGACTTTTATAGGGGAGAGGGCCGGCGAGGTCGCGGGGTAGTTGGGGGACGCGACCGGCGTGTCGGCCGGCTGTTGCGAGTGGCCGTTGCACCGAAGCTCCGAGATGGAGGCGGGGAGCTCGTGTTTTGTTAGGGGCGGCTGGAGGTGGGTGATGACCAGTGGGGTCCACCCGCCATAGAAAAGAGAGAGGGGTGGCGAGCTGGGCCTGGTTTGCTTGGTGGGCCGGCTGGCTGGGCCGTGAGGTGAGGGGGAGAAAGGGGAGAGTGGGCTGGGGAGAGAGGGTGAGGGGGAGAGAGCTCGGTAGGAGTAGAAATTTTTTTTTTCCAAAAATTCTAGATTAATTATTTATTCAAAGAATATTTATTTAATTGATTTTCATTGACATGAAATGATATGGATGCAACCTTAGCAATTTATTTGAATTTTTTTCATTCTAATCTAAATTGTGAAATGCATCTAAAATTTCAAAATTTTTACTATTTGAAAATGTGGAATTTTAGGTGGTTACAAGAGCGAGCGCTTCCAACCTATGACAATGGAGGGAAACTCTTGAAAAATTTTTTTGGGGAGTCATCAAGGTATGGGGTAAGTGTTTTTTGAGATGCGTTTTCTTGTTTATCTTCTTCCATCTCGTTTGGGCCTGTTTGTGAGTACTATGGTTGTCATCAATCACCAAAAAGGGGGAGATTGTTAGCTTCATGACCTTTGAAGTCCCCTAAAAAGTATGAATTGATTTTAGTGATTAAATAAACACTATAGGTAACAGTTGTAATTGTAGGTATCATCCCGTTAATTTTACAACAACATGGTGGGCTTCCTGATGGATGACAAGAACGATCCTAAGAAGAGGAGTTTCTGGACGTCGAAGGACCAAGGCTATGGATTAGCTAGAGGGCCCATAAGACCGTCGGTACTATTATGAGGTAGGGTTATTTATCACCTGTCATATAAGTGTTAGGGTGTGAATTCTCCTTAGATACCTCAGAAAGCACTGAAGCTGGCAGAGGAAGCGAAGTTGAAGACCAAAACTCAAGTCCAACTGTAGAAGCAATCAACGGACAGTCTGGTGAGGTCATTGGACAGTCCAGTGACCCTTGAAAGAGCCAGTATAGAGAGAGGTACACTTTAGAGTTGAGGTGATAGGGAGAATTCATACACTTCTAGAGCTTGTAGGGCTTGAGAGGAGTGATCTTTGCCTATTCTCATGGTTTGGGCAGCCTAGACCAGTTAAGAGTCAGTGTTCGAGCTTCCAAGGAGATTGTGTAAGACGACACCAAGAGAGAGCGCTCGAGCCTTGGAGGCTTGCTCTAGCGCTTGGGTATTGCGTGTGACAGCCGAACCGCTGGTGTCTTCACTCCGAGAGTGAAGCGTACCCTTGTGAGCATCGTTTCGAGAATGATGAGAGAAACCAAGACTCCGACGAGAGTGGTTCAAGAAGGATTAGGGAAAAGCGCCTACCATCTGAGACCTCAGAAGAAAATCACTGAGCACTCTCTATCCCTCACTCTTTACTTACATTTACTTACGGTTTGAGTAGATAGGTTGTTCTTTGATTTCTTTTAGTGGCTATCATGCTAGTGCTTGCTTATTGTTCTTATAATTTCACTAGCATTGTTAGGGCTCTTGGCCTACTAGAATTGCATAGGATTGCTTTCGTTGTGATTAAGTCTCAAAATTTAAGATTGTAGTGAATTTAGTCTTATAAGTCCATCGATTCAACCCCTTTTTTGGTGTCTTTGATCCTTACAAGGTCGCAATCCTTCCTCTCAACCAGTGATCACGGGGAAAAAATGGGCACGAAAACGGGTCTCGATGGGGAAAGAGGCCACAGTTCTTCCTCTCAGCCCGTGTTCGGTTTTTTGATAATGAAAGTCCTAGTCCACTCCTTTTGACCCGAAAAATATTTTTGGTGCGTATATCTCACATTTTTTTTGGAGAAAATTAGAAAAACTGGCCATTTTCTTAAGAAAGTGCCAATCAACTTTCAGCGCAAAAATACTTTTTGCTGGTATATTGGCCACTTCCTGAAGAAAATCAGAACCGTTGCAAAAATAGGTCCCCATGGGGAAAAATAGTTGCAGTCCTTAAAAACGGGCACAAAAACTGGTCCCGACGAGGGAAAATAGGCCGCCGTCCTTCCTCTCAACCTGTTTCAGTTTTTTAATAATGAACATCCGAATCCACTCCTTTTGACCCAAAATATTTTTTTACTTATATCGAACATTTTTTGGAGAAAACTAAGAGAAAATGGGCTCAACAACGGGTCCGGACGTGCAAAAATAGGCCGCAGCCTTTCCTCTCAACCCCTGTTAAGTTTTTTAATAATGAAATTCTCAATCCACACCTTCTAACACGAAAATATTTTTTGGTACATATGTCGAACATTTTCTGGAGAAAACCGGGAAAAAACGGGCACGTAAACGGGTCTTGACGAGAAAAAATAAGCCACAATCCTTCATCTAAACCCGTGTTCAGTTTTTTAATAATGAACGTCCCTCTTCTAACCCAAAAAAATTTTTGGTACGTATATCGGATATTTTCTCGAGAAAACCAAGGAAACACGAGCGCGAAAATGGGTCCCGACCAGGAGAAATAGGCCGCTGTCCTTCCTCTCTACCCGTGTTCCTTTTTTTCAAAATGAACATCCCAATCCACTCCTTTCAGCACAGAAATATTTTTAGCAGGTATATTGGCCATTATTTTGAGAATGCCAGAAAAAACAGGAGTAAAAATGGGTCCCATGGGGAAAAATAAGCCGCAGTCCTTCCTCGCAACCTGTATTCAGTTTTTTAATAATGAACACTCCAATCCACTCTTTTTGAACCAAAAATATATTTTTCGTACGTATATCGGACATTTTCTGGAGAAAATCGAGAAACAACCGGTCTCGACTGGGAAAAATAAGGCACAATCTTTCCTCTAACCCCATGTTCAGTTTTTTAATAATGAACATCCAAATCCACTCCTTTTGAACTGAAAATATATTTGGTAAGTATGTCAGACATCTTCTGGAGAAAACTGGGAAAAAATAGGCATGGAAATGGGTCCCAACTTCCTCTGAACCCGTGTTCAACTTTTTAATAACGAATGTCTCAATCCAGTCCTGACCCAAAAATATTTTTGCTACGTATATCAGAAATTTTTTGGAAAAAACTGAGAAAAAACGGGTGCAAAAACGAGTCTGGACGGGGAAAAATAGGCCGCAGCCTTCCTCTCAACACTTGTTCAGTTTTTTAATAATGAATGTCCAAATCAACTTGTTTTGACCGAAAAATATTTTTAGTACGTATATCAAACATTTTCTGGAGAAAACCAGGAAAAATAGGGTGCAAAAAGAGGTCGCGATAGGGAAAAATAGGCCGCAGTCCTTTCTCTCAACTCGTGTTCATTTTTTTCAAAATAAACATACGAATCCACTCCTTTCAGTGCAAAAATAGTTTTTGCAGGTATTTTTGGCCACTGTTTGGAGAAAACCAATAAAAACAAAGCAAAAATAGGTCTCGATTGGGAAAAACGGGTGCAAAAGTAGGTCCCGATGGGGAAAAACAGGTCACAGTCCTTCCTTAACCCGTGTTCCGGTTTTTAATAATAAACGTCTCAATCCACTTCTTTTGACTCAAAAATACTTTTTGTACGCATATAGGACATTTTTTAGGGAAAACCAGGAAAAAAATAGGCGCACAAACAGGTCCTGATTGGAAAAATAGGCCGCAGTCCTTTCTCTCAACCCGTGTTTATTTTTTTAATAATGAACATCCCAATCCACTACTTTTGACATAAAAATATTTCTGACATGTATATTTAACATTTTCTGGAGAAAACCGAAAAAAAGGGCTTGTAAACAGGCCTCGACGGGGAAAATTGGGCCCTTGTCATTCCTCTCAACCCATGTTTAATTTTTTAATAATTAACGTCCCAATCCACCTTTTTTGACCCAAAAATATTTTTGGTACGTATATCAGGCATTATTGTGGGAAAACCAGGAAAAAACGGGCGCGAAAATGGGTCTCGACGAGGAATAATTGGCCGTAGTCCTTCCTCTTAACCCGTGTTTAGTTTTTTAATTTTGAACATTCTAATGCACTATTTTTGATTCAAAATTTTTTTCTACGTATATCGGACATTTTATGGAGAAAACCGGAAAAAAACGAGCGCGAAAACGGTTCTGACGGAGAAAAATAGGCCGCAGTCCTTCCTCTCAACTCATGTTCAACTTTTTAATAAGGAACGTCCAAATCCCCACGTTTTGACCCTAAAACATTTTTGGTACATATATTGGACATTTTCAGCAGAAAATCGAGAAAAACCGGACGCAAAAATGGGTTTCGACTACGAAAAATAGGCCGCAATCCTTCCTCTCAACCCATTCTCATTTTTTTTCAAAATGGACATCCCAATCCACTCCTTTCAGCACAAAAATAGTTTTTGCAGGTATATTGGCCTTTTTTCTGGAGAAAACCAGAAAAAACTGGATCAAAAATGGGTCCAGATGGCCGGAAGAACGGGAGCAAGGTCGCAGTCCTTCCTCAACCCGTGTTAAGTTTTTAATAATGAACATTGCAATCCACTCTTTTTGGCCCAAAAATATTTTTGGTACATATATCGAACATTTTCTGCATAAAACAGAGAAAAATGGGCGCAAAAATAGGTCTCGACGGAGAAAAATAGGCTGCAGTACTTCCTCTCAACTCGTGTTCAGTTTTTTTAATAATGAGCATCCCAATCCACTCTTTTTGACCCAGAATTATTTTTGTTACATATATCGGACATTTTCTATAGAAAACCGGGAAAAACAGGTGCAAAAACAGGTCCGATGCGGAAAAGTAGGCCACATTTCTTTCACTCAACCCATATTTAGTTTTCTCAAAATGAACATCCCAATCCACTCTTTTGAGCACAAAAACATTTCTTGCAGGTATATTGGCTATTTTTTAGATAAAATAGAAAAAACAGGAGCGGAAATAGGTTCCGATGGGAAAAATGGGTGCAAAAATAGGTCTCGATGGGGGAAAAAACAGGTCGTAGTCCTTGCTCTCAATCCATGTTGAGTTTTTTAACAATGAACTGGGACTTGTCAATGCTATTAAAGTAGGGATGCACCATTGCCACTTTAGCTGATAAACTGTTTCCCAGATCAAGTGAGAAATTTTCTGCATGTAAGAACAAAAGTCAAATTCATTTTGCTAGATCGGACCAAGTAACAGAACCTATAGTCAGATAAACTGAATGCTAGCTACATAGTTTGATGGATCAGAACAAGGTAACACAATGCGATTCCAAGAGGAAAGAAAAATTATGTGCCCCATGGAATTAACCTAAATCATCATATTGTACTTTGAGCAATCAACAAAACAGATAACAGATACCAAGCCCACTGCAGATCACAACAAAACCTAGCGACCTGATAACACAACAAAATTGGCCGCTGTAAGTTGCGTTGAAAGTAAAGCATTGGCAGTGGCTACCTATGATTGCAAGACTAATAGAAATCAGTATTTACATGTCCAAGTAAATACTGATTTCAGTTTTGACAGAAATAGATAGTGTGCAAGGTTCACCATAAAATAGACTCCATTGCTTTCTGAATTCTGAGTTCTGATTGCAAATCACAAAGTACCAAGTACCTAAGAGTTTCAAAAGTAATCGCTTGAGTATGTACAATCAGAGACCTGATTGTAATTAAGAAGTATCAAATGTCTGGGTACAGTGCTTGAGGCTTTATTCCTGACGAGGGTTCATACGATGAGATGAGATAAACTAAACCAACAATTGCCACATGAGATTGAGAATGGCAAAGGAGCGTCAGGTGAAACTGATAATCTTTTAGAAGTCAATCTTTAATTCACTGACTTTTAGAAGTCAATCTTTAATTCACTGACCTTTTCCATTCCCTGTCTCTATTACTGAATATTACTTGAATGCTCTCCTCAGCTCTCTCTCTCTCTACACCTCTTATTTGCTCATCTGCCCCTTATCTGCTTTCCTGGAATAATATCTAGAGAGATGGCACTTACCAATAGTGGCCTTTTATTTATTTATTTTACCTCCCTGGTTATTAATATGTGATGAGTGTAATAGATTTTATGTTTTAATTAGAAAGAAGGGCATCGTAATCGTATACATCATGTACTTACTACTACGGGCATAGAAGACTAGGAGGTAACGACAGGGTTCCACCACAAATATTAAATTCTCCATTACTAAAGAAGGTATTCATTTTTGGGTTTATCATTCATTTTTGATTCAGCAGTTTTATATATCTATTATTGAATCATTTATGAATGCTTGAACTTTAATATTTTTTCCTTCTCTAAAGGCCTTTGGTCGCACTAGCTTATCTTCCTTATAATCTTGACAACTGTAACCATATATTGACTTAACACATGTGTAACATAGTACCATTGAATTGTATTTTTATATTATTACCTAATCATCCAGAAGTTCCTGGGGCATCGCACCGGGAAATCAACTAATTTGTGTTATAACTATTCACAGATCCTGTATTGTAATCTTTGACACCCAATATAATGCATTTGCAAATTTTTTGTCACAGCCGGAACAGAGAGCAAACAACATATTGGATTGTGGTATCTGATTTGCACCAACAAGACACTTTTTAAATTGTAAAACAGGTTAGCATGTTGTATCAAGAATTTGGATTGGTTCTGTGTAAAAAAAAAGATGGTTCTGTAAAACAAAACCATGGAAACAGTTCATTGGATCTACATGCTGATTTACCACCGTGTAGAATTCTTTGGTGTTTGTAGATTTTGTAGAAACTGTCTTGCGGCTGACGTGATTCCTTGGATCCTTTCATTATGATTGTTGATAGTAGTATTGGTTCTGTACAAAAAAAGATGGATGGTTGTGTTAAAAAAATCTTGGAAACATGTTTATACGTTCAGGACAAGAATAGATTTTTCTATTTTTGCTGCATTGTTTATAGTCTTCTTTGGGTTGATTATTACTTGATGTTACAATCTTCTTAGCTCTTTAGATTTATTGCCTGATGTTGACTTGGCAGCAATGGTTTTTAATCTACCTCGGATCGAATCTTGCAAAATAGTGTTCGACCTCTCTAGAATATGTTGCCGCTACTAATGTATGCTTGTGTTTGGTATTCTTTTTTGGAGACAACTTTATAGTTTCTCTTATTCATGTTTTTTCACCTTGATGATGGCCAAGGATATTATGTAACTGTGCAATCTCTGAGTTTCAAAACATGACTCCGGAATGGCTGGGTTCAATGAATGAACCATTTTATCTCTCATGAAATATTATCTTGAGTGTGGTATACCTTCATATAAGCTATAGCGTTTCACAGTAGGAGTTTTTATTTGATATTATATATCTGTGTGTTGTACTAACCTTGATCCTTCCTGCTTTGGGACTCATGGAACGAAGACTTTTGACCAAATGTTACAGCCAACCTGCCAACAAGATAAAGGGAAAGGGAAAGGTCTAAAATCAGTCCCGTTTTCTAAATCATTATCTTTACAAATTTTTAGTATGTAACTTAGAAATGTTGTAGCAGTGGTGGATGGGCATAATAATAAGAGCAAAAGGTTGTGCCTCGGTGGCAGGCAACGTGCTCAAAAAGGTTTATTTATACGTGAGCCATCATATGCAACAATTTCGAGCCCCATGTCATCAAACAGTGAAGAATTGCCAAGCCATTCAGTGGAAGCTTTCCCTACTTGTAGTGTGCTCACCTCAGTTGGAGGGTTGGAGCGAGGACAGAGCTCAAGAGGTATGACTTGATGCCAGTTTGTAATGTCCTGAATTTATACAGGTGTGAAGTATAAATTTGTTAACAGTTGGAAGTAACTCGTTGTGAGACTAATCTAGGGCATAAGTGTGCACGTTAAGCTATTCTATATGCTAAGCGCACACCAGAACAAATACAAGCACGGCGAGAGCGTGTTAGAGCACGTCGGCAGAATTTAACTCCTCAGGAGATGGAAGAGATTAATGCACGATGAAGAGAGCAAAGGCAACGTTTGACACTTGATGAGAGGAATGCTCGCCAGCGAGCACGTAGGCAAATGATGATGCCCGAGGAAAGGCAAGAGATAAATGCGCGTCAGCGAGCACGTAGACGTAGCATACCCCCAGAGGAGCAACAGACACTCCTAAGACAACGTAATGCAAACTACGCGGCTAGACGTGATACACCGTGCAAGGAATCCATTGCACTACAATGTTCGCCAAATACATTGATGAGATAAACCACAGCCTGATTGCAACCATTGTGGTGCAAAGAGGTTCCAGTATGAACCAAAGGGTTTTTGTTGCCGGTCTGGAAAAATTAAATTCGCTCACTCTAATCCACCCTTGGAACTACAAAGACTATACACTAGCCCAAGTCCTGATGCCGCTCATTTTAGAGATAACATCCGGTACTTCAATGGACACTTCTCTTTCACGACACTTGGAGTTAGTTTGGATAATAAGTACAATAACATGAAGTCCGGAGTTTATACATTTCGAGCCCATGGTCAGATTTACCACAATGTATTCTCACTTGGCCGAATAGAAGATGGGCCTAAGAATTTGGAGCTCTACTTTTACGATTTTCAAATTGACAACATAGGTTTCGACGCTCTCCAAACCTAGATCAGGATGTCATTCGGAGGGTTGTTGAGATCCTTAAGGATAATCCATATTGTCAGACCTTAAAAAATCTTGGTGCAGTCGATGAGCTTGAGGAATATCGTATTGAATTAAACACTGACATGAGATTGGACCAACGAAGATATAACATACCTATATCATCTGAGGTGGCTGCTGTTTGGGTAGAGAGTACTGACCTACGTAAGCATTTTGAACGTAGTATAATTTTATTTGGTAACGATAACAAGAGATATAGAATCTATCCATATTATGGATGTTATGATGCATTGTCTTATCCATTGTTCTTTCCAAGAGGGGAGATAAGCTGGCATCCTGAGATCCCAATAGACTGTGTCAACATGGAAGAGATGCTTAGAAACCGTCGTAATCGTCAACATAATACAGGTTACTCCTTAATCACATTAAACTTATAATGATTATTTTTAAATATTAGTTATACTTCCATTTCAAATATGTTCTTATTGTTGTTATAGGCACATATACAAATAGTCTGACTCTGTGTGTTTGTTAGAGACTACTATTGTTACAAGTTTCAAATATGCCATGTCATATTTAACACCGTATTATATGGGAAACGCCTATTTCAGCAGTATGTGGTTGATATGTACATCAAAATTGAAAGCTCTAGGTTAGACTATATAAAATATCATTAGAAAGAAATACGAGCTGATTTATTTCAAGGCATCGTTGATTGTCTTCATGCTTGAGAATGTTTTCATCCCAGTTCCTGCAGCATTTATCGGAAGCAAAATAGATAAAAAAAGAAGATACTATGATGCAATGGCCTTGGTGCAAAAATATGGAAAACCTGACATATTCCTCACTATGCCTTGCAACCCAAACTGGGATGAGATACTAAGCGAGCTCGAGCCTGGACAAACACCACAAGATCGTCCTGATCTCATTGTACGAATATTTAGAGCGAAATTGGAGGATCTCAAGATTCAACTTTTCAAGAAGCACATCCTTGGGAAGGTAGCTGCGTACACCTATGTTGTTGAGTTTCAGAAAAGGGGTTTACCTCATGCTCACTTCCTTCTAATCATATCTGCTGAGTTGCCAAACAAAAATAAGTACCCAGAGCTGTACAAGATGGTGGTAAAGCACATGATGCACGGCCATGCGGAACCCTCAACTACAAAAATGTCTGCATGCAGAATGGTGCATGCAAATACTACTACCCATGCCCTTTTAATGCGGAAACCCTACAGGGAAAGGACTCATATCCCATATATCGAAGGAGAGACAATGGTCATACTGCACAGGTACGAGGGGCGACATTAGATAATAGGTGGGTTGTTCCATACAATCCTTACCTAGTACGAAGGTATAACTGTCATATACATATGGAAGTTTGCTCCAGCATAAAGGCCGTGAAGTATCTTTGTAAATACATATATAAGGTCCATGATCGGGCATCTGTTGCTGCCGATGAAGTGGATAGTGATGGAAATATTGATGAGATAAAGCAATATAGAGATTCAAGGTGGGTTACCCCTCCAGAAGCATTATGGAGAATCTACGGTTTTGACCTCAGTGAGATATTTCCATCAGTCCGGCAATTGCAACTCCATCTTCCAAATATGCACATGATTTCGTACTCGGCTGAAGCTGATTTAAATGATATCATCTCTGAAGAAGGAGCTGATAGAACCATGCTGATAGAATATTTTGAGGCAAACAAGATATCTGAGAGGGCTCGAGGAATCCTTTATAGGGATTTTCTTGAATATTTTGTTTGGAAGCCAGGTGGCAAGTATTGGAAACATAGGGATGAGCGCACACAAATTGGGAGGATCGTGTCAGCTCATCCAGCTGAAGGGGAGCGGTACTATCTAAGAGTCCTTGTAAACCATGTCACAGGTGCAACATCCTTTGAAGACCTAAGAACAGTCAACGGAATTGTTTTTCCAACATTTCGGGAGGCTGCTGAAAAGAGTGTTTTTATTGAGGATGATAACACTATCGATGAGTGCCTTAACGAGCTGAAGTTTTTCAGATGCCATCTTCACTTCGAAGGCTATTTGCAACTATATTGGTGTTTTGTGAGCCAAGCGATGTGCGTGGCCTTTGGAATAGGCACTTGGAAGCAATGACAGAGGACTATTGACTATCTCATAGTTGCCCTCACACAGTTGAACAGATGGCTCTATTAGATATCAGAAATATGCTTTAATCGATGCGTAAGGATATATCATCTTTCCCACTTCCTAACATGGATGAATCATTCTATGCTACAAACTTTGAGGCGAGAGAAATCATTGAGGAGTTCACAATTGAGGTGGATCCAGAACACATTTCTCTGGCATCTTCCCTAAACCTAGAACAGAGGTATGCATATGAGGAGATACTTTCGGCTATTGAAACTGGAAATGGAGGTGTATTTTTTGTTGATGTACCTGAGGTACTGGAAAGACTTATCTATACAAGCCATTACTTGCTAAGGTTAGCGAGGTAAGATAGCCGTGGCAACTGCGACATCAGGCGTTGCTGCCTCCATCTTGCCTAGAGGTAGGACTGCACACTCAAGATTTAAAATACCATTGAACATTGAAGATGGTGGTGTTTGTAGCTTCACAAAGCAAAGTGGCACAACTAAGCTTCTTATGTCTGCTTCCCTTATTATATGGGACGAGGCCTCGATGACAAAGAGACATGCAGTTGAGGCACTTAATAGTAGTATGAGGGACATCACGGGTCGATATGACTTACCATTTGGTGGAAACACAATTGTATTTGGAGGAGACTTCAGGCAACTGCTTCCGGTTGTTCGGAAGGGAACAAGGTCTCAAATAATTGATACGACGCTATGTAAGTCGTACCTTTGGGAGAGCATGCGACATCTGAGACTTGTTCATAATATGAGGGCTCAGAGTGATCCATGGTTTGCCGAGTATATTTTGCGTGTCGGTAATGGAACAGAAGATACTGTGAATGATGGTTGTGTAAGGCTTCTAGATGAGATATGTGTTCCCTATAATGGTAGTGACTCAGACATCAACTTGCTCATAGATAGTGTCTTCCCGATGCTAAATGAAAACCTCTCAGATCCAAACTACATAACATCTCGGGCAATTCTATCTACTCGAAATGAGTACATGGACAAGATCAATATGAAGATGATTGAAAGATTCCCTAGAGAGGATATTATATATCATAGTTTTGATTGTGCTGAGGATGATCCACATAACCACTACCCCGCTGAGTTCTTGAATTCCTTAACAACTAACGGACTACCTCCTCATATTCTAAAATTGAAGATTAATTGTCCCATAATATTGTTGTGAAACATTGATCCTGCAAATGGGCTCTGTAACGGGACAAGGTTAGTGGTCCGAGGATTCATGCGTAATGCAATTAATGCTGAAATTGTGCTTGGCCAGCATGCTGGTAAGAGGGTATTCCTTCCTCGCATTCCTCTTTGCCCATCAGACAACGAAATATTCCCCTTTAAGTTCAAGAGAAAGCAATTTCCAGTCAGACTGAGCTTTGCTATTGCCATAAACAAGGCACAAGGCCAGACGGTACCAAATGTTGGAGTCTACCTCTCAGAACCAGTGTTTCACATGGACAACTTTATGTTGTTCCTTCAAGAGCCATCTAAAGGAGCAATATCAAAATTCTGGTTGTCTGAGAGAAGAAAGATGGTACTAGATATAAGGAGTCATTTACAAAGAATATTGTCTACAAAGAGGTTCTTACGACCTAATCCGATCTCTTATATATTTCTCTGGTTCTGAAACTAAGGCAGAGGTAATTGAAATTTTATTGGTATTAAAAGAATTTTGTTCTTTTGATGCATCACACTTGAATTTTAACTAAATGTAAACAATGTCATGCAGGATCTTTTATGACGTCACTCAAAAACCTTCATGAGGCACTATTAGATGGATGACTATCGTGGAGTAAATCAATCCTAGCGTCCTTTTGGAAATGTTTTGAGCGGTCGGAGAGTGATCTTATATTTTGTTGTGGTAGTTCTCTTTTGTACTTGAGATGTTGCAGCATGTGATCATGGTATTTCTTTGGGACTTGTGATGGTGAATCGTCAAGCTGTACCTTGTTTGTTGATTTTTTATTTCTAAACAATTTATGGTGAATCGTCAAGTTGTATTTTAAGAATTCAAGTAGAAGTCATGCTATTTCTCAAGATCTTGGATACTAATAGACAAAAACTTATCTGAATTTTGATTTTGTCATGTGTAGCCGTTTTCAATGGTTTTTATCCGATTTTCATGCTATTCCTCGGCACCGACTGTAAGAAAAAAGCCTGGTTGCGAGTCTTTAATCGTTAAAATTGGTCAGGGCGGTTTGATGAAAATTGTGAAAACTACAAAAATCAGAAAAAAAATAACTCCAAATGAAAAAAAAATCAAACTTGGATGAAATTTGGTCGAAATGCTATAGTAAACTTGTCGGTATATTGAGCGGTTTTGACCAGTTTCTTCAGTTTTAACGGTTTTCAGTTTCAAAGTTTGAAACCCATCGATTTCATCGGTTTACACTTCAGTCTTACCGGTTTATCAACTAGTTTTCAAAATTCTAATTTATTTCAATTTTTTCTAAAAAAATTTTAAAATAAAAACCAATCGTTCGGTGAAACTGGACTAAATTGATTTCGAAACCGTGAAAATTTATTACAGTTTTGTTAACCTTGGTCTCGCTATCAGGATCAGAAATTTGCATGAGGGATTAAAAAGATAAATGAAAAAAATAATTGCATTTGATCAATATGACATTGAATAATTGTGACCAGCAAATTGTCATCCGTAGCGGAGCACGGGCCGTTGGCTAGTATATTTAACATTTTCTGCACAAAACCGAGAAAAAGGGCGAAAATGGGTCCCAACGGGAAAAATAGGCCGCAGTCTTTTCTCTCAACCGATGTTTACCTTTTTAATAATGAACGTCTTAATCCACTCTTTTTGACTCACAAATATTTTTGGTACCTATATCGGATATTTTCTTGAGAAAACCGAGAAAAAAAAGGCGCGAAACAGTCCCGACAGAGAATAATAGGGCGCAGTCCTTCCTCTTAAGCTGTGTTCACTTTTTTAATAATGAACATCCCTTTGACCCAAAAATATTTTTTTTACGTATATCGAACATTTTCTAGAGAAAACGGAGAAAAAATAGGCACCAAAATGGCTTCCGACGGGGAAAAATAGGCCGCAGTCCTTCCTCTCAACTCGTGTTTAGTTTTTTTAATAATGAATATCCCAATCCATTCCTTTTGACCTAAAAATATTTTTGGTACGTATACCGGACATTTTCTGGAGAAAACCAAGCAAAACAGGCATGAAAACAAGTCTTGACAGAGAAAATAGGCCGCAGTCCTTTCTCTCGACCCATGTTTAGTTTTTTCAATAATGAACATCCCAATCCACTGCTGACCCAAAAATATTTTAGGTACGTATATCGGACATTTTCTGAAGAAAATCGAGAATAAAGGTCCTGATGAGGAAAAACAGGCCGTCCTTCCTCTTAACCCACGTTCCATTTTTTAACAATGAATGTCTCAATCTACTCCTTTTGACCCTAAAATATTTTTGATACATATATCAGATATTTTCTGGAGAAAAGCGAGTAAAAAGGGTGCGAAAACGGGTCTTGACAGGAAAAATAGGCCATAGTTCTTCCTCTCAACCCGTGCTCAGTTTTTTCAAAATAAACATCCGAATGCGCTCCTTTCAACACAAAAATATTTTTTGCAGGTATATTGGCCATTTTCAGGAGAAAACCAGAAAAAAAAAGGAGCGAAAAACAGGTGCAAAAATAGGTCCCGATGGAAAAGAACAGGTCAGAGTCCTTCCTCAACCCATGTCCAGATTAAAGTTTTTAATAATGAACGCCCCAATCCACTCATTTTGACTCAAAAATATTTCTGGTACGTATATCGGACATTTTTTAGAGAAGAACGAGAAAAAACGGGCGCAAAAATAGGTCCCGACCGGGAAAAATAGGCTCTAGTCCATTCTCAACCCGTGTTCAGTTTTTTAAAAATGAACATCCCAATCCACTCCTATTGACCAAAAATATTTTTGTTATGTATATCTCACATTTTCTAGAAAAAACCGGGACGAGCACGAATACAGGTCCTGACGAGAAAAATAGGCCGCAGTCTTTCCTCTCAACCCGTGTTCAAGTTTTTAATATGAACGTCCTTATCCACTCTTTTTGACCAAAAATATTTTTGGTATGTATATCGGATATTTTTTGAAGAAAGCCGAGAAAAAAGGGCACCGAAACGGTTCCGTCGGGAAAAAATAAGCCGCAGTCCTTCCTCTCAACTCTTGTTCAATTTTTTAACAGTATCCATTCTTTTGACCCTAAAATATTTTTTGTACATATATCAGATTTTTCTGGAGAAAACCAGGAAAAAAGGGCGCGAAAACAGGTCCTGACAAGGAAAAATAGGCCGCAGTATTTGGTCTCAACCCGACAAGGAAAAATAGGCCGCAGTATTTAGTCTCAACCCGTGTTTAGTTTTTTAATAATATACATCCCAATCCCCTCCCTTTGACCTAAAAATATTTTTTGTACATATATCGAACATTTTCTTGAGAAAATCGAGAAAAAACAGGTGCGAAAACGGATCCCAACGGGGAATAGTAGGTCGCAATCCTTTCTCTCAACCCATGTTTAGTTTCTTAATAATTAACATCCCAATCAACTACTTTTGACCCAAAAATATTAATGGCAGTATATTGGACATTTTCTAGAGAAAACCTAGAAGAAACTAACATGAAAACGGTTCCTGACGGGTAAAATAGGCTGTAGTCCTTTCTCTCAACCTATGTTTAATTTTTTTAATAATGAACGTCCCAATTGATTCCTTTTGACGCAAAAATATTTCTGGTACATATATCAAACATTTCCTAGAGAAAAATGGGAGAAAACGGTCCCGATAGGGACATAGGCCACAGTCCTTCCTCTCAACTTGTGCTCAATTTTTTCAAAATGAACGTCCCAATCCTCTCCTTTCAGCACAAAAATATTTTTTGCAGGTATATTGGCAATTTTTTGAGAAAAGCAGAAAAAACTAGAGCGAAAATGGGCCCAAATTGGGAAAAAACAAGTGCAAAAATAGGTCCTGATGGGTCAAAACAAGTCGCAGTCCTTCCTCAACCAGTCCTCACATCCCAATCCACTCCTTTTGACCCACAAATATTTTTGGTACCTATATCGGACATTTTCTTAAAAAAACCGAGAAAAAACAGGCACAAAACGGTCCTGACGGAGAATAATAGGCTGCAGTCCTTTCTCTCAACCTGTGTTCAGTTTTTTACTAATGAACATCCCAATCCACTGCTTTGGACCGAAAAATATTTTTTGGTACGTATATCGGACATTTTCTAGAGAAAACCGAGAAAAAATGGGCACAAAAATGGCTTTCGACGGGGAAAAATAAGCTGCAGTCCTTCCTCTCAACCCGTGTTTAGTTTTTTTAATAATGAATGTTCTAATCCACTCTTTTTGACCTAAAAATATTTTTGGTATGTATATCGGACATTTTCTGGAGAAAACCAAGAAAAAAGGGCATGAAAACAAGTCTTGACAGGGAAAATAGCCCGCAGTCCTTTCTCTCGACCCATGTTCAATTTTTTAATAATGAACATTTCAATCAACTGTTGACCCAAAAATATTTCAGGTACGTATAACAGACATTTTCTGGAGAAAACCGAGAATAAGGGTTCCGACGAGGAAAAACCCACGTTCCATTTTTTAACAATGAATGTCCTAATCCACTCCTTTTGACCTTAAAATATTTTTGATACATATATCGGACATTTTCTGGAGAAAGCGGGTAAAAAGGGTGCGAAAACAGGTCTCGATGGGAAAAATAGGCCGCAGTCCTCTCAACCCGTGCTCAATTTTTTCAAAATGAACATCCGAATCCACTCCTTTCAGTACAAAAATATTTTTTGCAGGTATATTGGCCATTTTCAGGAGAAATCCAGAAAAAAGGAGCGAAAAACAGGTGCATAAATAGGTCCCGATGTGGAAAAAACAGGTCAGAGTCCTTTCTCAACCCGTGTTCAGGTTTTTAATAATGAACGTCCCAATCCATTCATTTTGACTCAAAAATATTTCTGGTACGTATATTAGACATTTTTAGAGAAGAACGAGAAAAAACGGGCGCAAAAACGGGTCTCGGCGGGGCAAAATAGGCTATAGTCCATTCTCAACCCGGGTCCAGTTTTTTAACAATGAACATCCCAATCCACTCCTATAGACCCAAAAATATTTTTGTTACGTATATCTCACATTTTCTAGAAAAAACCGAGACGAGCGCGAAAACAGGTACTAATGGGAAAAATAGGCGGCAGTCTTTCCTCTTAACCTGTGTTTAAGTTTTGAATAATGAACGTTCTAATCCACTCCTTTTGACCCAAAAATATTTTTGGTACGTATATCAGACATTTTCTGAAGAAAGGCGAGAAAAAGGGCACTGAAACGGTTCCCGTCGAGGAAAAATAAGCCGCAGTCCTTGCTCTCAACCCTCGTTCAATTTTTTAACAGTATCCATTCTTTTGACCCTAAAATATTTTTGGTACATATATCAGTTTTTTCCTGGAGAAAACCGGGAAAAAAGGGCGTGAAAATAGGTCCCGATAAAGAAAAATAGGCTGCAGTCTTTCCTCTCAACCCGTATTTAGTTTTTTAATAATGTACATCCCTATCCTCTCCTTTTGACCTAAAAATATTTTTTGGACATATATCGGACATTTTCTTAAGAAAATTGAGAAAAAACAGGCGCGAAAACGGATCCCAACGGGGAATAGTAGGTCGCAATCCTTTCTCTCAACCTATGTTCAGTTTCTTAATAATTAACATCCCAATCAACTACTTTTGACCCAAAAATATTTTTAGCAGTATATTGGACATTTTCTAGAGAAAAGCTAGAAAAGAACTGACACGAAAACGGTTCCTGACAGGGTAAAATAGGCAGTAGTCCTTCCTCTCAACCTATGTTTAATTTTTTTAATAATGAACATCCCAATCGATTCCTTTTGACGCAAAAATATTTCTGGTACATATATCAAACATTTTCGGGAGAAAACAGTCCCGAAAGGGACATAGGCCGCAGTCCTTCCTCTCAACCCGTGCTCAATTTTTTCAAAATGAACGTCCCAATACACTCCTTTCGGCACAAATATTTTTTGCAGGTATATTGGCAATTTTTTGAGAAAAGCAAAAAAAAAAAAAACAGGAGCAAAAATGGGCCCAAATTGGATAAAACAGATGCAAAAATAGGTCCTGATGGGTAAAAACAGGTCGCAGTCCTTCCTCAACCCGTGATCACATCCCAATCTACTCCTTTTGATCCAAAAATACTTTTGGTACGTATATCGAACATTTTCTAGAGAAAAGAGGGAAAAAATGGGAGCGAAAACAGTTCCCGACGAGAAAAATAGGCCGCAGTCTTTTCTCAGGCTATGTTCAGTTTTTTAATAATGAACGTCTCAATCTACTCCTTTTGACACAAAAATAGTTTTGGTATGTATATCTAACATTTTTTTGATGAAAACCGGGAAAAACTGTCGCGAAAATAGGTCCCGACGGGGAAAATAGGTCGCAGTCTTTCCTTTCAACCCGTGCTTAATTTTTTAATAATGAACCTCCCAATCCACTTCTATTGACCCAAAAATATTTTTAGTACGTATATCGGACATGTTCTTGAGAAAACCAAGAAAAAAAGGCACGAATATAGGTCTCGATGGGGAATAATAGGCCGCAGTCCTTCCTCTCAATCCGTGTTCAGTTTTTTTTAATAATGAGAGAACATCCCAATCCACTGCTTTTGACGTAAAAAATATTTTTGTTACTTACATCAGACATTTTCCGAAGAAAACCTTGAAAAAATGGGCGCCAAAACGGTTCTCGACGGAAAAATATGCCGCAGTCCTTCCTCTCAATCTATGCTCAATTTTTTAATAATTAATGTCCCAATCCACTTCTTTTGACACTAAAATATTTTTGGTACGTACATCGGACTTTTTTTTGGGAAAACTGGGAACAAACGGGCAGAAAACGGTCCCGACGGGGAAAAATAGACCACAGTCCTTCCTCTCAACCAGTGCTCAGTTTTTTAAGAATAATCTTCCCAATCCACTCATTTCAGCACAAAAATATTTTTTGTAGCTATATTGGCCATTTTCAGGAGAAAATGAGGAAAAATAGGAGCGAAAATGGGTCCCAATTTGTAAAAATGGGTGCAAAAATTGGGCCTAATAGGGAAAAACAGGTCGCATTCGTTCCTCAACCCGTGTTAAGGTTTTTAAAAATGAACATCCCAATCCACTCTTTTTGACATAAAAATATTTTTGGTACGTATATCGAACATTTTCTAGAGAAAACCAAGAAAAAAGGGCACAAAAACGGTTCCCGATGGGGAAAAATAGGTCGCCGTCCTTTTTCTCAACCCGTGTTCAATTTTTTAACAATGAATGTCCCAATCCATCCTTTTGACCTGAAAATATTTTTGGTAAGTATACCAGACATTTTTTCTGCGGAAAACTAGGAAGAAATGGTCGCAAAAACGGGTCGCGACGAGGAAACATAGGCCGCAGTCCTTCCTCTCAACCCGTGTTAAGTTTTTAATAATGAACATACGAATCCAGTCTTTTTGACTCAAAAATATTTTTTTGGTATGTATATCTAATATTTTCTGGAGAAAACCAGAAAAAAACAGGTGAGAAAATAGGTCCCGACAGAGAAAAATAGGCGACATACTTTCCTCTCAACCCTTGTTCAGTTTTTTAATAATGAACGTCCCAATCCACTCCTTTTGACCAAAAGTTTTTTTGCTACGTATATAGAACATTTTTAGGAGAAAACCTAGAAAAAATAGGCGCAAAAAGGGTTCTCGACGGAGAAAATAGGCCGCAATCCTCCTCTCAACCAGTGCTCAATTTTTTAAGAATGAACATCCCAATCCACTCGTTTCAGCACAAAAATATTTTTTTGCGGTTATATTGGCCATTTTTAGGAGTAAAACAAAAAAACAGGAGCGAAAATGGGTCCCAGTTGAGAAAAACGGGTGCGAAAATAGGTCCCAATGGGGAAAAATAGTGGCATTCCTTCCTCAACCTATGTTCAGGTTGTTAATAATGAACATCCCAATCCACTTCTTTTGACTAAAAATATTTTTGATACGTATATCGTATATTTTCTGGAGAAAGCCGGGAAAAAAGGGCACGCCGAGGAAAAATAGGCCTCAGTCCTTCCTCTCAACCCGTGTTCAGTTTTTTAAAAATGAATATCCCAATCCATTCTTTTGACCCTAAAATATTTTTGGTTCATATATATCAGATTTCTTCTGTGGAAATCTGTGAAAAAACGGGCACAAAAATGGGTGCCGATGAGGAAAAATAGACCGCAGTCCTTCTTCTCAACTCGTGTTCAGTGTTTTAATAATAAAGATCTGAACGCACACCTTTTGAACCAAAAATATTTTTGGTATGTATATCTAACATTTTCTGGAAAAAATCGAGAAAAAACGGGCGCGAAAATGGATCTCGAAGGGGAAAAATCGACTGCATTCATTCCTCTCAACCCGTGTTTCGATTCTTAATAATGAACTTGCCAATCCATTCCAGACCCTAAAATATTTCTGGTACATATATCGGACATTTTCTAGTGAAAACCGAGAAAAAACGGGTCTCGACGAGGAAAAATAGGCCGCAGTCCTTTCTCTCAACCCATGTTCAATTTTTTAACAATGAATATCTCAATCCACTCCTTTTGACCCTAAAATATTTTTGATACATATATCAGACATTTTCTGGAGAAAAGCGGGGAAAAAGGGCGCGGAAACGGGTCTCGACGGGGAAAACTAGGCCGCAGTTCTTCCTCTCAACCCGTGCTCAGTTTTTTCAAAATGAACATCTGAATCCACTCCTTTCAGGACAAAATTTTTTTTTGCAGGTATATTGCCCATTTTCTAGAGAATAAAAAAAAAACATGAGCAAAAACATGTCTCGATTGAGAAAAACAGGTGCAAAAATAGGTCCCAATGGGAAAAACCAGGTCACAGTCCTTCCTCAACCTGTGTTCAGGTTTTTAATAATGAACGTCCCAATCCACTCCTTTTCATCCAAAAATATTTTTGATACGTATATCAGACATTTTCTAAAGAAAAATGGGAAAATAGGCGCGTAAACGGGTCCCGACGGAGAAAAAATAGGCCACAGTCTATCCTCAACTCGTGTTCAATATTTTAATAATGAACATTCCAATCCACTTCTTTCGACTCAAAAATATTTTTGGTATGTATATCTCACATTTTCTGGAGAAAACTAGGAAAAAATGTGCGCGAAAACAGGTCTTGATCGGGAAAATAGGCCATAGTCTTTTCTCTCAACTCGTGTTTAGTTTTTTAATAATGAACGTACCGATCCACTCCTTTTGACCCAAAAATATTTTTGGTACGTATATTGGACATTTTCTTCAGAAAACCTAGGAAAAAACGGGCGCGAAAATGGGTCTCGACGAGGAAAAATTGGATGTCGTCCTTCCTCTCAACTCGTATTCAGTTTTTTTAAAAATGAACATCCAATCTACTGCTTTTGACCCAAAAATATTTTTGCAACGGATATCAGACATTTTTTGAAGAAAATTTGGAAAAAACGGGCACCAAAACGCTTCTCGACGGGCAAAAATAGGCCGCAGTTCTTACTCTCAACCCGTGTTCAATTTTTTAATATTGAATGTCCCAATCCACTCCTTTTGACCTTAAAATATTTTGGTGCATATATAGGACATTTTCTGGAGAAAACAGAAAGAAAGGGTCCTCTCAGCCCTTGCTCAGTTTTTTAAAAATGAAGATGCCAATTCACTCCTTTCAGCACAAAAATATTTTTTGCAGGTATATTGGCCATCTTTTGGAGAAAACCAGAAAAACAAGAGCAAAAATGGGTTCCGATTGGAAAAAACGGGCGCAAAATAGGTTTCGATGGGAAAAAACAGCTCGCAATTCTTCCTCAACCCAGGTTCAATTTTTTCATAATGAACATCCAAATCCACTCCTTTTGACCAAAAATATTTTTTTATGTATATCTAAATTTTTTGGAGAAAACCAGGAAAAAACAAACGAGAAAACAGATCCCGACGGGGAAAAATAGGCCTCATTCTTTTCTCTCAACCCTTGTTCAGTTTTTTAATAATGAATGTCACAATTCACTCCTTTTGACTCAAAAATATTTTTGTTATGTATTTATAACATTTTTTGGAAAAAAACCTAGAAAAACAGGCGCAAAAACGGTTCTCGTCGCGGAAAAATTGGCCGTAGTCCTTCCACTGAGCCAGTGCTCAGTTTTTTAAGAATGAACATCCCAATCCACTCGTTTCAGCACAAAAATATTTTTTGCAGCTTTATTGGCCATTTTCTGGAGAAAACCAGAAAAAAGAGGAGCAAAAATGTAACAGCCCGTAGTTTCAAGTTGGGCCGGATTCCCTCCTCTTTCGCGGCTCAGCCGGCCTGCTAGCACCTCGCTCGATCTTGTCCATTGATCTCGTTCCATCTGACGGCCCTCCTTCTTCCCCACCTACCGCGGCAGCACCGAAATACTCCCCCCAACCCTAGCCGCCAGCCACCCTGGCCCCTGGGCGCGCCTCCCCAAACCCTAGCCGCCGCGCATGCCCTCCTGCTTGCCCTTCGCACCGCCAGCTCCTGCTCTGCGTGGTTGGCTTTGGATTGTTTTGCTTGCCCAGTGTCTGAGATCATCGTAGATCCTTGCGGGTGGGTTACCACGGCACCGGATCCCCGTCGGTCCCTGCGTCGTCCTGCTGCTCGACCCCGTCGCCGTTCGTTTTTGCATCCTCGACGTCATCCCTGTTCACTTCCTCAGCTCGTCACGCGGTGCCGTGTCTCCGAATCGATCCCATCGGCCTCCTCGTCGACCCGCTCCATCCGCGTCGGCCTCATCCAAGACAACCCTGTCGCCGTTCGCGTTGTCGTTCCGCGACCGCATGGCTTCGTCCTGGGTGGCTGTGTTCGTCCCCACATCCTTCGCAGCTGCTCCGTCTCGTCTGCGCCATCTCCAATCTGCCTTGCCGCACCATCTCCATCAAACCGGCCATTTGCCTTTTCAGGCCCTCGGTGAGCTCTCTGCCTTTCTGCGCATCTTCTCTTGTGTTGCTGATCTCGTCTAGTTCCGTTCAGGTGAAGGAAGACCAGAGGAGTTCTGCTGCAGTCGTCGCCATTTTCTGTTTTTCCAGTTCGGTGGTTCGTGATTATTCTTCGCTGCCCGGTGAGCACAAGGTTGAAGCGGGAACGAGCACTCAGGCTGTGGCTAGAACACCTTGCGGGGTGTTGGAGTCCCCATCGGTGCTGGTTCTCCCCGTGTGCTCGATTGTCTCTGATGAGCTTCCTTTGTTTCTATCGTTTCCTTGGTTATCGTTTTTGTGGTTGAGTTTGAACTGTATCTATGCCAGGAGGACTGAATTGCTGGAGCGAGAACACGTCTCGGTTGCCAGGCTGTCGCACAGCCGAAGGCTGTCGTCGGAGGCAAGTGGTGAATCATTGGGGAGGAGCTGCCACCGTCATCATTGTCACACCGCTGCCGTTTCCTTGGTGAGACCGTGTTTTTTGTCTTTATTTTCGTGTCCTATTGGTCTGCTGTCTTGGGAATAAAGCCATGTTGGCATTTGTTTTCAGATCTATGGATCACCGCTGTTCGGTTCGGGCATCCAGGATCTGAGCTACGCTGTCTTCTCCTTGGCCTGTATTCCCACAGCTTCCCTTCGGCTCTTGCTCGAGTCTCGGTGAGCATTTCTATCTCTCTATTTAGTTTCTTATCGTTTCGTTTCAATCTGTGAGTGCTGACTTCTCCATCTTCTTCTTTGGTTGGTTTCGCATTGAGCCACCACTTCTAGTGCAGGTTCAACCGTGCATGTCGTCGTTCCTTGGGTTAGCTCACTAATTGTTTCATCAGAGTTTTCCGTGCCATTGATGATGCCGGCTCTTTGTTGAACCAAGTCATGGTGAGCTCTGTTCCCTTGTCCTTGCATCTTTCTGGTCGCTTAGCAAAGTTTGCAACTCGTGGCTACGAGTTGGTACTGAAGTCTAAGTTGACCGTTGTGTGTAGGGATCTTTCCAACTCTAGGCCAAGGTCAGCAGAGTCGGCTGTGACCAAACCCAAGTTTGGGGTTGTTCAGTCATGTTGAGTTCCGGTGCCGCTTTCGCCTTCGGTCATCATCTTTGCGGTCTTGCTTCAACCTTAACTCAAGTTTTGGTGTGCACTTTTGTCCCTTTGTTTCCTTTTCTGTTTGGTAGGCCGATCCGTAGCTCGTCCAGTGTCCAGTTCAGCTTTAGGGCAAAGACACGCTGAATCGGCTGTGTCCAAGCCCCAATTCGTCCTCTAGACATGCAGCCGGTGACCATCCCGTGGGTCACGTGGCAGGCACCGTGTCCAAACCCCTGGACACGCGTCCACATTTCAGCTGTGACCCAACTTGTGGTCCCGTGGCTGTGACTGTATCTGAGCCTCAGCTCTTTCCTATCCGAGACAACGTATGACTGGAGCCTTGGACACGTGCTGTCTACCGTGTACGGACCACAAATCTCATGCATTCGACTCAGTTTGTGTCTTTCCTCGGGACAGGATCTGGAGACCGTGTCCTAGAGTCAGTTCTTGTCCGATCCGTGTATCCGTTCGTAGAGTCCCTTCTAGTATTTGTTTTGTCGTCCTTTTCTCTCTCACCCATTTTTTCTGCCATTTGTTCAGCTGGAGTTGTCGCTGAGTTCTTGAAGACTGTTCTGCACGAGGACCTAGATCTCGGATGGGATCTCGACTCACAATGCAAGCCGCGCTCCTTGACCAAACTTTGATCCTAGTTTTTAAACTGCATGTTTTGTTTGAAACCATAATTTACATACTAACTATTTTAAAAATATGTAGCAACATTCCCAAGCCATGCCTATTTATCGTTCCACGTATTATGAGCCTTAGGACTGCTTTAGTACTATTGCTTTACTTTTATGCTTAGCTATGCTTAGTTGCATCTATGTACAATACTTCACACCTTAACACTATAAAAATGGAATTTGTGTTAAATGCTTTCGAACTGTTGTTCAAATGTGTGAGTTTTTCAAATAACTCTATACAAACTATTTTGCTAGGGCAGGCACGAGTATGAGACGCTAGTGGACTCTTGGGAAGTCTCCGTGACCGTACCTGTGCGGGTACATGGGAGGTTCTAGGCTTGGATCTTCGGAGAGGTTTGTTGGTTGTTGGCTTGAGGATGGAGAGTGCTTGCCTCGGCATATGAGGACTGGGTCATCGTGTCATGTCTCCAGTGCTTTAACATGCACACCACGTTAGCCTGTATGGCAGAGGCTTGATCTTGAAGCTTGCTGAGACTGCTTGTTTACCCGTGGATTGGCAGTGATGTGTTAGTGTGGTGTAGAGTTATGACTCCTCTCATGAGATCGAGATACCCCACTTGATCAGTGGTAGGCTCCTCACAGCTCCAGGACCCGACAGCGTAGGCAACTGGGATCCTTATCGTGGAGGACGGGTAACACCAGTTAAAGCATGTGGAAGGGTCTTGTGTGATGGTCATACCTGGGCTGAGGCATCAGTTCCTTGTATGGTGCCACATCTCGTGGGTCCAGTGCATACACTCTACAAAGTTAAAGTCAATGCGCATTGCCACGTTCCGTGTAGGGACACTGCCTGAGAGCTTTCACAATGATTAGTGTTGTTTTCTTTCCTCTACCTTCTGCTTTAAATGTTTTGGACTCCGGTCTTTGAGCTGTGGCCGGGTGTGAAGATTATACCGGCATTTAAAAGTACCCCCATTTGGGACTGTTTTAAAAATAAAACTTCTTGCATCTTAAAAATAAAATGTTTTAAACTTGCATTTAGCACTTGAGCCAGCTTTCACCCTTGAAACTATCCTTTGCATGCATACATTGTTGCTAGGTAGCGCGCGGTTTGCTGAGTATTCACGTGCTCACGGCTTTTCACGCCCTTCTTTTTCAGAGGTCAGCTAGAAGATCGTTCTCGTCTGCTTTCCAGTAGTGGTTTGAAGTTCGCTCCTGCACTCGAGTTGCCTGTGGAGGACGAGGTTTGTCTTGATGCTTGCTCCAGCCCATTATTCCCGCTACTATTTCAGCTCTTGGATTCTTGGTAGTCTTGTCCCGCTTTGAGAAGTTCAGCAAGTTATATGGATGATATCATTGATTTAATTTATTTTATCCTTGTTTACTCATTCTATTATGGTTTTTTGATTGGTCACTTGAGATAAACGTGCTTGCCAATCTCTTAGGATTGGCGAAAGCACATGAGATCGGGTCTTATCGAAAGGTAAGAACCCGGTCATTATAAAAAATGGATCCCGATGGGGAAAAACAGGTCGCATTCCTTCCTCAACCCGTGTTCAGGTTTTTAACAATGAATGTCTTAATCCACTCCTTCTAACCCAAAAATATTTTTAGCACGTACATCGAATGTTTTCTGAAGAAAGCCGAGAAAAAATGGCACGGAAACGGTTCCTGATAGAGAAAAATAGGGCGCAGTCCATCCTCTCAACCCATGTTCAACTTTGTAACAATGAATGTCCCAATCCATCCTTTTGACCCTAAAATATTTTTGCTACATATATCAGACATTTTTTTGGGAAAACCGAGAAAAAACAGGCGCGAAAACGGGTCTCGACGAGGAAAAATAGGATGCAATCTTTTTCTTTGGTAAAAATCTGGTTACAATCTGCAAAAGAAAGAAATAATTAAAAAATCAGGAAACAAACAAGGAAAACCAGGAAACAGTCCTCTATAATTAGGGTGCAATCCACGAAATCAATCTAGATCCAAATTTGTTGGAAATAACAGATTTGGTTACTAGATTTGTTGCAGAAGGAAACAACCATATCTCCATGATCCGTTGTTTGTTGGTAACGTTTTTGCACAATCTGAAAAGATCTCCGCGTTATCTTTCCAACGGATCCACACTTACCATAAAATTCCACCTGAGCGCATCGCAATCACAAAAGAGCTCTGACTTCTGTTATCTAAAAAATAAAGAACACCCATTCATCGTTTGAGACTGGTTGTTGCATACTACTTAGGGTAGGAACGTGTACCCTGCCTTGTGTAGTCAACTAGTGTCTCTCTTAGTACTTGGTGTGAGAATCTTTTCGTTGCTTGCATCAAGTCACAATTTTCTTAGTGCACCATTTGCTACGTTTCAACCTTGTTGCAGCAACTTGTACTGATATTTTGAGCACTTATTCAACTTTGCATTTACTAAATTGATTGTGCTAACCCTTGCTACAAATTGAAACTATCCGAGCTCCACAGATTACTGCAGCAAAAAAGTTTTGTGTCTCTGACTCCACCAATCTTCGCTGGTTGACATCGTTGGTTGCAAATAACCCCTGTTTGTTTGGTAAGAACATGTAAGAACTTGATTGAGCAGGCTTGAGAGAAACCGAGTTGGACACAAACTAGCTCGATGTCAATTTGTTTTTCTATTTCCTAACCATGACAGGCACAATGTAACGGCCTAAAATTCCACATTTTCAAATAGTAAAATTTTGAAATTTTAAATGCATTTCACAATTTAGATTAGAATGATAATTTCTTTTCAAATAAATTGCCAGGTATGCCACCTGACAGTGATATTGAATTCTTGATTGATCTAGTACCTGGAACAGTGCCTATATCTAAGGGGCCATATAGGATGCCTATTAATGAACTGGTAGAGCTTAAAAAGCAAATAACAGAGCTTAAAAAAAGGATTCATTCGCCCGAGCTCATCGCCACAGGGAGCGCCAGTACTCTTTGTGGAGAAGAAGGATGGAACTCAAAAGATGTGTGTGGATTATAGATCCTTAAACGAGGTTACTATCAAGAACAAGTATCCTTTGCCAAGGATTGAGGATCTGTTTGATCAGATGAAAGGAGCGTCGGTGTTCTCGAAGATTGATCTGAGATCAGGCTATCATCAACTGAAGATCAAAGAATCGGATATACCTAAGACTGGATTCAAAACCAGATATGGGTTGTATAAGTATACAGTGATGTCATTCAGATTGATCAATGCCCCTGCTTATTTCATGTATATGATGAATAAAATGTTTATGGAGTACTTGGATAAGTTTGTAGTAGTGTTCATCGACGATATCCTGGTATTCTCCAAGAATGAGACGGAACATGATGCTCACCTGGATTGGTTCTTGAGAAGCTTAGAGAAAACAAGTTGTATGCCAAGTTCAGTAAGTGTGAGTTTTGGTTAGATCAAATCTCTTTGCTTTGGCATATCATATCCGCGGGAGGAATAGCAGTTGATCCAAGTAAGGTTAAGGAGGTAGTAAATTGGATGCCACCAAAGAATGTGTCAGAAATTCGCAGTTTCCTTGGATTGGCAGGATACTACCGCAGGTTTATAATGGATTTCTCAAAAATAGCCAAGCTAATGACTAGATTGCTAGAGAAAGAAAAGGAGTTCAAATGGTCAAAGGAGCGGCAAACTAGTTTTGAGGAACTTAAGAAGTGATTAACATCAACCCCACTACTGATTCTACCGGACATTACTAAGAGGTTTGACATCTATTGTGATGCTTCTCGTCAATGTCTAGGATGTGTATTGATGCAAGAAGGTCAAATTGTGTGCTATGCTTCACGTCAATTGAGAAAACATGAGTTGAACTATCCTACTCATAATTTGGAGTTAGCTGCAGTGGTTCATGCTCTGAAGATATGGAGGCACTATCTTATTGGGCATCGGTGTAAAATTTACACGGATCATAAGAGTCTAAAGTATATATTCACATAGACAGATCTGAATCTAAGGCAACATCGATGGTTAGAGTTGATCAAGGATTATGATGTGGGAATCAATTATCATCCAGGAAAAACTAATGTGGTTGCAGATGCATTGAATCGAAAGCGACACTGTAATATGGTAGTAATCAGTGAGATGTCACAAGAGTTGAGTAAGGAGTTTGAAAAGCTTAATCTGGGAATAGTCAATGCTATAGAGGCAGTCACCTTGGAAGTTGAATCAACTTTGGAAGAGAAAATTCGGAAAGGTCAATTAGAGGGTGAAAAGATCATTGAGATCAAGCAGCTCATCCGGGATAATAGGACAAGTGATTTCACCTTGAATGACAGAGGCACTTTATGGTTAGGAAAAAGCATTTGTGTACCTAATCAGGAGCTGATCCGTGATCTAATTCTAAGAGAAGCCTATGATTCAGCATATTCTATACATCCAGGTAGCACTAAGATGTACCAAGATCTGAAAACTAGGTATTGGTGGTATGGTATGAAAAGAGACATTACAGAGTATGTAATACTATGTGATACTTGTCCGATGGTAAAAGCAGAACATCAGAAGCCTGCCGGATTTTTACAGCCGTTGAAAGTTTCAGAATGGAAGTGGGAAGAAATCGGAATGGATTTTATAGTTGGTTTGCCTCGTACTCAAGCTGGGTATGATTCTATATGGGTCATTGTAGATCGATTGACTAAGGTCGCTCACTTTATTCAAGTTAAAACAACATATACTGGGGCAAAGTTAGCGGAGTTGTATATGGCAAGAATTGTTTGCTTGCATGGAGTGCCAAAGAAGATAGTATATAGAGGAACACAGTTCACCTCGAAGTTTTGGGAGAAGCTACATGAGTCCATGGATACTAAGTTAAATTTCAGCTCGGCCTATCATCCACAAACAGATGGACAGACAGAAAGGACCAATCAAATATTGAAGGATATGTTGCGTGCTTGTGCTCTAAAGTACTGTAAAAGCTGGGATAAGAGTCTTTCATATGCAGAATTCTCATACAACAACAGTTATCAAGCCAGTATATAGATGTCACCGTTTGAAGCACTCTATGGACGACAGTGTCGGACACCATAGTTCTGGAACGAAACTGGAGAAAGTCAAGTGTTCGGACCAGAGATACTAAAAGAGGCAGAAAAACAAGTGCAACTTATACGGAAAAATTTGAAAGTTGCTCAATCAAGACAGAAGAGTTATGCGGACAATAGAAAAAGAGATCTAACTTTCGAGGTTGGCGACTTTGTGTATCTTAAGGTTTCTCCAATAAGAGGCCTTCGCAGATTCAAAGTTAAAGAGAAGTTAGCACTAAGGTACATTAGACCATTTAAAGTTTTGGACAGGAAAGAAGAAGTAAGTTGCATATCAATTAGAGTTACCATCGCAATTGTCAGATGTGCATAATGTGTTTCACGTGTCACAACTAAAAAAGTGCTTAAGAGTTCCAGAAGAGCAGCTTTCGATTGAGAAACTGGATCTAGGTGGTGATCTGTCATATTTAGAACAACCTATCAAGATCTTAGGAACTGTCGAACCTGTGACTCGAAGTAAAGTTATAAAGATGTGCAAAGTTCATTGGAATCACCATTCTGAGAATGAAGCCACTTAGGAACATGAAGATGAGCTCAGAGCAGAATATCCTGATCTATTTCCCATTCCTTCGGAATCTTGAGGGTGAGATTCATTTTAAGGGGGGTAGGTTTGTAACGGCCTAAAATTCCATATTTTCAAATAGTAAAATTTTAAAATTTTAAATGCATTTCACAATTTAGATTAGAATGAAAATTTCTTTTCAAATAAATTGCTAAGGTTGCATCCATACCAATTCATGTCACTGAAAATAAATTAAATAAATATTGCATGAATAAATAATTAATCAAGAATTATTGGAAAAGGAAAAAAAATTCTACTCCTACCGAGCTCTCTCTCTCTCTCTCTCCTCTCCCTCCTCCCTGCAGCCCTCTCTCCTCCCTCCTCGCCAGCCCACTCTCCCTCCCCCCTGCGCGGCCCACCCTTCCAGCCGGCCCAGCCGCGCACCCCCCTCCTCTCCTCTCTCGCCGCTAGCCAGGCCCGCCTATCAGCACGTCGCCCCAGCCCCCAGCCGCAGCCGCCTCCGCCTGCAACAG
>BCLG01000160.1:169752-286096 GCA_001602295.1 Zoysia matrella
CCGCCAGCTCGATCTCTGCGGGGATTGAGCCCCACGCCGCCCTCGACTCGGCCGCCTCCCTCCATCCCTATTTAAGCCGCCCCTCGGCCCCTCTCTCTCTCCCCAAACCCGAACTCGACCACCTCGCCGTGGTGCCACCATTTCAAGCCGCCCCAGCCACGAGCGACCCCGTGCCGGCCTCCCTAGCACTACACGGCCCTCGCCAGACCGGTTCCTGTCGAGCCCCGTGCGGTGAGCTTACTCTCTCTCTCTCCTCGTCGTTTTAAGCCGACCACCATCGAGATCCGTGCCTCGGTGAGCCCGATCGAGCTCACCGGAGGTCGCCGACCATGGCGCCGCCGTGCCGACCCTCCGGCCGAGCCGGCCAAGCCGTCGCTCGGGAGCGATTAGCCTCAGCCGTCCGATTCAAATCGGACGGATCAGATTAGATCCACCCCCACCCTTAAAACCCGGCCACCGATCCACATCCGAAGGCTCAGATCAAGCCATATCACCCGAATTACCTCATCCAGTGGATCCAAATCTGACGCACCAGATTAAGCCACGTCATCTAAATTATCAGATCCATTCAATTTGAAATTAAGGGCCCAGATTAAACCATATTTTTTGAATAAAAATAAATCAAATATTTATTGCATCAGCACGACATCAGCACTCGATTAATTAAAAAAAATTAATTAGATATTGGGTTAATTAATTTTAGATTAATCTATAATTGGATAATAATATTATCCATCTGGAAATTAATTATAATAATTATTTAATAATTAACTCAATGATAATTAATTATAATAGTTACTTAATAATTAATTATTATAATTAATTAATGATTAATAATTTATTATGACAATTTTTCAGAAAAGCCTCTAAACTTATTTTAAATCATAAACTAGTCCCTGCCTAATGACACTTTTACATTTAAACCCCTAAACTTTTTTGAAATTACATTTTAGTCGTAAATAATTTTGTAAATTACAGATAGGTCCCCAGTAATTAATTTTTAATTATAGATTAGTCGTTGAACCTTATAAATGCTATAACTTTTGCACCGTAACTCTGATTTCTGCAAATAATATATCAAAACGATCGTATCGAAATAATCTATGCATTCATGACATCATCATATTGATCTTGTTCTGTTTTGTCGCATTGGTTGCTTGTTGTGTTCTCGTGCGATAGGCGACTTCGTCTCGAAGCCGCAGTTGATCGAAGACTTCCAACAGCAAGAGTTCGAGACCGTTGACTTTTACTCCCAAGAGCAGCAAGGCAAGTGTCCTTGACCATCTTGTGCCTATTTTTAAAACATCTATCTTGTAGATTGCATGCTTGTGTCAAATTGACTGCGTATCTATTAATAAAAATTCCTAGTTTTCCACATTATGTCTTGTCACCTTAGTTTACTTTATTATTGGGTAGATCACATGCTTAGCTTGCTATTGTGAGGATGGGTGTTATTAAATGGATTATTGTTATACTTGCATCATGAGGATTAATGGGTTAAATTGTAGCAACTTGAAAATTAGGATTTGGGGGATATGGTTTGGTATAGGGCTGTGTACGGGTTACGGCACTGTCCCTTGGTAAGTTATCTTCTCAAATCTAAGGACTGGATCATGGAGCGACCACCCATATGTTCCTGTACAGCCAAGATGCCAAGAATGGGCGCGGCCTGGCGTAGTAAGTGATGAAAACTAGTTCTGTGTGTGCCAAACGGTGGAGCGGGGAAGCGGGTTACTCCTGGATCCGTCTGGAGAGAGATGCGTGGGGAAGGGAGGGTTACTTTCGAGAACCATTGGGCACAAGAGGGGGCCTCTCAGGTTTTTGGTTAGTGCCCGACGGGTGGAACCTTAGTGGGCACGTACAAGCTGGCGGAAGTCATGGAAAAGCTGTGTAGTGTTCTCTTGGCTCTCACCCAAAAGGAAGTGTTAGAGTGCGACAGCACAGGCATAATGGAGATTCTTTTTAGTGACCTGGCAACAGGGGATGAAATCACTACTCGTGGGGAAATTTTTACAACCTCTGCAGAGTGTAAAACTGTCATGACAGCAGTGCTCACGGTCACGAGCGTTGCATGGACCCTCGCATGATTAGTGGAAATTGGTATTGGTTTGGTTTGGTGAATCACAGCGGGAGACTGTGATTTGGTCTCTTATTGATACTACTGTTTATAGGTGCGATGTCTTTCACTTAGTAAATAGGTGCTTAATAGGAAGTGTATATCTCTATGTGTGTTTTTATGCAATTAAACCCTATATTGCCTGTTTCCTTGATATTTACCACATGTCATATACTTTCCACACTTGCTGAGTACATCTCGTACTTAACCTTGTCTTTATAATTGTTGCTCAGTAGAGGGAGAAGATTGGGAGAACATTGAAGACTCTGGAGCAGACGTCTAAGCGAGCTATTTGGTCAACTACCTGTGGAGCCTAAGACGCTTTCGTTTCGTTTCCGCTGTTTTGGTTTGTAATTCAATAAGACTCTTAGTCTATTTTTGTAATAGTTTAGTTATTCAATACATTGTTCTAATTACCATTAATGAAGTCACTTTATGTGTGAATCTTGTTCCTAGGCACACATAAAGGGTCATTTGGTTTTAGGCATAAAACCGGGTGTGACGCACAATAAAAAAAAATAGAGCTGGTGGTTTACATCACTACGAAGATGTGCAGATGCTTCAACATGAGGTAAAGGATGATATTTTGCAAGTCCTCAGTTTGTCAATATCTTTTTTTGCTAGAAAATTTGATCCTCATGCATACATTGATTGGAAACTAAATGTAGATAAAGAATTTGACGCACATGACTTGTCTGAAAAAGAAAAGATTTACATTGCCTCAAGTGTTTTGGCTGGAAGTGCATTGCTTGAATGGAAATATATTTGTAGGCACAATAAAGTTCTAAAATTTTGGAAAGACTTCAAATGTCATTTTAGAGATGTTGTTATTCCTGCATATTATGCTGATTATTTGCTTGCCAAATTAGACAACTTGAAGTATCCTATGACAGTTAAAGAATATTTTCATAAATTTAAGGTCTGTATCATATTTGGCGGCTTAGATGTGTCTCGGGAAGATAAAATGAGTTGGTTTATGAATGGTCTCAAATCTGAAATCCAAATTTTGCTCATCTCAAAAACTTACTACTCAATCTCGCACCTGTATTTGCTTCATTGTATTGCTAAAAATCAATTTTTATCGTCTAAAGATATAAGCATGAACAATCATCATCACAAAATTGTGAAATGTATTGCTGATGTGCCTTTGTCATAAGGGAAATGTGATAAAGAAGAGTTGTGTGATACTTTATCTGTTCCTAATACAACACTACTAGATAGAGAGCACTCTTCTATTTTTGGTCCTATGCCTAACATCGTGCAGGAGAGTGAGAATAAGGCTGAAGACGACGTTGTGCTAGTTCCAGAAATAATGAATAATGATGTTTGTGTGGCGCCTACTGTATTCCAATAGAATGAGAAAAATGTAGCACACTGTAAGTCTCTCACCACATCTCGATCCTCTCATGCTACTTGTTTTGAACTGCAATTGCCCAATGTCCATTTTAGTGTTCTGCAATGCTTACTTGAGCCTCCCATGACTTATGCTTTGTTTCGTAATGCATATTTGTCTTATGATTGTATCAAATTGTGTGAAGAAGTTTTGTTCATCCCAAAAATGTGACTAGTGTATGGTGTTCAAAATGTTGTTCTTGAGTACACACATGTGGAGAATAGGCCATTTTATTGCATTGATTTGAGTGACGAAAAGTTGGATCTCATATCTTCTTTAACTATTTTCTTGACAAAACCAGGAAAAAACGGGCGCAAATACTGGTCCCAACGAGGAATAATAGGCCGCACTCCATTCTCTCAACCCATGTTTAGTTTTTTAATAACAACATCCCAATCCACTGATTTTGACCAACAAATATTTTTGGTACGTATTTTGGACATTTTCTGGAGGAAACCAAGAAAAAAGGGGTCAAAAACGGTTCCTAACGAGAAAAAATAGGCCGCAGTCCTTCCTCTCAACCCATGTTTAATTTTTTAATAATGAATGTCCCAATCCATCTTATTGACCCTAAAATATTTTTGGTACAAATATCATCCATTTTTGGAGAAAATCGAGAAAAAACAGGTCTCAACGGGAAAAACGGGTGCAAAAATAGGTCCCAACTGGGAAAACATGTCGCAGTCCTTCCTCTCAACCTGTGTTCGGTTTTTTAATAATGAACGGCCCAATCCACTCCTTTTGACCTAAAAATATTTTAGTACCTAAATCGGACTTTTTGTGCAGAAAACCTGGAAAAACAGGGCGCAAAAACTGGTGCCGACAAAAAAATAGGCTACAGTCCTTTCTCTTAACCCCTGGTTAATTTTTTAATAATGAACATCTCAATCCACTCCTTTGACCTTGAAATATGTTTGGTATGTATATCTAACATTTTCTGGAGAAACCTAGTAAAAAAAGGGCGCGAAAATGGGTCCCGATGCGAAAAATAGTCTATAGTCTTTCTTCTCAACCCGTGTTCAGTTTTTAAATAACGAACATCCCAATCCACTTCATTTGACACAAAAATATTTTTGGTACGTATATCGGACATTGATATACATTTTCTTGGGAAAATCAGGAAAAAAGGGGCGTGAAATCGGGTCCCAACGGGGAATAATTGGCCGCAGTCCTTCCTCTCAACCCATGTTCAGTTTTTTAAAAATGAACATCCCCCACTGATTTTGACCCAAAAATATTTTTGGTACGTATTCCAGACATTTTCTGGAGAAAACCGCAAAAAAGGGGGCGAAAACAGTTCCCGAAGGGGAAAATTAGGCCACAGTCCTTCCTCTCATCCCATGTTTAATTATATAATAATGAATTTTCCAATCCATGCTTTTTACCTTAAAATATTCTTGGTACACATATCGGACATTTTCTGGAGAATACTTGGAAAAAACGGGCACGAAAATGGTCCCGACACAGAAAAAGAGGCCACGGTCCTTCCTCTCAACCCGTGCTCAGTTTTTTCAAAATGATCATCCCAATCCATTCCTATCAGCAAAAAAATATTTTTTGCAGGTATATTGGTCATTTTTGGAGAAAACCAGAACAACAGGAGCAAAAATGGGTCCCAATTGGCAAAAACGGGCGCAAAAATAGGTCCCAATGGGGAAAAAAGGTCGCAGACCTTCCTCAACCTCTGTTCAAGTTTTTAATAATGAACTTTACATTCCACTCCTTGTGACCCAAATATATTTTTGTTACATATATCAAATTTTTTTCAAAAAACCGAGAAAAAATAGGCGCGAAAACAAGTCTCGACGAGGGAAAATTGGCCGTAGTCCGTCCTCTCAACCCGTGTTCAATTTTTAAATAATGAACATCCCAATCCACTCTTTTTGACATAAAAATATTTTTGGTACGTATATTTGACATTTTCTGGAGAGAACCGAGAAAAAACGAGTGAGAAAACTGGTCTCCACAAGAAAAAAATAGGTCGCAGTTCCTTTGGTGTGAGGGCCAAGAGATCACTGCAAGGCTTTTCCATGACTTCCATCAGTTTGTACGTGCCCACTGAGATTTTACCTATAAGACACTAACCGTAACCTTGAAAAAGTCTCTTTTTATACCAGATGGTTCCCGAGAGTAACCTTCCCTTCCCAACACATCTCTCTCCACGCGGTTTTCAGCGTAACCCGCTTTCCCTGCTCCATCGGTTAGCACGTACAGAACTGGTTTCCATCACTTACTATACCAGATCACGCCCATTCATGACTCGTGGTTGTACAGTAACACATGGGTGGTTGCTTCACGAACCGGTCCTTATATTTGAGATCACATTCCAAAGGACAGTGTCGGTAACCTCACACACAGCCCTACATCAACCATATCTCCAAAATCACTAATATCTAAGTTGCTATTAAATAACCCATTAATCTTCGTGAAACAAGCATGATAATAAATTCATTTAATATCACCCATCCCGACGATAGCAAGCTATGCAAGTAATCTACTCAACAAAAAGGTAAACTAGGGTGACAAGGCATAATAAGGAAAACTTGTTGAATTCCTAATAGCAGGTGCGCAGTCAAATTGACACAAGCATGCATTTTACAAGATAGAGGTTTTGTAAAGTAGGCACAAAATGGTCAAGAACACTTGCCTTGCTGCTCTTGAGAATAGTATTCAAGTGCTTCAAACTCCTGCTACTGGAAATCCTCGTATTGTGGGTCGGGGACGAAGTCATCTAACGCACGAGAGCAGAAATAATCAATCAAATGCAACAAAACAGATCAAGATCAGTATGATTATGCCTTGAATACATAAGATATTTCGATACAATTGTTTTGATATATTATTCACTGAAATCGAAGTTATGGTTTAAAAGGTATGGCATTTATAAGGTTTAGGGGCTAATCTGTAATTAATATTTAAGTTCTTAGGACCTATCTGTAACTTACAAAATTTATTAAGAACTATAAAGTAATTACAAAAAAGTTTAGGGGCTAAAGTGTAAATTTGTCATTCGGTAGGGACTAATTTGTAATTAAATACAAGTATAGGGGCTTTTTTGTAAAATTGTCATAATTAATTATAATTAAATAAATTATCAAATTATTATTATTATTAAATTAATTATTAACTAATTATCAAATTTATTTCTCAGACTAATATTATTATTATTATTTTATTTGGTATTTAACAGATTAATTCAAAGATAATTAATCTTATTTTCCTAATTAATTTAATTAATCTGCTTTGCTGACGTTAGCATCACATCATGCTGATGTAGTAAAGGTTTGATTTATTTTTATATGGTTAAACATGGTTTGATCCGGGCTCTTGATTTCAAATTAACGGATGCGGTTCTATGGGTGACGTGGCGGATTCTGGTGCATGGGATTCTGATATAATGGGTGGTTTTAATGGGGTGACGTGGCAACATGTGCGCCCTCAGATTTGGATTGGGTGGCTCAGATTTAATCTAGTCAGGGAAGAGTGTCCGATCTAATCTCGGCCGTCCGTCTAGGATCGGACGGCCCGAGGAAAACGATGAGGATGACGAGGGGGTCCTCACCTTGGGGTTGCCGGTGGTCGAGGATGGCCAGAGGTGGGGTCACGATGGTGGAGCTTCGAGCGGCTGCTTCGATGGCGTCGTGTGGCTCTGAGAAGCGGCGGCGCTTGATGAGAACGGACTGCGCGCGGGCGGCGTGGTGTAGGGGAGCTCGACACGGGGTTCTCGGCGGGGCGCGCGGCTTCTGGAGGCGGCGCGTCGGCGAGGCTAGTGTGGCGAGGTTTGGATGAGGGAGAGGGGCTCTGGAGGCGAGGGATTTATAGGGGTCGGTTCACGGCAGAGTCGAGGGCAGAGGTTGGGCGATCCTGGCGAGCTTGGAGGCCGGCAGGCGACGCTTGTGGAACTGCTGTTGCGGCTGGTTGGGCTTCTCGAAGATTGGGCCGGGGGCTGAGGATGACGTGCAGGACTCACATGTCGGTGAGATGAGGGAAGTGGGGCGCACTGGGCCTTGAGCTATGCCACTGGCTGGGCTGGCGGGTGAGGAGAGAGGGAAAGGGAGAGTGAGGGGGTTTCGTCCAGGAAGCGGTTTTTAGGATTTCTCTTTTTCTTTTATTTGTTACTTTAATTTCTTTATTTCTTTAATTCTTTCTTTGTTTCCTTTAATCTTGATTAATTATTTTCCAGAGAAATAATTATTTAAATGCTATGCAAAGGCATGAAATGCATGACATGAATGCAATCTTAGCAATTTATTTTGGAAAAAGAAATTTTATTCTACTCTAAATTGTGAAATGCATTTAAGAAATTTGAAATTTTAATATTTGAAAATGTTGAAATTTTAGGCCGTTACAAACCTACCCCTTTAAAATGAATCTCGCCCTTGAGATTCGAAAGAATTTGGAAATAGATTGGGATATTCTGCTCTATGCTCATCTTCATGCTCCCAATTAGTTTCATCCTCAGAATGGTGACTCCACTGTACTTTACACATCTTGATGACCTTGCTGCGAGTTACTCATTCGGCAGTGTTCAAGATTTTGATAGGTCTTTCCGAATTTGACAGATCACCTCCTAGATCCAATTTTTCAATCAGAAGCTACTCTTTCGGAACACTTAAGCACTTCTTCAGTTGTGACACATGGAACACGTCATGCACATCTGATAATTGATGTGGTAACGCTAGTTGATATGCAACGTCTCCTTTCCTGTCCAGAACTTTAAATAATCCAATGTACCTTGGTGCTAACTTTCCTTTAACCTTGAATCTGCGGAGTCCTCTTATTAGGGAAACCTTGAGATACACAAAGTCTTCAACCTCAAAAGTTAGATCTCTCCTATTGTCCGCATAACTCTTTTTCCTTGATTGAGCAACTTTCAAATTCTCTCGTATGAGCTGCATCTGTTTCTCTGCTTCTTTTAATATCTCTAATCCAAACACTTGACTTTCCTCAGTCTCATTCTAGAATAATGGTGTTCTACACTGTCGTCCATAAAGTGCTTCAAGTGGTGACTTCTGTAGATTGGCTTGATAACTGTTTTTGTATGAGAAATATGCATATGGAAGACTCTTGTCTCAGCTCTTGCCATACTTTAGAGCACAAGCACGTAACATATCCTCCAATATCCGATTGGTCTTTTCAGTTTGTCCATCTGTTTGTGGATGATAGGCCGAGCTAAAATTTAACTTAGTATCCATGGACTCTTGCAGCTTCTTCAAAAACTTCGTGGTGAACTGGGTACCTCTATCGGATACTATCTTCTTTGGTATTCCATGTAAGCATACAATCTTTGCCATATACAACTCTGCTAACTTTGCCCCAGTGTAGGTTGTCTTAACTGTAATAAAGTGAGCAACCTTAGTCAATTGATCCACAATGATCCATATAGAGTCATACCCAGCTTGAATGCGAGGCAAGCCAACTATGAAATCCATTCCGATTTCTTCCCTCTTCTATTCTAGGATCTTCAATGGCTGCAAGAATCCGACAGACTTCTGATGTTTTGCCTTTACCCTCTGACAAGTATCACAAAGTGTTACATATTCTGCAATATCTCTTTGCATACCATACCATCAATATCTAGTGTTTAGATCTTGGTACATCTTAGTGCTACCTGGATGTATAGAATATGCTGAATCATGAGCCTCTCTCAAAATCAAATAACGGATTGACTTCTAATTTGGAACACAAATTCTGTTTCCTAACCATAAAGTACCTCTGTCATCCAAAGTGAAATCACTTGTCTTATTATCTTGAAGGAGCTGTTTGATCTCATTGATCTTCTCATCCTCTAGTTGACCTTTACGAATTTCCTCTTCCAAGGTTGATTCAACCTCCACGGTAACTGTTTCTCCAGCATTGACCATTCTAAGATTGAGCTTCTCAAATTCTTTACTCAATTTTTGTGGTATCTCACTACCATATTACAATGTGCTTCCGACTCAATGCATCTGCACTCGCATTAGCCTTTCTTGGGTGATAGTTGATTCTAACATCATAATCCTTGGTCAACTCTAACCATCGACGTTGCCTCAGGTTCAGATTTGTCTGTGTGAAGATATATTTAGACTCTTATGATCTGTGTATATTTCACACCGATGCCCAATGAGATAGTGCCTCTATATATTCAAAGCATGAACCACTACGGCTAACTCCAAATCGAGAGTAGGATAGTTCAACTCATGCTTCCTCAACTGGCGCGAAGCATAGCACACAACTTGACCTCTTGCATCAATACACATCCCAGGCCTTGACGTGAAGAATCACAATAGATGTCAAACTTCTTAGCAATGTTCGACAGAATCAGCACTGGGGCTAAGGTCAATCTCTTCTTGAGCTCCTCAAAACTAGCTTGGCACTCCTTCGACCATTCAAACTCCTTTCCTTTTTCTAGCAATCGTGTCATTGGCTTGGCTATCTTTTATGAATCGGTGATATTATCCTGCCAATCAAGAAAACTGCGAATCTTTGACACATTCTTTGGTGGCATCCAATTCACTACCTCTTTGACCTTGCTTGGATCAACTGCTACGACTCCTGCGGATATGATATGCCCAAAGAAAGAGACTTGATCCAACCAAAACTCACACTTGCTGAACTTTGCATATAACTTGTTCTCTCTGAGCTTCTAAAGAACCAGCTTTAGGTGTTACTCATGTTCTGTTTCATTCTCGAAGAATACCGGGATGTCATAGATGAACACGACTACAAACTTGTCCATACTCTATAAACACCTTATTAATCATATACATGAAGTAAGCAGGGGCGATGGTCAATCCGAATGACATAACTGTGTACTCATATAACCCATATCTGGTTCAAAAAAGCAGTCCTTGGTATATCTGACTCTCTGATCTTCAGTTGATGATAGCCTAACCTCAGATCAATCTTCGAGAATACTGACGCTCCCTTCATCTGATCGAACAAATCCTCAATCCTGGATAAGAGATACTTGTTCTTGATAGTAGCCTCGTTCAAGGATCTATAATCCACACACATCCTTTGAGTTCCATCTTTCTTCTCCACGAAGAATACTGGTGCTCCCGCATGGCGATGAGCTAGAGCGAATGAAACTCTTCTCTTGAAGCTCCGTGATTTGCTTCTTAAGTTCTACTAGTTCATTAACAGGCATCCTATATGGCCTTTTAGATATAGATGCTGTCCTAGGCACTAGGTCAATGAGAAATTCAATGTCACAGTCAAGTGGCATACCTGGCAATTCTTTCGGAAATACATTTTGATAGTCACAGACAACTTGTATTTTCTCAATGGTTTTGCCTTCCATTTTGTTGAGCACACATGTTTGTCCTGCTGTACTGGCTGCAACAAACTCAACTTTCAATCCTTCTTCACTAGTCAGCTGTATTGCTCTTTTTGCACACTGAATCACTCCATCATACTTCCTTAATCAGTCCATTCCAAAGATGACATCTATCCCCTTTGATTCCAGAATAATGAGGTTGGACAATAAAACTACCCCCTTATTTCCAAGCTTACTTTTGGGCACAAGTGCCTAGTTCTCATTTCTCCTCCAACAGATCTAACTAGCATAGCACGAGTCATGAGGATTATAGAATTCCAAACTTTGCAACAAAACTTGATGCTATGAATGAATGCGATGCTCTAGAATCAAATAAAACAGTAGCAGGGTTAGAGTTTGCAAGGAACGTACCCATCACAGCTTCTGGAGCTTGATGAGCTTCTTTGGTCACATAGTTGACCTTACCATAGATGTAGTTGGACTGGCCTTAGTTACTCCCCTGGTTGGGCTTTTGAGCGGATCCCATAGGTGGTGCGGTGGCTTTGATAAGACAATTGTTAGCATAGTGTCTTGGCATACCACACTTGAAGCATGCTCCTCGAGCTCTACTAACTGCATGAGCTCTAGTGACTGGCTTGTTAGTGTTCTGCTGAGCTGGTGCGGTAGGACGAGGTACTGGCTGATTCGCAGCATGAGGCATCTGTGGTGGGTTAGAACATGCGGCCTGAAAGTTTGGCTTCTACATCTGAAAGTTAGGGCGTGGAGCTTTCATTGGTGGCTTCCCAGTATACGGAAGACGATACATTGGCCCCTGTGGTGGCATCATGCGAGGGCAGACATTAGGATTGGAAGGTTGCCCATTAAATGACATCTTCCTCTTGCCTTCACGCTTAATCTCTGCCTGTTTGTCTTCAAGGACAATTGCTTTGTCCACCAGCTTTTGGAAGTTCATGCAGTCGTTACTAGAGATCGTGGTTCATCCCATCAAGAAACAACTCTTGCTTCTCATCGGTGTTCACATTTCTGGATCATACCTCGATAGCTGAGTGAATTGTTGAGGTATTCGTTCACTGACATGCCCCTTGCTTCAAGTTCTGGAACTGCTTCTTCAGTCTGATGGTCCTGACTGGAATGTAGTGAGAGCGAAAGTTGGTCTTGAATTCATCTCAGGTGATGCCTGCGGCATTAGCATGAGTACTGTAGTAAGCACCCCACTAGTCTGCGACAGCTCCAGCCAACTGATGTGTTGCGTAGAGGACTTTCTCACGGTCGTTGCACTATACTATGGCCAGCTTTTTCTCAATTGATTTGAGCCAATTGTCAGCCTTCAAGGGATCCTTGGCTTGAGAGAAGGTGAGTGGCTTAGTTCTTAGAAACACACCCAGCTTTTATTGGCCCTCATCTTGTGGTGCTGCACCTTGATTCTGCTGCATCTGAGTGAGAGTTTGCATCATGTTTTACATCAACTGCGGCTGCATAGCTATTGTCTGTGCAAATGGTCCTGCAATTCCATTGGCATTGATGTCATTGTTATTGTTGTTGTTGCCACCTTGGTTATTATTTTGGGGGATTTGGTTGTTCTGATTGTTCTGGTTCTGGTTATTCTGGTTGGAGGAACTTCTCTGACCCGCTGCAGTACGACTGGTGTAAACCATCTGATGTAGTGGAGAGGAGAGTTGAAATTAATGATCGATATAGATGAAGAGAAGAAAGAATAAGAAATCCCAACTATATGCATCAAAGTGACACGGTAAACAAGGATTTATTCAAACTAGAAAAGATGAGGCTATGAACAAGGTACCGAGGCATTCATTGCTAACACTGGGGTTCCCTGTTACAACATAAAATAAAAGACATCCTATTCTGGGCTTCTCTTGTTCGAGCGATGCGACGACTATGTTCCCATGGGTAGAAACCTGGAAATAGTGATTGGTGGAGTAGGACTAGGTGACAGTGAAGCGTTGGCCCAATGTTCTCCCAGACCTTGTGCTTCATCAAGCCTTGCGCTGAGGAACGTATTCTCATCCAGGGCAGCACGATAGCGCTTGTATAAGTCTAGCATCAACTTATCACTTCTCTCCTAACCTGGTTCGGGGCTTGAGTCGTTCTCAACAAACCCTGAGAACCTCCTCGTGCCTGATTCCCTGCATGGAAAATGGTGGAACTTTGAGTTTTGCAGAGCATCCTTGCGTTTGTGGCTCAGGCTCGTAATTGCAGCCCATGCAGCATCCGCAACTGCTTCAGCTTCATCGATCTTGGGAACTGGGGTATAGTGACAACAGAACTCTTGGTTGCCATAATAGATCCTTAATTCCACCGTCCACTCATCTTGTTCTGGCTTTGGAATGATTTGGTGAGTGAATATGAGCACGGTATCTAGGCCAATTTCATCTAGCAATGCTCTTAGTTGCTCTGTGGCAACTCCTTCGATCTCTCCATTGGTATTGAACTTCTAAGGCATGCAGTGCCATGCTCTTCCATCTTCTTGATCTTCTTGCACCTTGGGTGATAGAGACCTGATGTAGTCTTCCTCTTGCGGTTCCTGCTTGGGCTCAGATTCTTCTAGTTCCATTGGCTCCTCTTCTGGCTCTGATTCTAATCCCTCTGGTCCCACTGGATCTTGAGGTGCTGGTGGCTCTTGGGGGTATTGCTTGTACCAACTGCTCGCACACCATGTGGACGTCCTTATCATAAGGTTCTTCCTCGTCTGAGTCGCTAAGCACCCTGCTTCCATACCTCGGTTGGTCTTAAGGTATGGGGTAGTCTTCTAGTATGGTTGACAGTGGGGTTGATCTCTTGGCAAACCTTCTTGCCAATGGTCCTCGTGGCCTTCCTCTGGGTCCAGTCTGCTTTCGTGCTGTGTATTTTGTTCTGGCCATTTACACTTTTATAAGGGCATGTGTTAGGAAAATGTAAATAGACTTAAGATGCGGAGAAAATGAAATTTTGCAAAACTTTTGGCACATAGTTTCATAAATAAGATCCTAGATGTCCATTCTACTCTAGGCTCGCGTCCTACGATCAACACGGCTCTGAATACCACTTCTGTCACATCCGATTTTAAGGCCAAAACCAAGTGACCTTTTATGTGTGCCCAGGAATCAAGTTTCACACATAAAGTGACTTTATTAATGGTAAACTGAACAATGTCTCGAATGAACTAAAATTTACTTATTACAAAAATGACTAAGAGTCTTATAAATTATTACAAACCAAAGCAACGAAAAACAAAATAAAACGTCTTGGGCTCCACAGGCAGTTGACCTAAGAAGTAGCTCGCCTAGACTTCAGCTCCAGGGTCTTGGATGTTCTCCCAGACTTCTACTACTGAACAGCATTTATAAAGACAAGGTTGAGTACGGGATGTACTCATCAAGTGTGAGAAAGTATGACATGTGGCAATAAACAAGGTAAAGGTAACATAGAGTTCTTTTGCATAAAAGAACACAATAGAGACACACTTCCTATTAAGCACCAATTTACTAAGTCAAAGACATCGCGCTTATAGACCTATCATGCCTACAGCTTACCCAGCTATAGCATCAACATCAGAACTAATCACAGTCTCCCACTGTGATCACCAAACCATAACCAATCCCACTAATCATGTGAGGGTCCATGCAATGCTCAGGACTCTGAGCACGGCTATCACGATAGTTTTAACTCTGCAGAGGTTGTACCCAATTCCACATGAGAAGTAATTTCATCCACTGTTTCCAGGTGGACTAAAGAATCTCCATTATGCCTGTGCAAGCGTTGCACTCGCACACTACCTTTGGTGTGAGGGCCAAGAGATCACTTCAAGGCTTTTCCATGACTTCCTCTAGCTTGTACGTGCCCACTAAGGTTTCACCTCTAAAGCACTAACCGTAACCTTGGAAAAGCCCCCTCTTGTGCCAGATGGTTCTCGGGAGTAATCCTCCCTTCCCCACACATCTCTCTCTAGGCGGTTTTTAGCGTAACCCTCTTTCCCCGCTCCACTGGTTGGCACGTACAGAACTGGTTTCCATCACTTACTATGTCAGGCCGCACCCATTCTTGGCTCGTGGTTGTACGATAACACATGGGTGGTCGCTCCACAAACCGGTCCTTAGATTTGAGAAGATAACATACCAAGGGACAGTGTGGGTAACCCCGCAGAGCCCTACACCATCCATATCTCCCAAATCACTAATCTCTAAGTTGCTATTAAATAATCTATTAATCCTTGTGAAGCAAGTATGATAATAAATTTATTTAATATCACCCATTCAATGATAGCAAGCTAAGCAAGTAATCTACCCAACAAAAAGGTAAACTTGGGCGACAAGGTATAATAAGGAAAATTAGGTGAATTCCTAATAGTAGGTGCGCATTCAATTTGACATAAGCATGCATTCTACAAGATAGAGGTTTTGTAAAATAGGCACAAAATGGTCAAGGACACTTGCCTTGTTGCTCCTAGAAATAGTATTCAACTACTTCCAACTCCTGTTGCTGGAAATCCTCGTATTGCGGGTCAGAGACGAAGTCGCCTAACGCATGAGAGCACAAACAATCAATCAAATGCAACAAAACAGATCAAAATCAGTATGATTGTGCCATGAATACATAGGTTATTTCAATACGATCGTTTTGATATATTATTCACTAAAACGGTGTTATGGTTTAAAAGTTATGGCATTTATAAGGTTTAGGAGCTAATCTGTAATTAATATTTAGGTTCTAAGGACCTATCTGTAATTTACAAAATTTATTAAGGACTAAAAAGTAATTACAGAAAAGTTCAGAGGCTATAGTGTAAATTTGTCATTAGACAGGGACTACTTTGTAATTAAATACAAGTATAGGGGTTTTTTTGTAAAATTGTCATAATTAATTATTATTAAATTAATTATCAAATAATTATTACTATTAAAATAATTATTAACTAATTATAAAATTTATTTCTCAGACTAATATTATTATTATTATTTTATTTGGTAATTAACAGATTAATCTGAAGATAATTAATCTTAATTTCCTAATTAATTTAATTAATCAGCTTTGCTGACGTCAGCATGACATCATGCTGACGCAGTAAAGGATTGATTTATTTTTATATGGTTAAACATGGTTTGATCCGGGCTCTTGATTTCAAATTGAACAGATGCGGTTCTATGGGTGACGGGGCAGATTCTGGTGTGTGGGATTCGTATCTAGTGGGTGGTTCTAATGGGGTGACGTGGCAACACGTGCGCCCTCAGATTTGAATCGGGTGGCTCGGATTTAATCTAGTAGGGGAAGGGGGTCCGATCTAATCTCGATCGTTTGTCTAGGATCGGACGGTCGGGGCACACATGCCTGGGCGGGGCGGCGGCGCCTTGGCCAGCCGCTCCGACGAGCGCGTCCGGCCTCTACGGGGCACGAAACTCGGCACGGAGGGGCTTAAAACGACAAGGATGACGAGGGGGTCCTCACGAGCGGCGCTCAACTGGAAGGGGCTGGGTGCGGGTGGCGTGGTGCAGGCGAGCTCGGCACGGGGTTCTTGGCGGCGCGTCGGCAAGGCTAGTGTGGCGAGGTTTGGATGAGAGGGAGGGGCCGGGGAGGCGGGAGATTTATAGGGGTTAGTTCGCGGCCGAGTTGGGGGCGGAGGGTGGGCGATTCCGGCGGGCTTGGAGGCCGGTAGGCGGTTCTCGCGGAGCTGCTGTTGCGGCTGGTTGGGCTTCTGAAAGATTTGGCCGAGGTTTGGGGATGACGCACGGGACCCACATGTCGGTGAGAGGAGGGAAGGGGGGAGCGCTGGGCCTTGGGCCATGCGGCTGGCTGGGCTGGCGAGTGAGGAGAGAGGGAAAGGGAGAGTGAGGGGGTTTGGCCCAGGAAGAGGTTTTTAGGATTTTTCTATTTCTTTTATTTGTTACTTTAATTTCTTTATTTCTTTAATTCTTTCTTTGTTTCCTTTAATCTTGATTACTTATTTTCCAGAGCAATAATTATTTAAATGCTATGCAATGACATGAATGCAATCTTAGCAATTTATTTTGAAAAAAGAAATTTTATTCTACTCTAAATTGTGAAATGCATTTAAGAAATTCAAAATTTTAATATTTAAAAATGTTGAATTTTTAGGTCGTTACAACTGTCCGATGCATACCGTCACTGGACTGTTCGGTGACTGCCACACCGAACTGTCCAGTGTCTCCACTACAGGAACTTCAGAGAGCACCTCTCTCTGGACTGTGAAGTCCTGGCTCACCAGACTATCTGTTGATTACGTCTTCGACGGAATCTAATCTTCGGTCTTCATCTTCGCTTCCTTTGCCATCTTTAGAGCTTTCTGTAGATCTACGGAGCACTCACAGCCTCTAACATTTGTATGACCGGAGACAAATGACCTTATCCCCCTCAATAGTACCGGTGTTGCTATGGACTCTCTAGCTAGTCCTTAGCCTTGGTTCTCCGACGCCCAGAAACTCCTCTTCTAGAGATCATCCTTATCATCCATCGAGTAAGCCCACCATGTTGATTTAGAATTAGCGGGATGGTACCTACAATCACAATCGACACCTTTAGTGTCCACTCAATCACTAAAATAAATTCATACCTTTAAGAGGACTTCAAAGGTCATGAAGCTAACACATGTATATTGGCCATTTTTTGGAGAAAACCAAAAAAAAGGAGCGAAAATGCGTTCTGATTTAGAAAAAAGGAGCAAAAATTGGTCTCGATGGGGAGAAATAGGTCGCTGACCTTCCTCAACCCGTTCTCGGTTTTTAATAATGAACATCGCATTCCACTCCTTTTGACCCAAAAATATTTTTGGTACGTATATCGAACTTTTCTGTAGAAAACAGGGAAACAATTGGGGCGAAAACGGGTCCGGACGGGGAAAAATAGGCCTCAATCCTTTCACTCAGCCCTTGTTCACTTTTTTAATAATGAACGTCCCAATCTACTCCTTTTAACCTAATAATATTTTTGCTACGTATATCTGACATTTTTTTGTGAAATCAAGGAAGAAACGGGCGTGAAAATGGGTTCCGACGGGGAAAAATAGGCCACTGTCGAACTCTCAACCCATGTTCAATTTTTAAATAATGAACATCATAATCCACTTCTTTTGACCCAAAAATAATTTTGGTATGCATACCGGACATTTTCTTGAGAAAATTGGGAAAAAACAGGCGTGAAAACGGGTCCTGACGGGGAATAAAAGGCCGCATTTCTTCCTCTCAACCTGTGTTCAGTTTTTTAATAATAAACATCCCAATCCACTTCTTTTGAGCCAAAATTTTTTTGGTACGTATATTCGACATTTTCTGGAGAAATCCAAGGAAAAGGAGCATGAAAACGGTTCCCAACGGGAAAAAATAGGCCGCATTCCTTTCTCTCAACCCATGTTCAAATTTTTAATAATGATCATCTCAATCCACTCCTTTGGACCCAAAATTATTTTTTGTATGTATATCTATTATTTTTTGGAGAAAACCGAGAAAAATAGGCGTGAAAATGGGTCCTGACGAGGAAAAATAGCCCGCAGTCTTTCCTCTCAATCCGTGTTCGTATTTTTAACAATGCACATCCCAATCCACTCCTTTTAAACCAAAAATATTTTGATACCTATATCGGACATTTTCTTGAGAAAATTAGGAAAAAAGGACACAAAAACAGGTCTTACAGTGAATAACAGGCCGTAGTCTTTTCTCTCAACCCGTGTTTAGTTTTCAATAATGAACGTCCAAATCAACTCCATTTGACCCAAAGTTATTTTTGGTACATATATCTGACATTTTCTGGTGAAAACGAGGAGAAAATGGGCATGAAAACGGTTCACGATGTGGAAAAATAGGTCATAGTCGTTCCTCTCAACCCATGATCAATATTTTAATAATGAACATCGTAATCCACTCCTTTTGACCTAAAAATATTATTGCTGTGTATATCTAACATTTTCTGGAGAAACCGAAAAAAACTGCCAAGAAAACAGGCCCGACGGGGAAAACTAGGACGCAGACTTTCCTCTGAACCCGTATTCATTTTTTTAATAATGAACATCCCAATCCAGTCTTTTTGACCCAAAAATAATTTTGGTACGTATATCAGACATTTTCTTGAGAAAACAGAGAAAATATAGGCGCGAAATCGGGTCCCGACGGGGAATAATGGGCTGCAGTCCTTCCTCTCAACCCGTGTTAAGTTTTTTAATAATGAGCACCCCAGTCCAGTGCTTTTGACTGGAAAATATTTTGGGTACGTATATCGCAGAAAACCGGGCAAAAATGGCCGCGAAATCAGGTCCCGACGGGAAAAAATTGGTCGCTGTCCTTTCCTCGAACTCTAGTTCAATTTTTTAATAATGAACGTCCCAATCCACTCCTTTTGACCTAACAATATTTTTGCTACGTATATCGAATATTTTCTGGAGAAAACATAGAAAAACAGGTGCAAAAATGGGTTCTGACGGGAAAATAGGCCGCTGTCTTTCCTGTCAACCCGTGTTCAATTTTTAAATAATGAACTTGACAATCCACTCCTTTTGAACTAAAAATATTTTTGGTATGTATACCGAACATTATCTTGAGAAAATTGGGAAGAAATGGGCGTGAAAACAGGTCTCGACGCGAATAATAGGTGCAGTCTTTTCTGTCAACCTGTATTTAGTTTTTTAATAATAAACATCCCAATCCACTTCTTTTGACCAAAAATTTTTTTGGTATGTACCAGAAAAAAGAGCACCAAAATGGTTCCCAATAGGGAAAAATAGACCGCAGTCTTTCCTCTCAACTCAGTTACATTTTTTAATAATAAATGTCCCAATCCACTCCTTTTGACCTAAAAATATTTTTGCTATGTATATCAGACATTTTTCGGAGAAAACCGGGACAAAATGGGCGTAAAAATGGGTCCTAATGGGGAATAATAGGTCGCAGTTTTTCCTCTCAACCCATGTTAAGTTTATTAATAATGAACGTCCCAATCCACTCTTTTTTACCAAGAAATATTTTTGGTATATATATTGGATATTTTTAGGAGAAAATAGGGAAAAAACATGCACAAAAACGGTTCTCGACCGGAAAAATTGTCCGCAGTCCTTTCTCTCAACCCTTGTTCAATTTTTTAATAATGAATGTCCCAATTCATCCTTTTGACCCTAAAATGCTTTTGGTACATATATCGTACATTTTTTTGTATAAAATCGTGAAAAAACAGGCACGAAAATGGGTCCCGACGGAGAAAAATAGGTCGCAGACCTTCCTCTCAACCCGTGCTCTGTTTTCAAATAACGAACGTCCCAATCCACTCCTTTTGACAAAAAATATTTCTAGTATGTATATCAGATATAATCTGGGGAAAACTGAGAAAAAGGTTGTGAAAATAGGTCACAGTACTTCCTCTCAAAGCGAGTTTATTTTTTAATAACAAACGTCCAAATCCACTCCTTTTGACCGAAAAATATTTTTGGTACGTATATCGAACATTTTCTAGAGAAAACCAGAAAAAAAAACGGACGCAAAAATGGTTTCCGACGACGAAAAATAGGCCACAGTCCTTCCTCTCAACCCATGTTCATTTTCTTAATATTGAACATCGCAATCCACTCCACGTGTATCGGACATTTTCTAGAGAAAGGGCACGAAAACGGGTCTCGACACTGAAAAATATGTCACAATTCTTCCTCTCAACTCATGTTCAATTTTTTAATAATGAACATCTCAATCCACTTCTTTTGACCCAAAAATATTTTTAGTACCTATATCAAACTTCTCCAAAGAAAACTGGGAAAAAATAGGCGCGAAAACGGGTCCCGACGGGAAAAAAGAGGCCGCAATCCTTCCTCTCAACCATTTTTCATTTTTTCAATAATTAAGGTCCCAATCCACTCCTTTTGATCAAAAAATATTTTTTATATGTATATCACACATTCTCTTGAGAAAACCCAAAAAAACAAGCGTGAAAAAGCGTCTCGACGGGGAAAAATAGGCCCCAGTCCTTCCTCTCAACGGGTGCTCAGTTTTTCAAAATGAACATCGCAATGCACTCGTTTCAACGCAAAAATATTTTGTGCAGGTATATTACCTATTTTTTGGTGAAAACCAGAAAAAACAGTAGGAAAATGGGACCTCATGGGGAAAAACAGTTGCAAAAATAGGTCCTGATGGGGAAAACTAGGTCGCAGTCCTTCCTCTCATCTCATCTCGTGTTCAGGTTTTTAAATAATGAATGTCACAATCCACTCCTTTTTACTTAAAAATATTTTTGGTAGTATATTGGACATTTAATGGAGAGAACCGAGAAAAAAGGACACAAAACAGGTCCGAACGAGAAAAAGTAGGCCGCAGTCCTTCCTCTCAACCATGTTCAATTTTTCAATAATGAACATCCCAATCCACACCTTTTGATCAAAAATATTTTTGGTATGTATACCTAACATTTTCTTCAGAAAATCGGAAAATATAGGCGCGAAAAAAGGGTCTCGATGAGAAAAAATAGGCCGCAGTATTTCCTCTCAACTCGTGTTCATCTTTTACATAATGAACATCCCAATCGACACCTTTTGACACAAAAATATTTTTGGTACGTATACCGGATATTTTTTTGAGAAAACTGGCAAAAAAACAGACGCAAAAACAGTCTCGACGAGGAATAATAGACTGCAGTCCTTCCTGTCAATCCGTGTTCAGTTTTTTAATAATAAACATCCCAATCCACTGCTTTTGACCAAAAAATATTTTTAGTACGTATATCAGATATTTTCTAATGAAAATCGAGAAAAAACGAGCACAAAAACGGTTCCTCGACCGGGAAAATAGGCTGCAGTCTTTCCTCTCAATCCGTGTTAAATTTTTAATAATGAAAGTTCCAATCCATCCTTTTGACTGTAAAATATTTTTGGTACATATATCAGACATTTTCTAATGAAAATGTAGAAAAAACAGGTAAGAAAATGGTTCTCCACGGGGAAAAATAGTACCAGTCTTTCCTCTCGACCCATTCTTAATTTTTTCAAAATGAACATCCCAATCCACTCCTTTCAGCACAAAAAATATTTTTGCTGGTATATTGGTCATTTTCTGGAGAAAACCAAAAAAACAAGAGCGAAAATGGGTCCTGATTGAGAAAAATGGGTGCAGAAATAGGTCCCGATGGGGTGAAACAGGTCGCAGACCTTGCTCCACCAGTGTTCAGGTTTTTAATAATGAACGGCAGATTCCACTCCTTTTGACCCAAAAATATTTTTGGTACGTATATCGAACTTTTCTACAGAAAATCGAGAAACAATTGGTGCAAAAACGGTCCTGACGGAGAAAAATAGGCTGCATTCCTTCCCCTCAACCCTCATTCAATTTTTTAATAATAAACTTCCCAATCCAATCCTTTTGACCTGAAAATATTGTTGCTATGTATATCGAACATTTTTTGGATAAAACTAGAAAAAAACATGCACAAAAACCGGTCCTGGCGAGGAAAAATACACCGCAGTCCTTCCTCTTAACCCATGTTCAATGTTTTAATAATCAACATCACAATCCACTCCTTTCGACTAAAAAATATTTTGTGTATGTATATGTATATCTAACATTTTCTGAAGAAAACAGAGATAAATGGGCGCAAAAATGGGTCTCGACGAGGAAACATAGGCCGCAGTCTTTTCTCTCAACAAGTGTTCGTATTTTTAACAATAAACATCCCAATCCACTCCTTTTGACCTAAAAAAATTTTGGTACCTATATCAGACATTTTCTTTAGAAAACCAGGAAAAAACGGGTGCGAAAACAGGTCCTGACGGTGAATAACAGGATGCAGTCCTTCCTCTCAACCCGTGCTCAGTTTATAATAATAAACATTCTAATCCACTTCTTTTGACCCAAAAATAATTTTGGTACATATATTGGACAATTTCTGGACAAAAACGGAAAAAATGAGGATGAAAACGGTTCCCGATGGGGAAAAATAGGCCGCTGTCTTTCCTCTCAACCCATGTTAAATTAATAATAAAGGTCCCAATCTACTCTTTTTGACCTAAAAATATTTTTGGTACGTATATCGGACATTTTTTGGATAAAACCAAAAAAAAAAGGCGCGACAACTGGTCCCGACGGGAAAATAGGCCGCAGTCCTTCCTCTCAACCCGTGTTCAGTTTTTAATAATGAACGCCAATCTACTCTTTTTGACCCAAAAATATTTTTGCTATCTATATCGGACATTTTCTGGAGAAAACCAGGAAAAAAGGGGCGCCAAAATGGGTCTCGACGGGAAATAATAGGCCGCATTGTTTCCTCTCAATCCATATTCAGCTTTTTAAAAATGAATGTCCCAATCCACTCTTTTTGACTCAGAAATATTTTTGGTACGTATATCAGAGATTTTCCTGAGAAAACCGAGAAAAAACTAGCACAAAAACAGTTTCTGATGGAGAAAAACAGTCCGCACTCCTTCCACTAACCCATGTTCAATTTTTTTAATAATGAATGTTGCAATCCATCCTTTTGACCCAAAAATATTTTTGGGACATATATCGGACATTTTCTGGAGAAAACCGAAAAAATGGACGAGAAAACTGATCCTGACGGGGAAAAATAGATCGCAGTCCGTCTTCTCAACCCATGCTCACTTTTTAAATAACGAACGTTCCAAGCCACACCTTTTGACTCAAAAATATTTTTAGTACGTATAACGGATATTTTTTGGAGAAAACCGAGAGAAAAGGGTGCGAAAACAGGTCCTGACGGGGAAAAATTGGCCTCAGGCCTTCCTCCCAATCCGTGTGCATAATAATGAGCAACCCAATTCACTACTTCTGACCCAAAAATATTTTTGGTATATATATCAGACATTTTCTGGCGAAAATCAGAAAAAAGGGTCTCGACAGGGAAAAAATAGGCCGCAGTCCTCCCTCTCAACCCGTGCTCAGTTTTTTCATAATGAACATCCAAATCCACTCCTTTTGACCTAGAAATATTTTGGTAGGTATATTGGACATTTTCTGGTGAAAACCAGGAACAAACATGCGTGAAAATGGTTCTCGACGTGGAAAAATAGTCCACAGTCCTTTTTCTCAACCCATGTTCAATTTTTTAATAATGAATGTCTCAATCCATCCTTTTGACCCTAAAATGTTTTTGGTACATATATCGTACATTTTCTGCAGAAAAACCGAGAAAAACAGCGCGAAAATGGGTCCCGATGGGGAAAAATAGGGCTGCAAACCTTCCTCTCAACCCGTGTTCTGTTTTTAAATAACGAACGTCCCAATCCACTCCTTTTGACCAAAAATATTTTTGGTACGTATATCGGATACTTTCTAGAGAAAACCAAGAAAAAGTGTGCGAAAACAGGTCTTGACGGGGAAAAATAGGCCACACTCCTTCCTCTCAATCCGTGTTCTGTTTTTTAATAATGAACATCCGATTCACTCCTTGTGTCCCAAAAATATTTTTGGCACGTATATCAGACATTTTCTAGAGAAAATCGAGAAAAAGGGTCCTGACTGGAAAAAATAGACCACAGTGCTTACTCTCAACCTGTGTTCAGTTTTTTAATAATGAACATCCAAATCCACTCTTTTTGACCTAAAAATATTTTTGATATGTATATCGGACATTTTCTAGAGAAAACTGGAAAAAAAATGAGCGCGAAAACGGTTCTCAACGATGAAAATTAGGCCGCAGTCCTTACTCTCAACCTGTGTTTATTTTTTTTTAATAATAAACATCACAATCCACTCCTTCTGAAAAAAAAAATTTGGTACTTATATCAGACATTTTCGAGAGAAAACTGGAAAAAAAGGACACGAAAACGGGTCTCGACTAGGAAAAATATGGCGCAGTCATTCCTCTAAACCCCTGTTCAATTTTTTAATAATGAACATTCCAATCCATTGTTTTGACCCTAAAATATTTTTGGTACATATATAGACATTTTCTGGAGAAAACCAGGAAATATCGAGTCCCGACGGGGAAAAATAGGCCGCAGTCCTTTCTCTTGACTCGTGCTCAGTTTTTCAAAATGAACATCTCAATCCACTCCTTTCAACACAAAAATATTTATTCAGGTATATTTGCCATTTTCTAGAGAAAACAAGAGAAAACAGGAGCGAAAATGGGTCCTGATTGGGAAGAATGGGTGCAAAAATAGGTTCCGATGGGGAAAAACAGGTTGGAGTCCTTCTCAACCTGTGATCAAATTTTTAATAATGAACATCACAATCCTCTCCTTTTGACCAAAAAAACATTATTGGTGTGTATACGCAGTCTTTTCTTTTAACTTGTGTTTATTTTTTAAATAATGAACATCCCAATCCACTCCTTTTGACCAAAAAGATTTTTGGTATGTATATCGGACACTTTCTGGAGAAAACCCGTAGGTGAGAAAACGGGTCCCGACGGGGGAAAATAGGCTGCAGTCTTTCATGATAACCCATATTTAGTTTTTTAATAATGAACATCCTAATTCACTCTTTTTTACGTAAAAAAAATTTTGGTACGTATATCAAATATTTTATAGGGAAAACAGGGAAAAAATAGGCGCAAAAATGGGTTCCAATGGGGGAAAACAGGCCGCAGAGCTTCCTCTCAACCCATATTCATTTTTAGTACGTCTATCGGATATGTTCTGGAAAAAGCCGAGAAAAATGGGAGCAAAACTGGGTCCCGACAAGGAAAATTAGGCCGCAGTGCTTCCTCTCAACCCGTGTTCAGTTTTTTAATATTGAACATCCCACTCTGCTCCTTTGGTACCAAAAAAATTTTTGTAGGTCTATCGGACATTTTCTGGAGAAAACCAAGAAAAAGGCGAGGAAAAATGGGTCTTGACAGGGAAAAATAGGCCGCAGTCCTTCCTCTCAACCCGTATTCAGTTTTTTAAAAATGAATTTCCCAATCCACACCTTTGGCCAAAAAAAAATTTTGGTACGTCTATCGGACATTTTTTGGAGAAAACCGGGAAGAAATGGATGCGAAAACGGGTCTGCAGGGAAAAATTGGCCGTATTCCTTACTCTCAACCCGTGTTCAATTTTTTAATAATGGACGTACTAATCCACTCCTGTTGACCCAAAAATATTTTTCGTATGTATATCAAACATTTTCTATAGAAAACCAGGAAAGAATGAGCTTGAAAATGGGTCTCGACGAGGATAAATAGGCAGCAGTCCTTCCTCTCAACCCGCTCAGTTTTTTAATAATGAACATCTCAATCCACTCTTTTGGTCCAAAAAAATTATTGGTAGGTCTATCGGACATTTTTTGTAGAAAAGCGGTAAAATACTGGCTTGAAAACAGGCCTCGACAGGGAAAAAATAGGCCGAAGTCTTTCCTCTTAACCCGTGTTCAGTTTTTTAATAATAAACATCCCAATCCACTCTTTTGGACAAAAAAAAATTTGGTACGTCTATGAGACATTTTCTGGGGAAAAACCGGAGCAAAAATGGGTTCCGATGAGGAAAAAGAGGCCGCAGTCCGTCCTTTCCACCTGTGTTCAGATTTTTAATAATGAATATCCAAATCCACTCTTTTTGTCCCAAAACTATTTTTGGTATGTATATCAAACATTTTCTATAGAAAACAAAGAAAAAAAGAGCTTGAAAACGGGTCTCGACGGGGACAAATAGGAAGCAATACTTCCTCTCAACCTGTGTTCAGTTTTTAATATTGAACATCTCAATCCACTCCTTTTGACGCAAAAAATATTTTTGGTACATATATCGGACATTTTTTGAAAAAGACGAAAAAACAGGAGTAAAAACGGGTCCAAATGGGGAAGAGAGGATCGTAGGCCTTCCTCTCAACTTATGTTCAGTTTTTTAACAATGAACATCCCAATCCACTCCTTTCGACCTAAAAATATTTTTGGTATGTCTATCGGATAATTTTTGGAGAAAATCGAAAAAACAGGTCCTAACAGGGAAAATAGATTGCAGTCCTTCCTCTAAACCCGTGTTCAGCTTTTTAATAGTGAACATCCCAATCCACTCATTTTGCCCCAAAAACAATTTCCGTAGGTCTATCGGACATCTTTTGAAGAAAACCGAGAAAATACGGGGTTGAAAACGCGCCTCGATAGGGAAAAATAGGCTGCAGTTCTTTCTCTTAACCCATGTTCAGTTTTTTTAATAATGAATGTCCTAATCCACTCGTTTTGACCGAGAAAATATTTTTGGTACATATATCGCACATTTTTTTGGAGAAAACCGAGAAAAAATGGACGCGAAAATGGGTCTTGACGGGGAAACAGGCCGCAGTCCTTCCTTTCACCTCGTCCTCAATTTTTTAATAATGAACCTCCCAATCCACTCCATTTGACCCAAAAATATTTTTGAACATCTATCGGATATTTTGTGGAGAAAACCAGTGAAAAACAGGCCGCAGTCCATCCTCTCAGCCCGTGTTCAGTTTATTAAAAATAAATGTCCCAATCCACTACTTTTGACCCAAAAATATTTTTGGTACGTATATCGAATATTTTTTGGAGAAAAAAGGAAAAAACAGGTCCTCACAAGGAATAATAGATCGCAGTGCTTCCTCTCAACCCGTATACAAGTTCTTAATAATGAATATCTCAATCCACTCCTTTTGACAAAAAAAAAATTTTGGTACGTCTATCGGACATTTTCTGAAAAAAACCGAGAAAAACGGGAGCAAAAATGGGTTTCGACGAGGAAAAATAGGCCGCAGTCCTTCCTCTCAACCCGTGTTCAGGTTTTTAATAATGATCATCCCACTCCACTCCTTTGGTCCCAAAAGAATTTTTGTAGGTCTATCGGATATTTTCTGGAGAAAACCGGGAAATAGGAGAGGAAAAATGGGTCATGAGAAAAAATAGGCCGCAGTCCTTCCTCTCAACCCGTGTTCAGTTTCTTAAAAATGAATTTCCCAATCCACACTTTTGGCCCAAAAAAAATTTTGGTACGTCTATTCGACATTTTTTTTGAGAAAACCAAGAAGAAACGGACGCGAAAATATGTCTTGACGGAGAAAAATAGGCCGTAGTCCTTACTCTCAACCCATGTTTAGTTTTTTAAAAATGAACGTCCCAATCCACTCCTATGATTCCAAAAATATTTTTGGTATGGATATCAAACATTTTCTATAGAAAAGCAGGAGAAAATGAGCTTGAAAACGGGTCTCGACGGGGATAAATTGGCAGCAGTCCTTTCTCTAAACCCGTGTTCAGTTTTTTTAATGAACATTCCAATCCACTCCTTTTGACCCAAAAATATTTTGGGTACCTCTATCGGACATTTTCTAGAGAAAACCAGAAAAAACAGGCACAAAAATGGGTCCTGATGGGGAAGAATGGATTGCAGTCTTTCCTCTCAACCTGTGTTTATTTTTTTAACAATGAACGTCCCAATCCACTCCTTTTGACCCAAAAATATTTTTGATACGTCTATCATACATTTTGTAGAGAAAACCAGAAAAAACAAGAGCAAAAATAGGTCCTCACAGGGAAAAATGGACTGCAGTCCTACCTGTCAACCCATGTTCAGGTTTTTAATAATCAACATCCCAATCCACTCCTTTGGTCTAAAAATTTTTTGGTAGGTCTACCGGACATTTTCTGGAAAAAATCAGGAAAAATGGGCTTGAAAACGGGCCTCGACGGAGAAAAATAGGCTGCAGTCCTTTCTCTCAACCCGTGTTCAGTTTTTTAATAATGAACATCCCAATCCACTCATTTTGACACAAAAATATTTTTGGTACATATATCCGTCATTTTCTGAAGAAAACCAAGAAAAAACAGGCACGAAAATGGGTCTTCACGGAGAAAAATAGGACACAGTCCTTTCAACCCGTCTTCATTTTTTCAATAATGAACCTCCCAATCCACTCGATTTGACCCAATAATATATTTGAACCTCTATCAGATATTTTCTAGAGAAAACCCAGTGAAAACAGGTGCGAAAATGGGTCTTGATGAGGAAAAATTGTCCGTAGTCCTTCCTCTCAGCCCGTGTTTAGTTTATTAAAAATGAATGTCCCAATCCAGTACTTTTGACCCAAAAATATTTTTGGTACATATATCAGATATTTTTTGGAGAAAACAGGAAAAAATAGCAGCAAAAATAGGTCCTAACAGAGAATAATAGATCGCAGTACTTCCTCTCAACCCGTGTTCAGCTTTTTTAATAATGAACACCCCAATCCACTCTTTCTGACCAAAAAATATTTTTGTACCACTATCGGACATTTTCTGTAGAAAACCGAGAACAAACGGTAGCAAAATGGGTCCGCACGGGGAAAAATAAGCCCCAGTCCTTCCTCTCAACCCATGTACAGTTTTTTAACAATCACGTCCTAATCCACTCCTTTGGGACCCAAAAATATTTTTTATGTATATCAGACATTTTCTAGAGAAAACTAGAAAAAAATGGACGCAAAAATGGATCTTGACGAGGAAAATAAACCACAGTCCTTCCTCTCATCCCGTGTTCAGTTTTTTTCATAATGAACATCCCACTCCACTCGTTGGGTCCGAAAAAAATTTTGTAGGTCTATCGGACAATTTCGGGAGAAAACCGCGAAAAAGGGGGAGGAAAGATCGTTCTCGACGGGGAAAAATAGGCCACTATCCTTCCTCTCAACCCGTGTTCAATTTTTTAATAATAAACTTTCCAATCTACACCTTTGGCCCAAAAAAATTTTTGGTACGTCTATCGGATATTTTCTGGAGGAAATCGAGAAAAATGGACGCGAAAACAGATCCTGAAGCAGAAAAATAGGCCGCAGTCCTTCCTCTCAACCTGTGTTCAGTTTTTTAATAATGAACATCCCAATCCAGTCGTTTGGAACCAATAAAATTTTTGCTACGCCTATCGGACATTTTCTGGAGAAAACAGGGAAAAAGGGGATAAAAAATGGGTCCCGATGAGAAAAAATAGGCCGTAGTCCTTTCTCTCAACTCGGTTTCAGTTTTTCAATAATGAACATCCCAATCCATTCATTTTGACCTAAAATTATTTTTGGTATATATATCAAACATTTTCTATAGAAAACCTGTCAAAAAGAGCTTGAAAACGGGTCTCGACGAGGATAAACAAGCAGCAGTCCTTCCTCTCAACCCGTGTTTAGTTTTTAGTAATGAACATCCCAATCCACTCCTTTTGACCCAAAAATATTTTTGGTACGTATACCGGACATTTTTTGGAGAAAATTGGAAAAAACAGGCGCAAAAATGGGTCCTAACGAGGAAGAATGGATCGCATCCTTCCTCTCAACCCATGTTCAGTTTTTTAACAATGAACTTCCCAATCCACTCCATTCGACCCAAAAATATTTTTGGTACGTCTATCGAACATTTTCTGGAGAAAACTAGAAAAACAGGCCCAAAAACAGGTCCTAACAGGGAAAAATTGACAGCAGTCCTTGCTCTCAACTTGTGTTCAGTTTTTTAATAATGAGCATCCCGATCCACTCCTTTGCACCCAAAAAACTTTTTGGTACGTGTATCAGACATTTTTTGGAGAAAACAGGGATAAACGAGAGCAAAAATGTGTCTCGACATGGAAAAGTAGGCTGTAGTCCTTCCTCTCAACGCGTGTTTAGTTTTTTAATAATGAACATCCTAATCCACACCTTTTGATCTAAAAATATTTTTGTACCTATATCAGACATTTTTTGGAGAAAATCAGAAAAAATTGGCACAAAAACAGGTCCTGACGAGGAAATATAAATCGCAGTCCTTCCTCTCAACCTGTGTTCAGTTTTTTAATAAAGAACATGCCAATCCACTCCTTTGGTCACAAAAAAAATTTGGTAGGTCTATCGGACATTTTCAAGAGAAAACCAGGAAAAAAGGGGCTTGAAAACGGGTCTCGACGGGGATAAATAGGAAACAGTCATTCCTCTCTACCTGTGTTTAGTTTTTTAATAATTAATATCTCAATCCACTCCTTTTGACACAAAAATATTTTTGGTACATATATTAGACATTTTTGGAGAAAACCAAGAAAAAATGGGCACAAAAAATGGGTCCCGACGAGAAAAATAAGCCTCAGACCTTCCTCTCAGCCCGTGTTCAGTTTTTTAAAAATGAACGTCCCAATCCATTCCTTTTGACCCAAAAATATTTTTGGTAGGTCTATCGGATATTTTGTGGAGAAAACCGGTTAAAATGGGCATAAAAATGGGTATCAGTCTGGAAAAATTGGCCGCAGTCCTTCCTCTCAACCCGTCTTCATTTTGTAATAATGAACATCCCAATTTACTCTTTTTGATCAAAAAATATTTTTTGTACATATATCGAACATTTTCTAGAGAAAATCGAGAAAAAACAGGCTTGAAAACGGGTCTCGACGGAGAAAAATAGGCCGCAGTCTTTCCTCTCAACCCATCTTCATTTTTTAATAATGAACGTCCCAATCCACTCCATTTGCCCTAAAAATATTTTTGAATGTCCATCGGACATTTTCGAGGGAGAACCAGTGAAAAACGAGAGCAAAAACAGGTCTTGACAGGAAGAATAGATCGCAGTCCTTCGTCTCAACCAAGTTCAGTTTTTTTAGTAATGAACATCCCAATCCACTAAAAATATTTTGGTACATCTATTGGATATTTTCTAGAGAAAACCGAGAAGAAATGGACGCGAAAATGGGTCCTGAAGGGGAAAAATAGGCCGCAGGCCTTCCTCTCAACCCGTGTTAAGTTTTTTAATAATGAACATCCCAATCCACTCCTTTGGAACAAAAAAAATTTTTGGTACGCCTATCGGACATTTTCTGGAGAAAACATGGAAAAAGGGGAGCAAAAATGGGTCCCGATGAGAAAAAATAGGCCGCAGTCCTTCCTCTCAAAACGTGTTCAGTTTTTAATAATGAACGTCTCAGTCCACTCCTTTTGACCTAATAATATTTTTGGTACGTATATCAAACATTTTCTAGAGGAAACCAGCAAAAAGGGGCTTAAAAACATGTCTCGACGGGGATAAACTTGCAGCAGTCCTGCCTCTCAACCTGTGTTCAGTTTTTTCATAATGAACATCTCAATCCACTCCTTTTGACATAAAAATATTTTTGGTACGTATATTGGATATTTTTTGGAGAAAACCAGGAACAAACGGGCACGAAAATGGGTCTCAACTGGGAAACATAGGCCGCAGCCTTCCTCCCAACCCATGTTTAGTTTTATAATAATGAACGTCCCAATCCACTTCTTTTGACCCAAAAAAATTTTTGGTACATATATCGAATATTTTCTTGAGAAAACCAAGAAAAACGGGAGAAAAAATGGGTTTCGGCAGGGAAAAATAGGCCGCAGTCCTTCCTCTCAACGCGTGTTCAGTATTTTAATAATGGATGTCCCAATCCACTCTTTTGACCCAAAAAATTTTTGCTACGTATATCGAACATTTCTAGAGAAACCAAGAAAAAAAGGGGCCTGAAAACCGGTCTCGACGGGAAAAATAGGCGGTAGTCCTTCCTCTCAAACCGAGTTTAGTTTTTTAATAATGTACTCCTTTAGTCCCAAAAATATTTTTGGTACGTATATCAGAATTTTTGTGGGGAAAACCAGGAACAAACGGGCGCGAAAATGGGTCTCTACAAAGAAACATAGGCCACAATCCTTTCTCTCAACCCATGTTTAGTTTTATAAGAATGAACGTCGCAATCCCTTCCTTTTGACCCAAAAATTTGTATGGTACGTGTATCTAACATTTTCTTGAGAAAACAAGGAAAAAACAGGCTTGAAAATGGGTCCCGGCGAGGTAAAATAGGCCGCAGTCCATCCTCTCAATCTATGTTCGGTTTTTTAAAAATGAACATCCAAATCAACTCCTTTTGTCCCAAAAATATTTTTGGTACGTATATCGCACATTTTCTGAAGATGGGTCTCGAGGGAGGAAATGGGTCACAGTCCTTCCTCTCAACCCGTTTTCATTTTTTTAATAATGAACATCTCAATCCCGTCCATTTGACCCAAAAATATTTTTAAACTTATATCAGACATTTTTTGGAGAAAACCAGTGAAAAAATAAGCGCAAAACCGGGTTCCGACGGGGTAAAATAGGCTGCAGTCCTTCTTCTCATGACATGTTCCGTTTATTAATACTGAATGCCCAAATCCACTCCTTGTTACCCAAAAATATTTTTGGTACATATATCAGACTTTTTCTTGAGAAAACTGGAGAAAAAAGGTGCAAAAAGGGTCCTAACAGGGACAAATAGATCGCAGTCCTTCCGCTCAACCCGTGCTCAATTTTTTTAATAATGAACGTCCCAATCCACACCTTTTGACAAAAAAATATTTTTGTACGTATATGGGACATTTTTTAGAGAAAACAGAGAAAAATTGGACGCGAAAGCGGTCCATACGGGAAAAAATAGGCCGTAGCCGTTCCTGTCAACCCGTGTCCAAATTTTTAATAATGAACAACCCAATCCACTCTTTTGGTCCCAAAACAATTTTTTGGTAGGTCGATCGGACATTTTTTGGGAAAACCCAGGAAAAAACGGGAGCAAAAATGGGTCCCGATGAGAAAAAATAGGCCACAGTCCTTCCTCTCAACACGTGTTCAGTTTTTAATAATGAACGTCCCTGTCCACTTCTTTTGACCCAACAATATTTTTGGTACGTATATCAAACATTTTTTAGAGAAAACCAACAAAAACGGGCTTGAAAACTCGTCTCGATGGGGATAAACTTGCAGCAGTCCTGCCTCTCAACCCGTGTTCAGTTTTTTAATAATAAACATCCCAATCCACTCCTTTTGACCCAAAAATATTTTTGGTACATATATCGGACATTTTTTGGAGAAAACCGAAAAAACAGGATCAAAAACAGGTCCTAACGTGGAAAAATAGATCGCAGTCCTTCCTCTCAACTCGTGTTCAGCTTTTTAATAATGAACATCCCAATCCACTCCTTTGGACTAAAAAAATTTTTTGGCACGTCAATCGGACATTTTCTAGAGAAAACCTGGAACAAACGGGAGCAAAAATGTGTCCTGACAGGGAAAAATAGGCCGCAGTCCTTCCTCTCAATCCGTGTTCAGTTTTTTAATAATGAACGATCCAATCCACTCATTTGGACCTAAAAATATTTTTGGAAGGTATATCTAAAATTTTTTAGAGAAAACCAGAAAAAAGGGCTTAAAAATGCATCCTGACGGGGAAAATCGACCACATTCCTTTCAACCCAAGTTCAGTTTTTTAATAATAAACATCCTAATCCACTCTTTTTGTCCCAAAAAGTTTTTTGGTATGTATATCAGACATTTTCTTGGAGATAACCCGGAACAAACGGGCGCGAAAATGGGTCTCTACAGGAAACATAGGCTGCAGTCCTTCCTCTCAACCCATGTTAAGTTTTATAAGAATGAACGTCTCAATCTACTCCTTTTGACCCAAAATATTTTTGGTACGTACATCGAACGTTTTCTAGAGAAAACCGGAAAAAACGGACTTGAAACCGGGAAAAATAGACCATAGTCCTTCTACTCAACCTGTGTTTAGTTTTTTAATAATGAACATCCCAATCAATTCCTTTTGCCCCAAAAATTATTTTGGTACATATATCGGACATTTTCTGGAGATAACTGGAAAAAACAAGCGTGAAAATGGGTCTCGAGGGGGAAATTGGGCCATAGTCCTTCGTCTCAACCTTTTTTCTTTTTTTTAAATAATGAACATCCCAATCCACTCTATTTAACTCAAAAATATTTTTTAACTTATATCAAACATTTTTTGGAGAAAACCAGTGAAAAAATAGGCTCCAAAACTGGTCCCGAGGCAAAATAGGCCGCGGTGCTTCCTCTCGTTAGGTGTTCAGTTTATTAAAAAAGAATGCCCCAATCCACAACCTTTTACCCAAAAATATTTTTGGTACGTACATCGGATATTTTTTTCAGAAAACCGGGGAAAAAAGACGCAAAAACGGGTCCTGACGGGGAAAAATAGATCGCAGTCCTTCCTCTCAACCCCCGTGTTCTGTTTTTTAATAATGAACATCCCTATCCACTACTTTTGGCCCAAAAAATATTTTTGAACTTATATCAAACATTTTCTGGAGAAAACAACTGAAAAATAGGCACGAAAACAGGTCCCGAGAAAAAATAGGCCGCAGTGCTTCCTCTCTTTATGTGTTCAGTTTATTAAAAATAAATGTCCCAATCCACTATTTTTTACCCAAAAATATTTTTGGTACGTATATCGGATATTTTCTGGAGAAAACCAGGGAAAAAAGGCGCAAAAACTAGTCCTGACAGGGAAAAATAGATCGCAGTCCTTCCTCTCAATCCGTGTTCAGTTTTTTAATAATGAACATCTCAATCCAGTCCTTTGGACCAGAAAAATATTTTTGATACGTATGTCAGACATTTTCTGGAGAAAACCAGAGAAAATAGAACGCATTCCTTCCTCTCAACTTGTGTTCAGTTTTTTAATGAACGTCCCAATCCTCTACTTTTGACCCAAAAATATTTTTTGTACATATATCGGATATTTTCTGGAGAAAACTAGGAACAAACGGGTGCGAAAATGGGTCCCGACAGGGAAACATAGGCCGCTGCCTTGCTCTCAACCCATGCTCAGTTTTATAACAATGAACGTCCCAATCCACTTCTTTTGACTCAAAAATTTTTTGGTATGTATATCGAACACTTTCTTGAGAAAACCTGGACAAAAGGGTGGGAAAACGGGTCTCGACGGCGAAACATAGGCCACAGTCCTTCCTGTCAACTCATGTCTAGTTTTTTAATAATGAACATACCAATCCACTCCTTTTGCCCCAAAAAATATTTTTGGGGCAAATATCAAACATTTTATGGAGATAACTTGGAAAAACGAGTGTGAAAATGGGTCTCGAGGGAGAAAAATAGGCTACAGTCCTTCCTCTCAACCCATCTTTATTTTTTTAATAATGAACATCCCAATTCACTTCATTTGACCCAAAAATATTTTTGAACATATATCAGACATTTTCTAGAGAAAACGGGTGCCCATGGGGAAAAACACAGTCCTTCCTCTTAGCCTGTGTTTAGTTTAGTAAAAATGAATGTCCCAATCCACTCCTTTTGACTCAAAAATATTTTTGTGCGCATATCGGACATTTTTTTTACAAAACCGAAAAAACAGGCGCAGAAACGGGTCCAGATGGGGAAAAATAGATCACAGTCCTTCCACGCAACACTTGTTTCGTTTTTAAATAATGAACGTCCCAATCCACTCCTTTTGACCCAAAAATATTTTTCTACGCATATCGGACATTTTTGGGAGAAAACAGGGAAAAAGGGATGCCAAAATGGGTTTTGACAGGTAAAAATAGACCGCTTTCCTTCCTCTCAACCAATGTTCAGTTTTTTAATAACGAACATCCCAATCCCCTCCTTTGGACGAAAAAAATTTTAGGTGCGTCTTTTGGATATTTTTTGAAAAACAACTGAGAAAAAACGGGAGCAAAAATGGTTTCCGACGGGGAAAAATAGGCCGCAGTCCTTCCTCTCAACCCGTGTTCAGTTTTTTAACAATGAACATCCCAATTCTCTCCTTTTGACCCAAAAATATGTTGGCACCTATATCGAACATTTTCTCGAGAAAACAAAGAAAAAACGAGCTTGAAAACAGGTCCCGATGGGAAAAAATAGGCCGCAGTCCTTCCTCTCAACCCATGTTCGGTTTTTTAATAATGCACATCCCAATCCACTCTTTTCGACCCAAAAATATTTTGCTACGTATATCAGACATTTTCGGAAGAAAACCAGGATCTAACGGGCACGAAAATGGGTCTCTAGGGGGAAAAATAGTCCTAGTCCTTCCTGTCAACCTGTCTTCGTTTTTTTTTAAAATGAACATCCCAATCCACTCCATTTGACCCAAAAATATTTTTGAACATATATCGGATATTTTCTAGAGAAAACCAGTGAAAAAACATGCACGAAAATAGGTCTTGACGGGGAAAAATAGGCCGCAGTCCTTCCTCTAAACCCGTGTTCAGTTTATTAAAAATAAACGTCCCAATCCACTCCCTTTGACCAAAAATACTTTTGGTACGTATATCAGAGATTTTCTAGACAAAACCGGAAAACAACTGGCGCAAAAACAATTCTTGACGGGGAAAAATAGATCGCAGTCCTTCTTCTCAACCCGTGTTCAGTTTTTTAATAATGAACGCCCCAATCCACTCCTTTTGACCCAAAAATATTTTTTGTACATATATCGAATATTTTCTAGAGAAAACAATGAAAAAAGAGCTTGAAAATGGGTCTCGACATATATCGGACATTTTCTGGAGAAAACGAGGAACAAATGGGCATGAAAATGGGTCCCGACAGGGAAACATAGGCCCCTGTCCTTCCTTGCAACCCATGTTCAGTTTTGTAAAAATGAACATCTCAATCCACTTTTTTTGGCCCAAAAATATTTTTAGTATGTAGATCAGACATTTTTTGGAGATAACTGGGAAAAACGAGCGTGAAAATGTGTCTCGAGGGGGAAAAATAGGCCGCAGTCCTTCGTCTCTACCCGTCTTCATTTTTTAATAATGAACATCCCAATCCACTCTATTTGACCGAAAAATATTTTTAAACATATTTCAGATATTTTCTAGAGAAAACAAGTGATAAAGACGCACGAAAACGGGTCTCGACGGGGAAAAATTGGCCGCAGTCCTTCCTCTCAACCCGTGTTCAGTTTATTAAAAATGAATGTCCCAATCACTCCTTTTGACCCAAAAAAATTTTTGGTACGTATATCAAAATTTTTCTAGAGAAAAAAAAGGAAAAAACGAGCTTGAAAATGGGTCTCGACCGGAAAAATAGGCCGCAGTTCTTCCTCTCAGCCCGTGTTCAATTTTTTAATAATGAACATCCCAATCCACTCTTTTTGACTCAAAAATATTTTTGGTACGTATATCGGACATTTTCTAGGGAAAATCGAGAAAAAACTGGCTTGAAAATGGGTCTTGACGGGGAAAAACTAGCCGCAGTCCTCTCTCTCTACCAGAGTTCAGTTTTTTAACAACAAACATCCCAATCCACTCTTTTTGCCCTAAAAATGTTTTTTGTATGTATGTCGGACATTTTTTGGAGATAACTGGGAAAAAACGAGCGTGAAAATGGGTCTCGGGGGAGAAAAATAGTCCACAGTCCTTACGCTCAACCCATCTTCATTTTTTTAATAATGAACGTCACAATCCACTCTATTTGACACAAAAATATTTTTGAACGTATATCGGACATTTTCTCGTGAAAAGTAGCGCAAAAACAGGCGTGAAAACGGGTCCCAGTGGGGAAAAAATAGGGCGCAGCCCTTCCTCTCAGCCCGTGTTTTGATTAGTTAAAATGAACATCCCAATCCACCCCTTTTGACTCAAAAATATTTTTGATACGTATATAGGACATTTTTTGGAGAAAACTAGGAGAAAACATTCGTGAAAATGGGTCCAGACGGTAAAAAATAGGCCGCAGTCCTTCCTCTCAACCCGTTCACGGTTTTTTAATGATGCACATCCCAATCCAATCCTTTTGACCAAAAAAAATTTTTAGTGCATATATTGGACATTTTGGGGAGAATACTCGGAACAAACAAGCGCAAAAATGGGTCCCGACAGGGAAACATAGGTTGCAGTCCTTTGTCTCAACTCTTTTTACCCCAAAAATATTTTTGGTACATATATCAAATATTTTCTGGAGATAACTGGGAAAAAACGAGCATGAAAATGGGTCTGGACGGGAAAAATAGGCCGCAGTCCTTCCCCTCAACCCGTCTTCATTTTTTTAATAGTAAACATCCCAATCCACACCTTTTGCCCCAAAAATATTTTTGTTACGTATATCAGACATTTTCTAGAGATAACTGAGAAAAAATGAGCGTGAAAATGGGTCTCGAGGAGGAAAAAATAGTCCTAGTCCTTCCTCTCAACCCGTATTTATTTTTTTAAAAATAAACATACCAATCCACTCCATTTGACGCAAAAATATTTTTGAACGTATATCGGATATTTTTTGGAGAAAATCAGTGAAAAAACATGCGCAAAAACAGGTCCTGACAGGGAAAAATTGGCCGTAGTCCTTCCTCTCAACCCGTGTTCAGTTTATTACAAATGAATGACCCAATCCACTCCTTTTGACCCAAAAATATTTTTTGTACGTACATCAGAGATTTTCTGTTGAAACCAGAAAACAACAGGACCAAAAATCATTTATGACGGAGCAAAATAGATCGCAGTCCTTCCTCTCAACCTGTATTCATTTTGTAATAATGAACATCCCAATCCACTCCTTTTGACTCCAAAAATATATGTCTATCAGACATTTTCTGGAGAAAACCAGAAAAAAAGAGAGCAAAAATGGGTCCCAACAAGGAAAAATAGGCCGCAATCCTTCTTCTCAACCCGTGTTCAGTTTTTTAATAATGAACATCCCAATCCACTCCTTTGGACCCAAAAATATTTTTGGTACATATATCAAACATTTTCTAGAGAAAACCTATAGAACAGGGCTTGAAAACTGGTCTCTGCGGGGATAAATCGGCAGCAATCCTTCCTCTTAACTCGTATTCAGTTTTTTAATAATGAACATCCTAATCCACTCTTTTTGACAAAAAATATTTTAGGTACATATATCAGACAATTTCTAGAGAAAATCAGAAAAAACAGGCACAAAAACTGGTCCTCACGGGGAAGAATAGATCTTAGTCCTTTCTCTCAACCCATGTTCATTTTTTTTAACATTGAACATCCCAATCCACTCCTTTTGACCCAAAAATATTTTTGAATGTATATCGGAAATTTTCTGTTGAAAACAAGGAAAAAGTGGACGCGAAAACGGGTCCTAACGAGGAAAATAGACCGTTGTTCTTCCTCTCAACCCATGTTCAGTTTTTTAATAATGAACATCCCAAGCCACTCCTTTTGTCCCAAAAAATTTTTTGGTAGGTCTATTGGACATTTTTTGGAGAAACCGGGAAAAAATAGTGCTTGGAAACAGGCCTCGACGGGTAAAAATAGGCCGCCATCCTTCCTCTAAACCTGTGTTTAGTTTTTTAATAATGAACATCCCAATCCACTCATTTTGAGCCAAAAATATTTTTGGTACATATATCGGACATTTTAATGTGAAAACCGACAAAAATATGGGCGCCCAAACGGGTCCTGACGAGGAAAAATAGACCGCAATCCTTCCTCTCAACCCATGTTCAGTTTATTAAAAATGAATGTCCCAATGCAGTAATTTTGACCCAAAAATATTTTTGTACGTCTATCGGATATTTTCCGGAGAAAACTGGAAAAATAGGCGCAAAAACAGGTCCTGACGGGGAAAAATAGATCGCGGTACTTCCTCTCAACCCGAGTTCATTTTTTTACTAATGAAGGTCCCAATCCACCTCTTTTGACTCAAAAATATTTTTGTACATCTATTGGACATTTTTTGGAGAAAATTGAGAAAAAATGGACGTGAAAATGGACGTGAAAATGGGGAAAAATAGACCATAGTTTTTAATAATAAATGTCCCAATCAACTCCTTTGGTCCCAAAAATTATTTTGGCAGGTCTATCAGACATTTTCTGGAAAAAAAGGGAAAAAAGGGGAGGAAAAATGGGTCCCGACGGAGAAAATACGTCGCAGTCCTTACTCTCAATCCGTGTTCAATTTTTTAATAATGAAATCCCAGTCCACTCCTGACCTAAAAACAGACATTTTCCAGAGAAAACCAGAAAAAACGGGACCAAAAATGGCTCCCAACGGGAAAAAAAGGCCCTAATGCTGCGACGCTGTCTTTTGGCCTTTGGGCTATGTATCTTTTATAGGCCCATTAGTATTAAGGTTTCCCCTTAAATATGTCCCAACCTCTATATAAACAGCAGCCGCTATCATTAAAGATATGTTTTGATTAGTTTTAATCTGTTATCAAACGGTTTCGCCGTTTGACAGTTTGTTGGTTTTCTAACTTCGTGATTTAATTTAGATTTCGCAATTCAGTTTGCGTTGTTCCTTGTTCTTGCTTGAGTTATTCAATTCGCAAGCTGGAATTAACCTTCTTGGCAAGGTCAATCTTGTGTGCACCGTTGATAACTAAAGGAGAGGTGGTGGTGCGATCGCTGAGTTCGAATCGTGTTGATTTAAGGCCGAATCAATTGTGTGTTGCGTCTCCACCAAATCGAAAGTTATCACAACCTGACAAAAGATCGGGAACCATGTATATATCAAGCACATCAAAAAACAAGCGTGGAAATCGGTCCCGACGAGAAAAATAGGCCGTAGTCCTTCCTCTCAACCCGTGTTCAGTTTTTTAATAATGAACGTCCCAATCTACTCCTTTTGACCTAAAAATATTTTTTGTACTATACCGAACAATTTCTGGAGAAAACCGGAAAAAAGCGAGAGTGAAAATGGGTCCCGACGGGGAAAAATGGGCCGCCATCCTTCCTCTCAACCTGTGTACAGTTTTTTAATAATAAACATCCCATTCCATCCCTTTGGACAAAAAAAAATATTTTTGCTACGTATATAGAACATTTTCAAGAAAAAACAAGGAAAACAGTCTCGACGAAGAAAAATAGGCCACAGTCCTTCCTCTGAACAAATGTTTAGTTTTTAATAATGAGTGTCCCAATCTACTCTTTTTGACCAAAAATATTTTTGGTAGGTATATCGTATATTTTCTGGTGAAAACTAGCGAAAAAAACAGGCGTGAAAACGGGTCCCGGTTGGAAAATAGGCCACACTCCTTCGTCTCAACCTGTGTTCAGTTTTTTAAAAACTGAACGTCCCGATCCACTCTTTTTGACCCAAAAATATTTTTGGTACGTATTTTAGTCATTTTTTAGAGAAAAAACCGGCGTGAAAACGGATCCTGACACGAAAAAATAGACCGTAGTCCTTCCTCTCAACCTTTGTTCAGTTTTTTAAAAATGAACGTCCTAATCCGCTCCTTTTCACCCAAAAATATTGTTGGTACGTATATCAAACATTTTTTGGAGATAACCGAGAAAAAACGGGCGTGAAAATGGGTCCCAACGGGGAAAAATAAGCCGCAGTCTTTTCTTTTGATCTGTGTTTTGTTGTTTAATAATGAACTTTCCAATCCACTCCTTTTAACCAAAAAATATTTTTATACGTATATCAGACATTTTCTCAAGAAAACCAATGAGAAAACAAGCGCGAAAATGGGTCTCGACGGGGAAAAATAGGCCGCAGTCCTTTCTCTCAACCCGTGTTCTGTTTTGTTGACAATGAACGTCCCAATCCACTCCTTTAAACTCAAAAATATTTTTGGTACGTATATCGAACATCTTCTAAAGAAAACTAGGAAAAAAGGGCTTGAAAACAGGTCCCGACAGAGAAATATAGGCCGCACTCCTTTCTCTCAATTCATGTTTAGTTTTTTAATAATGAACTTCCCAATCCACTCCTTTTGATGAAAACTATTTTTGTACATATATCGGACATTTTGTGGAGAAAACCAGTGAAAAAATAGGCACGAAAACAGGTCCTGACGGGGAAAAATAGGCCAGAGTCGTTCCTCTCAACCCATGTTTAGTTCTTTAATAATGAACGTCTCAATCCACTCCTTTTGACACAAAAATATTTTTTGTACGTATATCGGATATTTTCTGGAGAAAACCGAGAAAAAATAGGAGAAAAAATAGGAGCGAAAACAGGTCCTGATAGGGAAAAATAGATCGCAGTCCTTCCTCTCAACGCATGTTCATTTTTTTAATAATGAAAATCCCAATCCACTCCTTTTGACCCAAAAATATTTTTGACATGTCTATCAGACATTTTTTGGAGAAAACGAGGAAAAAATGGGCAAGAAAACGGGTCCTAAAGGGGAAAAATGGACTGCAATCCATCCTCTCAATCTGTGTTCAGTTTTGTAATAATGAACATCCTAATCCACTCCTTTTGACCTAAAAAATTTTTATGTATGTATATCAGTAATTTTCTAGAGAAATCCAGGAAAAAAGGGGACCAAAAATGGGTCCCGACAGGGAAAAATAGGCCGTAGTCCATCCTCTCAACCCGTGTTCAGTTTTGTTAATAATGAATGTCCCAATCCACTCCTTTTCACCCCAAAATATTTTTGGTATGTATATCGAGCATTTTCTAGAGAAAACTAGGAAATAACGGGCTTGAAAATAGGTTCCGACGGAGAAAAATAGGCCGCTGTCCTTCCTCTAACCTGTGTTCAGTTTTTTAATAATGAACATCCCAATTCACTCCTTTTGACCCAAAAATATTTTTGGTATGTATATAGAACATTTTGTGGAGATAACTAAAAAACGGGCATGAAAATTGGTCTTGACGGGGAAAATAAGCTGCAGTCCTTCCTCTCAACCCGTGTTCAGTTTTTTAATAATGAACGTCTCAATCCACTCCTTTTGACCCAAAAATATTTTTGGTACGTATATCGGGCTTTTTTTTTGAGAAAACTTGGGAAAAAATAGGCACAAAAATGGGTACCGACGAGGAAAATAGGCCGCAGTCCTACCACTCATCCTGTTTTTAGTTTTTTAATAATGAACGTCCTAATCCAATCTATTTGACCCAAAACTATTTTTGGCACATATATCGGACATTAACTGGAGATAACCGACAAAAAATAATGAGGACATCGCTCCTTTAGGTACACAAAACCCTCCTCAAATTAGGATTAATGGAACTCGTGCACGACAGTTGAGATTAGAAGCGAGCTCGTTTCTAAACATATATCTTCCTTCCTTTGAGGATAGAATGCTACCTAACGAGTATATCATGATTAGGAACATTGGAGGTGTCATTAAAAGCATGAAGGACTTGGAGATGCTCAAGATCATCAAGGCATGTTGAACCCTGGAGGATATCTAATCCAACTCGGGTTCGAGTCCAAGTAAGACACTAGGGCAGCCTGCACTAAAATTGATGCCCAGTCACATACGAGCTCCGTTTTGAACGTTCAAGTTATTAATGGAAAGGTAAGAAGATAACCTTTCCATCGGTATAGATATCATCTCCAAATTTGATTGGAGTTAGCGGGAATCATGAAAATAAGATGACATCCAGAAACTGCTCTGATACTGCGATATTATCTTTTGGCCTTTGGGCCGTATAACTTTTCTAGGCTCATTAGTATTTGGGTTTCCTCCTAAGGATGTCCCAACCTCTATATAAAACAGTAGCCGCCATAATTAGAGATATGTTTTGATTACTTTTCACCTATTATCAAACAGTTTCACCGTCCTTCCTCTCAACCCGTGTTCAGCTTTTTTAATAATGAACGTCCCAATCCACTTCTTTTGACCCAAAAATATTTTTGTACGTGTATCGGACATTTTTTGGAGAAAACCGAGAAAAAATGGGAGCAAAAATGGGTCTCGACGGGGAAAAAGAAGCCGCAATCCTTCCTCTCAACCCGTGTTCAGTTTTAGAATAATGAACGTCCCAATCCACTACTTTTGACCCAAAAATATTTTTGTACGTATATCGGACATTTTCTGGAGAAAACAGAGAAAAGTGGATGCGAAAACGGGTCCTAACGGGTAAAAATAGTCTTCAGTCCATACTCTCAACCCGTGTTCAGTTTTTTAATAATAAACATCCCAATCGACTCCTTTGGTCCCCAACAAATATTTTAGTACATCTATTGAACATTTTCTGGAGAAAAAGGGGAAAATGGGAGCAAAATGAGTCCAACAAGGAAAAATGGGCCACAATCCTTCCTCTCAACCAATGTTCCGTTGTTTAATAATAAACGTCCCAATCCACTCTTTTTGACCCAAAAATATTTTTGGTACGTATATCAAACATTTTCTAGAGAACCTGGAGAAAAGGGCTTGAAAACGGGTCTTGGCGAGGATAAGTCAGCAGCAGTCCTTCCTCTTAACCTGTGTTCAATTTTTTAATAATGAACATCCTAATCCACTCTTTTTGACAAAAAAAAAAATTTTGGTACATATGTCGGACATTTTTTGGTGAAAACAAAAAAAAACCGACGCAAAAACGGATTATGACAGGGAAGAATAGATCGCAGTCCTTTCTCTCAACCCATGTTTAGTTTCTTAACATTGCATGTCCCAATCCACTCCTTTTGACCCAAAAATATTTTTGAACATATATCGGACATTTTTTTTGAGAGAAAGGGAAAAAATGGACGCAAAAATGGGTCCTAACGGGGAAACTAGACCGTTGTTCTTCCTCTCAACCCGTGTTTAGTTTTTTAATAATGAACGTCCCAATCCACTCCTTTTAACTTAAAAATATTTTTTGTACGTATATCAGACATTTTTCTAGGGAAAACAAGGAAAAAAGGGACGCAAAAACGCGTCCTGACGGGGAAAAATAGACCGCAGTCCTTCCTCTCAACCCGTGTTCAGTTTCTTAAAAATGAATGTCCCAGTCCAGTACTTTTGACCGAAAAATATTTTTGTACGTCTATCGGACATTTTCTGGAGAAAACTAGAAAAACAAGCGCAAAAACAAGTCCTGATGGGGAAAAATAGATCGCAGTTCTTCCTCTCAACCAGGGTTCAGTTTTTTTAATAATGAACGTCCCAATCCACTCGTTTTCATCCAAAAATATTTTTTACGTCTATCAGACATTTTCTAGAGAAAACCGAGAAAAAACGGGAGCAAAAATGGGTCTCAACGGGGAAAATGAGGCCGCAGTCCTTCCTCTTAACCCATGTTTAGTTTTTTAATAATAAACGTCCCAATCCACTCCTTTTGACTAAAAAATATTTTTGTACGTATATCAGACAATTTCTGAAAAAAACATGGAAAAATGGACTTGAAAATGGGGCCTGACAGGAAAACATAGACCACAGTCCTTCCTCTCAACCCGTGCTCAATTTTTTAATAATAAACATCCCAATCAACTCCTTTGGTCCCAAAAAAAATTTGGCATGTCTATCGGACATTTTCTGCCAAAACCGAGGAAAAAGTGGAGGAAAAATGGGTCCCGACGGGGAAAAATACGTCGCAGTCCTTACTCTCAACCCGTATTTAGTTTCTTAATAATGAACATCCCAGTCCACTCCTGACCTAAAAACAGACATTTTCTAGAGAAAATCGGGAAAAACGGGAGCAAAAATGGGTCCCAACGAGGAAAAATAGGCCGTAGTCCTTCCGCTCAACCCTTATTTAGTTTTTTTAACAATGAACGCTGGGCCTTTTGACCCAAAAAATTTTTTTGTACGTATATCGAACATTTTCTATAGAAACAAGGAAAAAATGGGCTTGAAAACGAGTACGGGCAAGGAAAATTGCCCGCAATCCTTCGTCTCAATCTATGTTCAGTTTTTTAATAATAAACATCTCAATCCATTCCTTTTGACCCAAAAATATTTTTGGTACATATATAGCATATTTTTTGGAGATAACCGGGAAAAAAACGGGTGTGAAAATTGGTCCTGACGGGGAAAAGTAGGCCGTAGTCCTTCCTCTCAACCCGTGTTCAGTTTTTTAATAATAAAGTCCACACCTTTTGACCCAAAATTATTTTTGGTACGTATATCGGGCATTTTCTGGAGAAAACTGGGGAAAAACAAATTTATCTGATTTATCAGATTTGAAGAGAGTGGACTAGTCCAGAGTAGCGGACTTGTCCGTTAGCAGACAAGTCCGGTCGTGCGGATAAGTCCGCTAATCGCAGCAGGAATATAAATCTGACAATAAAGAATACGAAGAAAAGACACAACAATTTTTACCGAATTTCGGCTCCACAAAGTAGCCTACGTCTCCGTCGGGTTTCGCTCAACCCTTAACCTCTCCAAAAGACCACAAAGATCAACTTGGTTCTTCACTATAATCGAAAAAGGGGTGATTCAAACCTCCCGGATCTCATCACAAGAGATCGATGGATTCTGGGCGACACCTAGCCATCTAGGAGACAAGTCTCCAAGAGTAATAAGCCCTGCAAAACCTGCAAAGAACGGATCAAGTGCTCAAGAATAATGCGGACTCAAGATCTCATTCTTCCTTTAATGAAAACCCTAGGGTTTGAGTGGAGATCGTGGAAGGAGGAGGAGGAAAAAGGATCTCTGGAGCTCTAGGGTGCTAGAGGGTTAAAAGGATTGCGTTTTTAGTTACCCTAACGCGTGGGGGAAGGGGGGATTATATAGATCAATCAAGGAAAAGTTTCCAAAACTCCGCCTTGTGGACTAGTCTGGTGGTCCGGACATCCGAAAAGCGTGCAACGGTCGGCTGGTCATCTCTTTGGATTCCGAAAATCGAGCGGATTAGTCCGTGGCGGACTAGTCCAGAGGACCGGACAAGTCTATGGAATACTCTCTGGAGTCCGCAACTAATCCGAATATGTCTGTTCTGGATAAGTCTGGGGGGTCCGGACAAGTCTGGAGTTGCTGCATGCTCCCTCTCTGGAGTCCGGCACTTGGGCGGACTAGTTCGGGGCAGACAAGTCTGCTTGATCGGATAAGTCCGTTGCCAATGAGAAAAATAAGAGTGGTTTGACAGATTAAAGTTTTGAGCACCTAACCAATTCTTTACTGGAGATGCAGAGACCCCTCTTGATAATACGACGATCCTATGACTCAAAAGAATAACAAGTAAAAGAACGAGGAGCCATAGAACCAACACTTCTTCTTTCTTTCTGGAGGGTCTAGATAATCTTCAATAAGATTCACGCCTGCACACATACTCACAAAGAGAGGTTAAAAACTTCCATTGTTTGTCATAATTCATTCCAAAATTCATAGGGATCCTAGATGCACTTTCAATCGCCCTTTTTTTGGGTGAATTGATGACAAGCAATGAGAAGCTACAAAAAAAATTTATATATGTTCCCCCTAAAGCGAAGCACATCAACACATACTAAGAAAATAATGGAAGCTCATATAAGCATTAACTTGTAGCAAGATGCAATAGAGATAAAGCAACATCACATTATCACAATCAAGCAAAGAGGTACGAAATATTACAAACAAAGTTATAAAAAAAAACAAACAAGTCCAAATGGTTCATGCCAACGATAGATAAAGGATAGGATAGGTAGAGGAGCTTCTCACTTTCTCCCCTTTTGGCATCAAGACACCAAAAAGAAGAGAAGTGAGAGATAGAGAGCAGCACTACTACTCATCACTAGCACCATCATCATCTTCACTCTGAGTCCCCTCAGAATCATCACCAGTGCCCTGACCAAAGTAAGCAAGTTCATCGGCAGTGAGTTCTTCAAATGGATCTGGCAAAGGTTGATACTCCTCGGCGTCAGAGCTGTCCGGAGAACGATTGAGTCCCTGCTGACGGTGCCATTCCTTTGCAGCCTTGGTGTGCCTCTTCCTTGCTACTCTTTCCTTATGGGCACGGGCATCCATCTTCTTGCAAATAGGAAAGAAACCCTTCAGGATCTTGAATAGACCACCACCGCCACGAGATGAAGAAGATGACTGACTAGCTGAAGCTCTTCTGGGAACTAGACGAGGTGGAGGTGGTTCACTTGTAGATGTAGCTGGCACTTAGGGTTGGAGTCTCTTGTTCTTTTTCTCCTTCATGAACTCCCTTTTTGTGACCTTCTCGATCATGCACATGATATAGGGAGGGTAAGCACACGCCCTATTCGGTCTTTGTGCAATGTCGAGAATTTCAAAAAGGAGGAAGTCAAACGTGTTGAACTTCTCTTGCTCCGTCAGCCACTTTAGAAGGTTCTGTCTGTGTCCATGAATGTAAGATGCATCTCCCTCTCTAGGAGCCAAAGTCTTCCTAAGAATTTGATGCATCACTTTATAGAGCGGGTGGAAACCAATGGTGTTCGGAGGATAGAAGCAGGAGGAAGGCTCATACATAAAATTCATCTCCGTAGTCTGAAGCACCGCTGATCATGAATCCAAATATCATTGTTGAACCCACTGTGCAGCTTGATGATGTCGGCAAACATTCTGAAAGACACTGAATATCTTTCTGAACCTGTCATCCAAGAGATTCTAGCCTCTCCTTCTGGGTTGTAGAACAATGTAGCATAGAACTGGGTGATAACAGCTTTGTACCAGTCATACTTGAACCCCAGGAGATCTTTGATTCCATGAAAAGTGCAAGCATCAATTACCTCATCAAAGATAGCACTCTTCTTCTTTGCCATATATTCCCAATCAATCCATTGCATCACAATCGCAGGGTTCTTCAGCTGTATGTAAACAGAGTTGTAATAGTCTGCATGGAAGAAACTCTAGAACCTGCTGTCAATGGACTCCTTCATCTGATCATAGCAATTTTCTCTCCTCAATACTGCTGCAAATGAATTGTGCATATAATTGGTTCCACTTCTGCCCCTTTCATGATCTAACGGTTGCATCATAACCATGTTGATCTCTGTTGGTTCCGCTTGAATATCATCATCCCGATCAACAACGGGAAGAGTTACCTTGCGGCGTTTGGCCACAACTTTTCTGCTGCCCCTTGATGATCATGTATCATCCATTCTGACCATAGTGCAAAGTAGTAGATTAGAGTGGAATGTGAGGATGTATCGTGCCAAAGGTGAAGTTTTGATCAAAGCTTGTCTGCTGGTAGCGGACTTGTCTGTACTTGCGGACTAGTCCGCTGGCGGATTAGTCCGGCCGTCTGGACTTGTTCGAAAGCCAACAGTGACGCCAAGAATAAGAATTTCACAACTTTTGGATCCGACCACAACTCCTAGCCATATTGCATACAAAGCATCTATAGCATCCTAGGAGTGACCTCACGGAACGGATTTGAAAGTTATCAACGGGACCAACCACATTTCAAACTCAAACCCTAGAGAAAAGATTACCTTCAAATCTTGACGAAAAAAAAGGAGCGGACTTGTGGGGTTCCGGACTAGCCCAGGGGGTGGAGAAGCTTTCCCATGGAGTGGACTCACTTTTCACCAGACGGAATACTGGATCGTCACAGGAGCCACGAACTAGGGTTTTGCGTGGAGAGAGAAAGTGGAATGGTGGTTCTGGGAAGAAGGTGGGGCTGTTTAAAGAGACCCCGACTTCCAGACTTGTCCGGATCCGCAAACTTGTCCGCTGGCGGACAAGTCCGGGATTGCGGATTAGTTCGGAATTCGTGGTCTTGAATAAGGAATCTTGGATCTGAAAATTTAAAATGGTGAACTTTGGACAATTTTTTTAAAAAAAATTCATTATGTAAAATGTAATCGGCAACAAAACAACACATAACTATGATTAAATCTTCATAATGAAATTTGTCAAAACATTTGGAATTTTGAAATTAAAACAAGCAATGTTTTTGACAACACACTTTGCTTTTCAGACCAAACTGAAAGCATTACAGATGCGCAACATTTCAAGCTACGTTCTGAGAATCAAGGATATTTAGCTCACTCCTAATTTCACAAAAGCATCTCTCATTTAGAAGTTTGGTGAATATATCAGCCAATTGCTTTTGAGTGGACACATGAGAAATTTCTGTCTCCTTTTATTGAGTGATCTCTTAGAAAGTGCTGTCGGATGTCTATGTGTTTGGTGCGAGAGTGCTCACATGGATTGTAGGCAAGTTTTATGGCACTCTCATTGTCACATAGGAGTGGAATACAGTTCAAAGTGTAACCATAATCCTTTAGAGTTTGTCGCATCCATAGGAGTTGAGCACAACAACTACCTGCTGCAACATACTTCGCTTCGGCTGTGGAAAGCGTAACAGAAGTTTATTTCTTAGATGACCAAGACACAAGAGATCTTTCCAAGAACTGGCAAGTCCCTGAAGTACTCTTTCGGTCAACTTTACATCCGGCATAGTCGGCATCGGAGTACCCTATTAGGTTGAAGTTTGAGCCTTTGGGGTACAATAGACCTAGGTTTGGTGTGTGAACTAGATATCTCAAAATTCTCTTCACGGCCACTAAGTGACATTCCTTCGGATCAGCTTAAAAACCTTGCACACATACACACACTAAGCATGATATCGGGTCTAGATGCACATAAATAAAAAAGAGATCCAATCATAGAGCGATATACCTTTTGATCCACCGACTTGTCCTTGTTGAGATCAAGGTGCCCATTGGTAGGCATGGGAGTCTTCATTGGCTTTGCATTTGTCATATCAAACTTCTTGATCATGTCTTGAGTGTACTTGGCTTGAAAGTTCCTTCCTTCAATTGCTTTACATGAAAACCTAGGAAGAAGGTCAATTCTCCCATCATAGACATCTCGAAATGCTTGGTCATTAGCTTGCTAAACTCATCACAAAGAGATTTGTTAGTAGAACCAAATATAATGTCATTGGCAAATATTTGGCACACAAATATATCATTATGCACTTTTTTAGTGAAGAGAGTAGAGTCGGCCTTCCCTATTTTGAAGCCTTGCTTGATGAGAAAGTCTCTCAAGCATTCATACCAAGCTCTCGGTGCTTGCTTCAGTCCATAAAGCGCCTTGTATAGTTTGTACACGTGATTGGTGTACTTCTTGTCTTTAAAACCTGGGGGCTGCTCTACATATACCTCTTTCTTAATTGGACCATTAAGGAAGGCATTTTTGACATCCATTTGAAACAGCTTGAAGCCATGGTGAGTAGCAAAAGCATGTAATCTGCGAATTGACTCAAGTCTAGCAACGGGGGCATAAGTTTCATCGAAATTCAAACCTTCGACTTGAGAGTATCCTGTTGCCACCAATCTTGCTTTGTTTCTCACGACCACGCCATCTTCATTTTGCATGTTTCGGAAGACCCATTTGGTTTCTACAATGTTTTGCTTGGGTCTTTCCACAAGCATCCATACTTCATTTCTCATGAAGTTGTTCAGCACTTCTTGCATGGCCATGATCCTATCTGAGTCATTTAGTGCTTCTTCAACCCTAAGAGGCTCAAGACAAGAGACAAAAGCATGATGTTCACAAAATTTAGCAACACGAGATCAAGTGATTACTCCCCTATCAATGTCTCTAAGAATCTGCTCAACGGGGTGATCTCTTTGCACAGTTTGGTGAACTCGTGGATGTTGTACTTGAGGTCTTGTTTCTTCAATTGATTCTTCGACATGTTGGTCATGGATGGGAAGCCTTTCTTCTTGATCACGTTCAGCTCCACTTGAATCATTTGATGCTTCTTCATTTGATGTTTGACCATTCTCCATGTCTTTATCTACGAAAGTAGTAGAAGTAGATCCTTCTTGCATTTTTTGAGGCCTTATCTCACCAAGTGTCATCCTTCCAATTGCCACCGCGGGAGCTTCTTCATCATATGTGATCTCATTAACAACTTGTCCCTCTTGGGAGCCATTAGATTCATCAAATGTCATGTCTCGTGAAATTTCAACACAACCGGTGGTTTTATTGAACACATGATAAGCGTGAGCGTTTGACCCATAACCAAGCAAGAACTATTCATCAACTTTAGGTGAAAACTTAGAGGATTTGAGTTTTTTGTTTAGCATATAACATTTGCTTCCAAAGACACGAAAGTATGAGATGTTGGGCTTTTTACCGGTGAGAAGCTCGTAGGGGGTTTTCTTCAATAGTCGATGAAGATACAAGCGGTTGCTTGCATGACACGCGGTGTTGACTGCTTCGGCCCAAAAGTGATCGGACGTCTTGTACTCATCTAGCATTGTCTTTGCCATCTCAATTAGTGTCCGGTTCTTCCTTTCAGCCACCCCATTTTGTTGAGGAGAGTAGGGGGCTGAAAACTCATGCTTGATCCCTTCCTCATCAAGGTATTCTTCAACTTGGGTGTTCTTGAACTCGGTGCCGTTGTCGCTCCTTATCTTCTTGATGTTGACTTCACACTCATTTTGAGCTCTCTTCAAGAAGGTTTTGAGCACATTCTTTGTTTCAACTTTGTCATGCAAAAAGAATACCCAAGTGAAACGGGAAAAGTCACCAACAATAACAAGACTATATTTGTTACCACCAATACTAATGTAAGAGATGGGTCCAAATAGGTCCATGTGCAGCATCTCTAGAGGTCTTGTTGTCGTCATGATGTTCTTGGACGGATGGCTTACTCCCACTTGCTTCCCGGCTTGACAAGCACTGCAAATTTTGTCTTTCTCAAAGCAAACATCTGTTAGTCCGATGATGTGACCACCCTTTTGGAGCTTATGGAGATTCCTCATGCCAACATAGGCTAGGCGGCGATGCCACAACCAACCCATAGCTGACTTGACAACAAGACGCGTATTCGGTACGTCTTTATTAGTAGAAAATCTACTAGATAAAGTTTTCCCTTCAAGTAGCCTTTGAATGCCACAGAGGAACTTCCTCTCCTATAAACAGTCACATCAACATTTGTGAACAAACAATTATAACCCATCTCACATAATTGTGACACGGATAGCAAATTGTAGCGCAATGATTTCACCAAAAGAACATTATTGATAGAGAGGTCTTTTGAGATAGCAATTTTATCGTTACCCAATACCTTTCCTTGCTTGTCATCTCCAAACATGACGCTGTCCTCTTTCTCTTCTTCCTTGATTGAAGAGAACATCTTCTCTTCCCTGGTCATATGATTAGTGCAGCCACTATCAATCACCCAACTTTTTTCGCCGGAGGAGTAGTCCTACAAAACAGTTTAAACTTTGTTTTTAGGTACCCAAATTTGTGTGGGTCCTTTCACGTTAGTGATAAGAGATTTTGGCACCCACACACAAGACTTGGTGTTCTTGTGGCGTGGCACTGCATATCTCGCAATTATTCTACTAAAGGCATTCTTGGTTAGAACATATAAAGCATCAAAATCATGAAAAAGCTTAGCAAAATGAAGAGGGTTAGTAGTCTTGGGAGCGAGGTTTGGTAAAGTTCCACTCTTGATCTTGTCGCTTTCACCTTTAGTGAACTTCACAAACTCCTTACCATTTCTCACTTCTCTTGCATTGTGGCTCTTACCCTTCTCATACCCAATGCTGTCCTTGACATTTGGGCATCTTGTGTTCATGTACTTCGCCTTTTCTTGCTCAATTGTAATCTTGTTATGATCAGCTTGAGCAGTGAGGTTCTTGACTTGTTCTTGAAGTTGAGCAACAGCCTTTTCATTGTCAATCAATTGCTCAATCTTCACATCTTTGCACCTATCACATATAGCAATGGATGGGGGGCAAGACGCTTCTTTCAAGGAAGATGCTTCCTCTTTAGTTTTGCTTACTTGCACTTTAAGAGAAGAATGGAGTTTTTCCAACACATTATAATCCTCTTGAAGTGCATTGTGAGTAAAACTAAATGTTTTGCTAGCATCATTAACTTCAGCCAAATCCTTAGTTAATCCCTCTACTTTCTTCCTTTCAAGAGCTAGGACATTCTCAAGTTCAAGGTTTCTCTTCTCAAGAACGAGCAAGTCTTTTTGCTTCTCAAGAATGTCCTCTTGCCTCTCAATTTCTTTTTCTTGATCTTTAAGCATGTTCATTAAATCAAGTAGACTAGCTACATTACCATCATCTTTGCTATCGCTAGAGTCAAGTTTAGACCTTGATACCTTAGACCCTTTTGCCATTAAGCAAACGATTGGAGTCTTCTCGTTGTTGCTCAAGCTTCCGAACAGCGAAGTGTTAGTGGGAGTGACACCAATTGCCAGGCTTGCAATGCCTTCATTCTTAGAGTCAGAGTCAAAGTTGGAGTCTGAGTCGGAGTCCCATTCTTATCCAACATGGGCCTGCTTCTTGTAGTTCTTGCCCTTGTCCTTCCTCTTCTCCTTCTCATCCTTTTTCTTGGCGTTGGGACACTCTGCAATAAAGTGACCTTCCTCGTCACATTTATAGCATGCTCTCTTAGATTTTCTAGATTTACCTTTGCTGAAGTTCTTGTGAAAGCCGCCTTTCTTTACAAACTTCTTGAACCTTCTCATGAGAAGAGCGAAGTCTTCATATTATCGCTTTCTTCATCACTTGAGCTTTGGATGTTCACCTTCTTGGCTTTGACCTTGAGTGCCACACTTTTGTCATCGGAGGAGGTGTTGCCAATAAGAGAGTTAACTCTCCTTGCTTCTTCATCTTGATCTTGTTGAGCAAGGATTCGCTCGAGCACTTCATCCATGGTGAAGTTCTTCTCTCTAATAAGAGTACTCAAATGTGAGTTCCAAGGTTGAAGGGCTTGGAGTAACCTTTTGTGGACTTCAAAGTCCTCAAGCTTCACTCCTAGTGCTCTTCTCTTGTTAACGATGCTCATGAGACGATCATGGACCTCTTGAGGTCCTTCATTCTTCTTCCTAATGAACAGGTCGTACTGTCCCCTTAGGAGATCTTCTCTAGCCTCCTTGACCGTGTCCGTCCCTTCATGAATGATCTCCAGCTTCTTCCATATCTTGTGGGCACTACGTATACCCATCACCTTCATGTATTCATTTGGGCTGAGTGCCAAAATGATCACGGAAGCAGCTTGGGCGTTGCGATGCATGTTGATCTCATCATTGGGTGTGGGATCGGCTTCATTCTCGAAGGTGAATCCACTCTCCACGATCTTCAAAATTTGAGGCCCCATGGACTCAAGGTAGGTGATCATCCAAAACTTGTAATGCTCGTAGAAGGTTCCATCAAAGATGGGAATCTTCCCCGAGGCTTGACCAATCTTCAGCTCATTCTTTAGTTCCCTCAGTTCATTGTAGTTGAACTGCACACTGGAGTAAGTCTCCATGGTGTTTCTCCAATCTTCTCGGTCGACATCTTCAATGCTCTCCTAGCGGTTAAGCTATTTAGTAGAGAGACCTTGCTTTGATACCAATTAAAAGTTGCCTAGAGAGGGGTGAATAGGCAACCACCTGAAAATTCAACACTTAAAGCAAATTTATCAGATTTACAGAGAGTGGACTAGTCTAGAGTAGCGGACTTGTCCGTTAGTGGACAAGTCCGGTCGTGCGGATAAGTACGTAATCGCAGCAGGAATATAAATCTGACAATAAAGAACATGAAGACAAGACCAGCAATTTTTACCTAAGTTCGGCACCACAAAGGAGCCTACGTCTCCGTTGAGGGATCCACAAAGGATCGGGTTTTTCGCTCAACCCTTAACATCTCTAAGCGACCACAAAGATCAACTTGGTTCTTCACTATAATCAAAAAAGGGGGTGATTCAAACCTCCCGGATCTCACCACAAGAGATCGACGGATTTCGAGCGACACCTAACCGTCTAGGAGACAAGTCTCCAAGAGCTGCAAAACCTGCAAAGAATGGATCAAGTGCTCAAGAACGATGAGGACTCAAGATCTCCTTCTTCCATCAATCAAAACCCTAGGGTTTGAGAGGAGGTCGTGGAAGGAGGAGGAAGAAAATGGATCTCTAGAGCTCTAGGGCGCAAGAGGGTTAAAAGGATTGCGTTTTTTGTTACCCTAACCCGTGGGGGATGGGGGGATTATATAGATCAATCAAGGAAAAGTTTCCAAAACTCCGCCTTGCGGACTAGTCTGGAAAGCGTGCAACGGTCGGCTGGTCATCTCTCTGGATTCCGGAAATCAGGCAGATTAGTCCGTGGCGGACTAGTCCGAAGGACCGAACAAGTTTGTGGAATACTCTCTGTAGTCCGCAACTAATCCGGACATGTCCGTTCCGGACAAGTTCGGGGGGTCCAGACAACTTCGGAGTTGCTGCATGCTCTGGCTCTGGAGTCCGGCACTTGGGCGGACTAGTCCAGGGCGGACAAGTCCGCTTGACCGAAGAAGTCCGTTGCCAATGACAAAAATAAGAGTGGTTTGATAGATTAAAGTTTTGAGCAATTAACCAATTCTTTACTGGAGATGCAGAGACCTCTCTTGATAGTACAGCGGTCCTATGACTCAAAAGAATAACAAGTAAAAGAACGAGGAGCCATAGAATCAACACTTCTTCTTTCTTTCTGGTGGGTCTACATAATCTTCAATAAGATTCACCCCTGCACACATACTCACAAAGAGAGATTAAAAACTTCTATTGTTTGTCACAATTCATTTCAAAATCAATAGGGATCCTAGATGCACTTTCAAGTACGTATATTGGACATTTTCTGGAGAAAATCGGGAAAAAAGGGCGCGAAAAAGGGTCTCGATGGGAAAAAACATGCCGCAGTCCTTCCTCTGAACCTATTTAGTTTTTTTAATGAACATCCCAATCTATTCCTTTCTGCGCAAATTTTTTTCTGCAGGTATATTGGCCATTTTTTGAAGAAAACAAGAAAAAAGGGGCAAAATGGGTCTCGATGGGGGAAAAACAGGTGGAAAAATAGGTCCCGATAGGAAAAAGGTCGCTGTCCTTCCTTTCAAAATGTTTTCCGTTTTTCAATAATGAACATACCAATTCACTCCTTTTGACCAAAAAATATTTTTGGTGCATATATCGGACATTTTCTGGTGAAAACCGAGAGAAAACAAGCGCGAAAATGGGTCCTAACTAGAAATAATAGGCCGTAGTCCTTCCTCTCAATCCGAGTTCGGTTTTGTAATAATGCATGTCCCAATCCACTCCTTTTGACCCAAAATATTTTCGGTACCCATATCTGACATTTTCTTGATTAAACCGAGAAACAACTGGCGTGAAAACAAGTCTCGACAGGGAAAATAAGCTGCAGTCCTTCCTCTCAACCCGTGTTTAGTTTTGTAATAATGAACATCCCAATCCACTTCTTTTGACCAAAAATATTTTTGGTACGTATGTTGGACATTGTTTTGGAGAAAAGCAGGAAAAGACTAGCACGCGAAAACAGGTCCAGACGAGGAAAAATAGTCTGTAGCCCTTCTCAACCTGTGCTTTGTTTTTTAATAATGAACGTCCCAATCCCCTCCTTTTGACCTGAAAATATTTTTGGTACATATATGTGACATTTCCTGGAGATAACCAGGAAAAAACAGGCGCGAAAACAAGTCTCGACGGGGTAAATAGGCCACACAGTCCTTCCCCTCAACTCGTGTTCAGTTTTTTCAAAATGAATGTCCCAATTAGTTTTGGTACGTATATCTAATATTTTCTGGAGAAAATCGAGAAAAAAGAGTGCGAAAAAGGGCCCCGAGTGGAAAAATAGGCAGCAATCCATCCTCTCAACCCGTCTTTATTTTTTCAAAATGCACATCCCAATCCACTCCTTTCGGCGCAAAAAAATTTTCTGCAGGTATATTGACCATTTTCTAGAGAAAACTAGAAAAAACAGGAGCGAAAATAGGTCCCGATGGGGAACAACGGGTGCAAAAACATGTCCCGATGGGGAAAACAGGTCGCAGTCTTTCCTCTCAACCCGTGTTCAGTTTTTTAACAATGAACGTCGCAATCCAGTCCTTTTGACCCAAAAATATTTTTGGTGCATATATGGGACATTTTCTGGAGAAAACTGGAAGGAAGGGGGCAATGATAGGTCCCGACGGGGAAAACAGACTGCAGTCCTTCCTCTCAACTTGTGTTCAGTTTTTTGATAATGAACGTCCCAATCCACTAATTTTCACCCAAAAATATTTTTAGTACGTATATTGGGCATTTTCTGGAGAAAACCAGGAAAAAACTCGTGTGAAAACAGGTCCCGACGGCAAAAATAGGCCCCAATCCTTCCTCTCAATCTGTATTCAGTTTTTTAATAATGAATGTTCCAATCTGCTCCTTTTGCCCCAAAAATGATTTTGCTACGTATATCGAACATTTTTTTAAAGAAAACCAGAAAAAAAACCAGCGCGAAAATGGATCCCCACGAGGAAAAATTGGCCGCAGTCCTTCCTCTCAACTCGAGTTTAGTTTTTAAACAACGAATGTCCCAGTCTACTCCTTTTGACCCAAAATATTTTTGGTACCTACATCGAACATTTTCTTGAGTAAACGGGAAACAACTGGTGTGAAAATAGGTCCCGACGGGGAAAATAGGCTGCGGTCCTTCCTCTCCTGTGTTCAGTTTTTTAATAATAAATATCCCAATCCACATCTTTTGATCCAAAAATATTTTTGATATGTATATTAGATATTTTTGGGAGAGAACTAGGAAAGGACAGGCACGCGAAAACAGGTCCAGATGAGGAAAAATTTGCCACAGTCCTTCCTCTTTTTGATGCATATATCGGATATTTTTTGGAGAAAACCGAGAAAAAAACAGTGTGAAAATGGGTCCCGATGGGGAAAAATAGGCCTCAGACCTTCCTCTGAACCTGTGTTTTGTTTTTAAATAATGAACATCCCAATCTACTCCTTTTGATCTAAATATATTTTTGGTACGTATATCGAACATTTTCTGGAGACAACTAGGAAAAAAACGAGCGTGAAAATTGTTTCTGACGTGAAAAAATAGGCCGCAGTCCTACCTCTTAACCCGTGTTTAGTTTTTTAATAACGAATGTCCTAATACACTTCTTTTGACCCAAAAATACTTTTGGTACGTATATCAGAAAAAAAATTTAGATAACCGAGAAAAAAGGGCGCAAAAAAGGATCTCGGTGTGGAAAAATATGCCACTGTACTTCCTCTCAACCCGTGTTTGGTTTGTTTGAAATGAACCTGCCAATTATTTTTGGTACGTATATTGGACATTTTCTGGACAAAATCAGGAAAAATGGGCGCGAAAAAGGGTCCCGATGGGGAAAAATATGCCGCAGTCCTTCCTCTCAACCTGTGTTTAGTTTTTTTTTTAATGAACATTCCAATCCACACCTTTGAGTGCAAAATTTTTTTACAGTTATATTGGCCATTTTGTCGAGAAAACCAAAAAAATGGAGCGAAAATGGATTTTGATTGGGGGAAAACGGGTGCAAAAATAGGTCCCGACGGGGAAAAATAGGTCGCAGTCCTTCTTTTCAACTCGTGTTCAGTTTTTCAATAATGAACTTCGCAATCCACTCTTTTTGACCAAAAAATATTTTTGGTACATATATCAGACATTTTTTAGAGAAAACCGAGAAAAAAGGGTGCGAAAATGAGTCCCGACGGGGAAAAATGGGCCGCAGTCCTTCCTCTTGACCTATGTTCTGTTTTTTAATAATGAACATCCCAATCCACAACTTTTGACCCAAAATCGTATTGGTACATAGCTCGGACATTTTTTTGCGTAAAATCGAGAAAACGGGCACAAAAACGTGTCTCGATGAGGAAAATAGGCCCCAGTCCTTTCTCTCAACCCGTGTTCGATTTTTTCGAAATGAACGTCCCAAAACACTCTTTTGAGCGCAAAAAATATTGGCCATTTTCTAGAGAAAATAAAAAAACAGTAGCAAAAATGGGTCCCAACGGAGAAAAACGGGTGCAAAAATAGGTCCCGATGGGGAAAAACAGGTAGCAGTACTACCTCTCAATCCATGTACTTTCAGCGCTAAAATACTTATTTGCGGGTATATTGACCATTTTCTGGAGAGAACCCAAAAAAATAGGAGCAAAAAAAAGGGTGCATAAATAGGTCCTGATGGGAAAACAACTCGCGGTCCTTCCTATCATCCCATGTTCAGTTTTCTAATAATGAACGTCCCAATCCACTTTTTTTCACTCAAAAATATTTTTAGTACGTATATCAGACATTTCCTGAAGAAAACTGGGAAAAAACGAGCAAGAAAATGGGTCCAGGCCAGGAAAATATGCTGCAGTCCTTCCTCTCAACCCGTGTTCAATTTTTTAATAATGAACGTCCCAATCCACTCCTTTTGACCCAAAAATCATTTTGGTACGTATATCGAATACTTTTTGGAGAAAACTGGAAAAAAATGGGCGCAAAAATGGGTCCTGACGGGGAAAATAAGCAGCAGTCCTTCCTCTCAACCTGTGTTCAGTTTTTTAATAATGAACGTCCAATCCATTTCTTTTGACCCAAAAATAGTTTTGGTACATATATCAAACATTCTTTGGAGAAAACCAAGAAAAAAGGGGCTCGAAAACGGGTCCCGACGAAGAATAACAGGCTGCAATCCTTCCTTTTCTTCTGTGTTTTTTTTTAAATGAACATCTGAAAGGATCAAGTCACCGAGAAGGGGGGGTTGAATTAGGCACTTACATGACTAAACCGATTTCTTACTCTTCCAAAAATCTACTCTCTCCGTCCCCAATTACTTGTCATCTTAGAGTTCACAAGTTTTCTCTTTTACTTGTCATTCTCGCTTCCCAATACACCTTTTTCTATTCCAATACTTTGTTATCTCTATCTCTCTCCTCCTCATCTTCAACACATCTCACCTTTTCTACCATTCTTAATCTACTTGCCCACACCTTTTGTCTTCAGCTTTCAGAAAACATCTTCTCTGGACTCCTAGCTTGGACCCTTGCTGGACTGTTCGATGACACCGACAGATTGTCCGGTGACCTCTTCAGCTGCTGGAACTTAACTTCTCTAGGATCTTCAAGCTTCCAGCTGCAACTCTTGACATCTTCAAACTTTCACTGATCACTCAAGTACCTCAGAGATCCTAGAGCATCCACACACCCTAATTTTAGTAAAACCAAGACGAGTGACCCAACCCCTCTTAATAGTACCAGTATTTTCTATATACTCAAGGCTTAAAACCTAAGCCACACATGGCTCTAGATCATCCTTAGCCTTGGACTAGCTCCCTCCTTAGAAATACTCTGGGGACTCGTACAACCTTGAAGCAACCAACTCGTAGAAGTGCAGAATAGTGTTGATAAACCTGCATCCAACGAGTTAGTTTATGGTTCTCGTTCAATCACTAAAATCATTCATACCTGAGGGGCATTAATGGTCATAAAGCTAGCAATCTCCCCATTTTGATGATTGATGACAACTATGATGCAAATGATCAAGATGATACAAAAGATAGGAATGGAAGCACGAGACAACCTTAAACCAAAAAGAAAGGCGCAAGTTGTCTTACCATCTCTTGACAAGAAGTCCACAAAAATTGCACCAGGTTTCATACCTTAGCTTTAGAGCTCCCATTCAATAAGTGCATTGCTGTTTCATACCTTAGCTTTAGAGCTCCCCCTCAATAAGTGCATTACTTACTCTTTTCATATTCCATGATTTGATTGGTTTTCTTGAGTGTGACTTCATTCATCTTCAAATCTTCAAACCTTCGGCTCCCTCTACCCGTCTCCTACAAATAAAAAATAACCACAAGACGAGAACAGGACAAAGGGTAGTAATCAATGGATTTAGAGGAATAGAAAAAATTACTCCCTTTGATTTCTTGAGCGCTTCATCTTGTCACAATTCTCTCCCTAATCTTCAAGTCTTCATTTCCTTCATTGATCATCATCTTCTCCTTTGAGCATCCTCGACCATCTTCACTTCTCTCATCATCTTCATTTGATCATCTCCATTTCTCTCCCCCTTTGTCATCTATCAATCAATAAGGAAAGCCACAAAGAAGGAGAATACAATAGAATAATAATCAAGAGGAGATATGAAACAATATTATCGGATCTTCCCGGTTCTATTCTTCGATTCTTTTCTTGCTCATCATCTCCTTGTGTCTTGATCGTCTTTTTGATTCAAAGCTCCTTCTCCCCCTCGAGTTAGTATCTTTCCTACAAAATGGTCATCCAAGAAACTTCCTCTTCTCTCAACAAGAGGGGATTAGTGATGCATATGGGAATGCATGAATCATAGTCTTTGAGCTGGGTAAGTAGATTTAACCTTAGATGCAATGCATGAAATGCATATGAATGCAAGAACAAGAATAAAGGATGCATGCATATGATGAAGAAGGACTAGAAAACAAATACCCTCATCACATTGAAATCCCCTCACAATGATCCTCATCTCCTAGCCTTAGGCACCCCGTGAACATTCTTTCTAAGCTCTCCATGGTCATTGCTATCTTGGAAGGGTTGGATGACGGTCCTACAAAACAAGAAGAACAACAAAAACAAAGCAAACATAAGAAAACAAATATATACAAGAAAAATGCTAAGCTTCGAAGGTTACTCAAGTGAAGTCGGAAAGATAAAGAATGTTGAGCTCTCCTCTTAGCCTGTTGAAGTTCTTCTCATCAAGGGGCTTCGTGAAAATGTTGGCCAATTATTCATTTGTCCTCACACTAATAAGCTCAATATCTTTTTTGGCAACATGATCACTTATGAAGTGATGCTTGACCTCGATATGTTTAGCATGCCCGTGATCACCCTTATGAAGAGCCATATTGATTGCACTCTCACTATAACAATATAGAGGAATTTGATTGTAAACCAATCCATAGTCCATGAGAGTTTGCTTCATGTAGAGAAGTTGAGCACAACAAGCACCGGCTTCCATATATTCCGCTTCAGCCGTTGAGAGAGCCACGGCATTTTGCTTTTTAGAGCTCCAAGCAACCAATGATCTCCCAAGAAATTGACATCCACCAAAGGTGCTCTTTCTACTTACTTTGCAACCGGCGAAGTCTGAGTCAGAATAGCCAACAAGATCAAAGCCTCCATCTTTTGGATACCAAAGGCTCATAGTTGGTTTAAACTTGAGATACCTAAGAATCCTTTTGACAGCACTTAGATGAGATTCTTTAGGATTAGCTTGATAACGAGCACATAAGCATACACTAAACATAATATCCTGGTGCGAGGCGGTAAGATATAATAGAGAACCAATTATAGATCGATAGAGCTTTTTATCAACCGATTTACCACTCTCATCCGGGCCAAGAATACTATTTGTGACCATTGGAGTCTTAATTGGCTTTGAATCCTCCATTCCGAAGTGCTTGAGAAGGTCTCTTGTGTACTTCTCTTGATATATGAATGTTCCATCTTTCATTTGCTTGACCTGAAATCCGATGAACAAGTGAAGCTCACCTATCATGGACATCTCAAATTCTTTGGCCATTAGCTCACAAAATTCAACATTATAAGCTTCATTAGTAAAACCAAAGATAATATTATTCACATATATTTGGCAAATAAAGAGATCATCATCAAATTGTTTAGTAAAGAGAGTGTTATCAATATTTCTTATCTTGAAGCCCTTGTCGGTGAGAAAATCTCTTAGCCGCTCATACCACACCCTTGGTGCTTGCTTGAGTCCATACAACACCTTCTTCAATTTGAAGACGTGATCGGGATGCTTGGGATCCTCAAAGCCAGGTAGTTGCTCAACATAAACCTGCTCATTGATATATCTATTAAGAAATGCACTCTTCACATCCATTTTATATAATTTGAAGTTAAAATATGAAGCATAAGCGAGCAAGGTTCAAATTGACTCAAGTCGAGCCACAGGGGCAAAAGTCTCATCAAAGTCCACCCCCTCAACTTGAGAGTAACCCTTAGCCACGAGTCTTGCTTTGTTCCTCATGACCCGTTCTCATCTTGCTTGTTCTTGAAGACCCACTTGGCACCAATGATGTTCTTGTGCTTCGGTCTCTTCACGAACTCTCGAACTTGATTCCTCTCAAAGTTGTTAAGCTCCTCTTGCATGGCCAACATCTATTTGAGATCTTCTACTGCCTCACCGATGTTCTTGGGCTCTATCAAAGACACAAAAGAGAAATTCTCACAAGCAATGTTAGCCGCATCATCATCATTAGTATCATTAGTATAGTTTGGCTTATATTGATTTCTCCTAGTTTCTAACCCATGAGAGGGACTCCCAATAATTAAGTCACTTCTGTGATCTCTAGAAATGGGTTTGTGCTTTTTTAGAGCCTTTTGATGTGGTGGAGCTTGCGGTGGAGAGACATCTTGAGCATCTTATATGGCTTGCTCCTTAGAGATAACAATGTCTTGTAGCCGGAGCAAAGAGTTGCAATCTTATTCAATTTTTTATGTCATTGTTGGACACGGTGATGTACCACTTGATGTAGGCGATCTTTGGTTTCTCAAGGTAGTAGGCACTTGAGGTGGCTCTCTTGGTGCTTGTACACTTGATGATTCTTCTGTTTGAGTTGTTGATGTAGTGATCCCATGTTGAGTAGTGGAGGAGTCTTCCGGTGGTGGTGTAGAAGAGTCATCTTCTCTTGGTAGAACTTGTCACACCCGGTTTTAAGGCTAAAACTAAGTGACCCTTTATGTGTGCTCAGAAATCAAGTTTCACACATAAAGTGACTTCATTAATGGTAAAACAGAACAATGTCATGAATAAAGAGAATTAAAACGATTACCGAATTGCAGCGGGAAAAAAACCAAGTGTAGCGCAGCTTCCACAGGCAGTCGACTGGAGAGACGGCAAACCTAAACTTTCACTCTTGTGTCTTCAACGTCCTCTTAAACTTTGCTTTCTACTGAGCAACATTAATAAAGGAAAGGTTGAGTACGAGATGTACTCAGCAAGTGTGAGAAAAGATGACATGTGATAACAAACAAGGCAAAGGCAACATAGGGTTCTTTTGCATAAACGCACACAATAGACACACTTTCTATTAAGCACCTATTTAGAAGTGAAAGACATCACACCTATAAACCAACATTATTACAGCCTACTCGGCTGCAGCACCAACATCAGAACCAATCAGTCTCCCACTGTGCTCACCAACTAAACCATACCAACATCCCACTAATCATGTGAGGGTCCAAGCAATGCTCGTGACCGTGAGCACGGCTGTCTAGACAGTTTTATCTCTGCAGAGGATGTACACAATTCCCCACGAGAAGTGATTTCATCCCCTATTTCCAGGTGGACTAAAGAATCTCTATTACGCCTATGCTGGCTGAGCACTCGCACACTTTCTTTGGTGTGAGGGTCAAGAGATCATGTCAAGGCTTTTCCATGACTTTCACCATCTTGTATGTGCCCACTAAGGTTTCACCCGTCAGGCACTAACCGAAAACCCGAGAGGCCCCCCTCTTGTGCCGAATGGTTCACGGGAGTAACCCTCTCTTCCCCACACATCTCTCTCCAGGCGGATCCAGGCGTAACCCGCTTTCCCTGCTCCACCGTTTGGCATGCACAGAACTGGTTTTCATCACTTACTACGCCAGGCCATGCCCATTCTTGACATTGTGGCTGTACGGGAACACATGGGTGGTCGCTCCACGAACCGGTCCTTGGATTTGGAGAGATAACATACCAAGAAACAGTGATGGTAACCTCACACACAGCCCTACACCAACCATATCTCCCAAATCACTAATCTCTAAGTTACTATTAAATCACCCGTTAATCCTCATGAAGCAAGTATGACAATAGTTTAAGTTAATATCACCCATCCTGACAACAGCAAGCTAAGCATATAATCTACCCAACAAAAAGGTAAACTAGGGCGACAAACCATAATAAGGAAACTAGTTAAATTCCTAATAGTAGGTGCGTATTCAATTTGACACAAGCATGCAATCTATAAGATAGAGATTTTATAAAATAGGCACACGATGGTCAAGGACACTTTCCTTTGTAATTGTGTTGCTGCTCAATGATCTTGGAGTTCTAATTCTTGAAGTCCTCCCAAGCGGATCCAAAGCGTATTCGTCTAAACGTGCAACAACCGACAACCAAACAATCAAGCAACCAAAACTAAGAATCATATGCAATATTGAAAGGTCATTATGGAGTGATAACAAGGTTGAGGGACTCACAAAGGATTATACTACAACAGAGAAACTTCAAGGTATTAGATGATAACAAGTGATTATAATTTATTTTATCCAATTATTTTATTTTGAAACAATAGAAGAATATATTTGAAAGTATTTGAGATAAATTAATTTCAAACTTTCATTGAAACCTTTTCAAATAAAACAAAATTTTATAATAAAAATCATACTTTCAAGATATCTTTTCGAAAATTAAAATTGTGAGAAAGCACCCTCTTTTTTTTGTAAATCAAATAAAACTTGCTTCTAAATACCAAAAATCATTTTACAAGATTATTTCCAAAACATTGAAATAACTTGAGATAGATTCATTTTACTTCATTTGAAAGTTTCCAACTAGAATCAAAGTTCACAATAAAATTATGTTTTAAAGACATATTTTAAAAATCAAATTTAGGGAAAACACCTCTTTATTATTTTTTGATCAAGTAAGATTGGTTTTAAGATAAATACAAAATCATTTTATTAAAGTAAGGTAATTTTAGACAAAAACATTTAAAACTTTATTTTCAAGGAAATTTTGAATACTTTCAAAATTGAGAACAAACCAATAATAATTAAAATTATTTAAATAATTGGAAATTTTACTTTATTTTGGTGAAGAAAAGTTCACATCCCCAAATTGGGAAATTTGAGGTGTGACAGAACTTCTCCTACGGGCCTTTTCTGCGTCGCCTCCTCCAAAGGTTCATCATCATCTACATAACAACTATAAGATTCCTTGTTCTCTTGAGAACCATTAGTTTCATCAAATTGCACATCACATGATTAGCACATCAAATTGCACATCAAATCCGATAGTTGCATTGGAAACACGATTAGCTTTAGAGTTACTGGAATACCCGATGAAAAATCCAACGTCGGTCCTCTTCTCAAACTTATCAAGCCTCTTTCTCTTCTTGTAGATATAGCATTTACATCCAAAGACCCGGAAATAGCCCACATTTGGTTTTCTTCCCACCAATAACTCATAAGGAGTCTTCTTCAAGAGACGATATAGATAAACACGGTTTGAAGCATAGCACGCAGTGTTGATAGCTTCAGCCCAAAACCTCTTCGGAGTCTCATACTCATCTAACATAGCTCTTGCAAGCGTGATAAGAGTCTGATTCTTCCTTTCAACAACACTATTTTGCTCCGGGTGTATGTGGCCGAGAACTCATGCTTGATGCCAAGATCATTGCAATATTCTTCACTGATAGAGTTCCTGAACTTAGTCCTATTATCACTTCTAACCTTCAAATTCATTTTGATCTCTCTTAGCAAACTTTTTGAAATTGGTGATGGCTTGACCTTTGTCTTCTAGAAAGATGGTCCATGTATACCGAGAGAAGTCATCAACAATCACCATGCAATAGAAATTACCCCCAAGACTCTTGTTGGTTGTGGTCCAAAGAGATCAATGTGAGGAAGCTCTAGAGGTTTTGATGTAGACATTATGGTCTTGCAAGGATGAAGAGTGGTCACTTGCTTTTCCGCTTGACACGCACTACACGACTTGTCCTTTTCAAAAGTGACATCTTGAATTCCAAGAATTAGGCCCTTCTTGGTGACCTTCTTCAATTGACCCATTCCAATATGAGCAAGCCTTCTATGCTATAACCATCTTTTGGAGGACTTAGCAATTAGACAACTTTGTGGCGCAACTTCACTTGAAGAGAAATCCACAATATAGAGATTGTTGTGCCGAAAATCATTGAATGTGAGGCTCAAAGACTTGTTGATTAATTCAGCACCCCTGTCATGGAAGAAGCATGTGAAGCCAAGATCATACAATTGAGCAACCGAGAGAAGATTAAAGCTCAAGGATTCCACTAACATGACATTAGAAATGGTCAAGTCATTAGAGATAGCAACATTACCTAGCCCCTTGATTCTTCCCATGGAATTGTCTCCAAAAGTCATCGTTATCCTCATCTTCCTTGATGGTGGTGAACATCTTATGATTGCAGGTCATGTGTTGAGTGCAACCACTATCTAAGAATGCAATGTTTGCCTCCATTCTTGTAGTTCACCTTGCTAGAAGCCATAAGACAAGAGGTGTTAGTATCCAAAATATTGCTAGATTCATCCATACTCACTTCAACAATGACAGCGGCTTTCTTAGATGAACTCTGTTCCATAGAGTGCATGAGATGACTCTTCCATATGCCAACCATCTTCTTGTTTGCTTCATCAATAATGATATGGCACTTCTCATAAGAATTGATCCAACGTACAAGCTTATCAATGCGAATGCACAAATCTTTTGGAGCTTCATTAAGAAAAACAATGATATTATCATACTCATCACATAGAACATCATAAGAATCCTCTAACAAACTACTAGCAATATTATCATCAAGAGGTAAATGAGAGCTAGTAGCGGTAGAGTTGATGCAAACCAATGGCTCAATAGCGTGATGAGCATGTGCTCCAATGATCTCGCTTGAGGTGGAATGATCTAGATTTTCCTTCTTTGATGAAGCTTCATGAGAGACACAAGAGCTAGAAATCTTGCTTGAGAGGAACTTTTTGATGGATTCATCATGAGAAATCTTGAGTGCTCCTTCAAAAGAGTTGATCTTTTCAACAAGATCATGCAATCGTAGCATGGTAGCACCTATAGATTCACCATCAAGAGTTCCAAAGTGAGTGTAGATATCTATAAGCTCAAGATAAATGAAATTTTCATTCATGATAGCACTTAAAGAGTTGCTAGATGAAGAGTTTGAAGAGTTGTTCACGTTAGCACTCGAATTCTTCGGTTTTGTGCCATATAGATAGCTTAGCAAGTGATTCTTTCATGAGTCACTACCAGACCTCGATGAAGAACTTGTCTTCATCACTCCCGATCACTTTTTAAAGACGGTTAAGCCCAAAATTGAGCACTTGGTTCTGATACCACTTGAAAGGATCAAGTGACCGAGAAGGTGGGTTGAATCGGGCACTTACACTACTAAACCGATTTCTTATTCTTCCTAAAATCTAGTATAACTAGCAATCAATTCCTAGCAAGTCAGGGCTAAAGAAGAGTAAAACAAGCTAGAAGATAACCTATCGTGTTAGTAAGCAACTCGACATGAGAACGACCAAGAGAAGCAACTAAACAACGTATCACACTACTCATAAGAAAGTAAATGCGGTAAGTAAAGAGAAGGGTGATAGAAATGCTCAGCGATTTTTCTCAAGGTATCGGAAGGATGGGGCCTTCCCCTAATCTTCGTTGAACCACTCCCATCGGAGTATTGGTTCCGTTGTTCTCAGAACACTGCTCACAAGGATACGCTTCACTCCCAGAGTGAAGACACTGGCGCCTCGGCTATAGAAAACAATACACAAGCGCCAGAGAAAGCCATCAAGGCTCGGACGCTATCTCTTGGTGTCTCTTTCGAGCGGAGGACTCGAAACCACATACAAACTTGATGTCGTCTTCTACAAGTCTTAGGAAGCTCGGACAACGACGCCTAACCGGTCTAGCCAGCTATAAACCAAGAGTAACAAGTCGCAGACACCTCTCTCAGCCTCACAAGCTTGTATGGATGCTCTTTGCTACTCTTCACAAGCACTCAAGATCTCACTAGATGCTCTTTTGTGCTCCCTTGGTGAACTTTGGCTCTTGAAAAATGATCTCCAACTATTCTAGCCGCGAGCAAGCTCCACAATAGCTCCTCCAACGGTTTAAATAGGCCCCAAGCCCTAAATCAACTGTTAAGAGCTGTTGCCAAAGAGCTATCTGCTTTTTGTAGTCACCAGACTGTCCGGTCACTCCTGGTCTCCACTTGGCAGAAAACATCCTCTCTGGAATCTATTCCATGTGACACCGGACTGTTCGGTGAACTTTTCTTTTCAACTTCTAAAGACATCTCTTCTGGACACCTCCTTCGGGGCTCACTGGACTGTCCGGTCTCTAAATGATAGACTGTCCGGTAATTCTTCTTGATTTCTCTAGAGAGCACCTCTCTCTGGACTTCGAGGTCCTACACTCATTGGACTGTCTAGTGACTCTTGTCGGACTGTCCGGTGACCTTCTATCTTCAGCTTCCAAAAAACATTTTCTCTGGACTCCTGGCTTCGACCCTCACAGGTCGCGACGAAGAAACAATAGGCTGCAGTCCTTCTCCCAACTCGTGCTCAGATTTTTTAAAATGAACATCCCAAAACACTCTTTGGAGCACAAAAAGATTTTTTGCAGGTATATTGTCCATTTTCTAGGGAAAACAAAAAAAAACTCGAGCGAAAATGGGTGTCGATGGGGGAAAAACGGGTGCAAAATTAGGTCCCGATGGGAAAAAAACAGGTCGCAGTCCTTCCTCTCAGTCTGTGGACTTTCAGCGCAAAAATATTTATTGCAGGTATATTTACCATTTTTTGGAGAGAACCAGAAATAACAGGAGCAAAAAATGGGTCCCGATGGGGAAAAACGGGTGCAAAAATAAGTCCCGATGGAGAAAGCAGTTCTCAGTCCTTCCACTCAACCCGTGTTCAGGTTTTTCATAATGAACGTCCGAATCCACTTCTTGTCACCCAAAATATTTTTAGTACGTATATCGGACATTTATTGACGAAAACCAGGGAAGGAAAAAACAAGCCAGAAAACGGGTCCCGATAGGGGAAAAATAGGCCGCATTCCTTTCTCTCGACCCCTATTCAGTTTTTTTTGAATGAACATCCCAATCCACTCGTTTCATCGCAAATCTTTTTTTGTAATATATTGGCTATTTTCTGGAGAAAACAAGAAAAGACTGAAGCGAAAATGGATCTCGTTGGGAAAAAATAGGTGCAAAAATAGGTCCCAATGGGGAAAACAGGTCGCAGCCCTTCCTCTCAACTTGTGTTCAGTTTTCTAACAATGAAGGTCTCAATCCACTCGTTTTGACCCAAAAATATTTTTGGTACGTATATAAAAAATTTTTTGGAGAAAACCAGGAAAAAAAGGGCGTGAAAATAGGTTCCAACAGGGAAAAATAGTGTGCAGTCCTGCCTGTCAACCTATGTTTAATTTTTAATAATGAACATCCCAATCCACTCCTTTTATTGAAAAATATTTTTTGTACGTATATCGGACATTCTCTAGAGAAAACCGGGAAAAAAGGGCGCAAAAAAGGGTCTCGACGACGAAAAAGAGGCGGCAGTCCTTTCTCTCAACCCGTTATCAGTTTTTTAAAAATGAACTTCCCAATCCACTCTTTTCTATGCAAAATCTTTTTCCAGGTATATTGGCCATTTTCTGGGGAAAATCAGAAAAGACAAGCACGAAATGGGTCCCAATGGGGAAAACGGTTGCAAAAATAGGTCCAATTGGAAAAATAGGTCTCAGTCCTTTCTCTCAACCCGTGTTCAGTTTTTTCAATAACGAACATCCCAATCCACGCCTATTGACCCAAAATTATTTATCGTACATATATCGAACATTTTCTTGAGAAAACTGAGAAACAACAGGCGTGAAAATGGGTCTCGACGGAAAAAATAGGTCATAGTCCTTTCTCTCATCCCGTGTTCAGTTTTTTAATAATGAACATCCCAATCCACTCATTTTGACCCAAAAATATTTTTGTTACGTATATTGTTCATTTTCCTGAGAAAACCGGGAAACAATAGGCGCGAAAACGGGTCTCGACGAGGAAAAATAGGTTGCAGTCCTTCCTCTCAACCCATGTTCAGTTTGTTAATAATGAACATCCCAATCCACTCCTTTTGACCCAAAAATATTATTTGTACGTCGAACATTTTCTAGAGAAAACTGAGAACAAACAGGCGCAAAAAGGGGTCCCAACAGGAAAAATAGGTCTCAATCCTCCCTCTCAGCCTGTGTTCAGTTTTTAAATAATAAACACCCCAATCCACTTCTTTTGCCCAAAAAATATTTTTGGTACGTATATCGGACATCTTCTAGAGAAAATCGAGAAAAAATGGGCACGAAAACGGGTCCCAACTGGGAAAAATAGGCCACACTCCTTCCTCTCAGCTCGTGTTCAGTTTTTTAATAATGATGGTCCCAATCCACTCCTTTTGACCAAAACAAATTTTTGGTACGTATATCGGACATTTTCTAGAGATAACGGGAAAAACAGGCACAAAAATGGGTCTCGACGCGGAAAAATAGGCTTCAGTCCTTCTCTCAACCCGTGCTCAGTTTTTTCAAAATGAACATCCCAAAACACTCTTTTCTGTACAAAAATATTTTTTCAGGTATATTGGCCATTTTCTAAGGAAAACAAAAAAAAGAGCGAAAATGGGTCCCGATGGAGGAAAAACTGGGTGCAAAAATAGGTCCCAACGGAGAAAAATAGGTGGCAGTCCTTCCTCTCAACCTGTGTACTTTCAGCGCAAAAAATATTTATTGTGGGTATATTGGCCATTTTCTGGAAAGAACCAGAAAAAACAGGAGAAAAAAATGGGTCCCGATGGGGAAAAACGGGTGTAAAAATAAGTCTCGATGGGGAATACAGCTAGCAGTCCTTCCTCTCTACCCATATTCAGTTTTTTAATAATGAACATCCCAATCCACTTATTATCACCCAAAAATATTTTTAGTACCTATAGCAGACAGTTTCTGAAGAAAACCGAGGAAAAAACGAGAGAGAAAACGGATCCCGTTGGGGGAAAAATAGGCTGCAGACCTTCCTCTTAACCCTTATTCAGTTTCTTAATAATGAACATCCCAATCCACTCTTTTTTTCTCAAAAATTGTTTTAGTACATATATTGGACATTTTTTGGAGAAAATCAGGCACGGAAATGGGCCCCGACAGGAAAAAACTAGGCCGCAATCCTTCCTCTCAACTTGTGTTCAGTTTTTTTAATAATAAACATCCCAATCCACTCTTTTTGACAGAAAAATATTTGTGATACATATTTCTGATATTCTCTAGAGAAAATTGGGAAAAAACGGGCACGAAAACAGGCCCCGACAGAGAAAAATAGGCTGCAGTCCTTCCTCTCAACCCGAGTTCAGTTTTTTTAAAATGAACATCCCAATCCACTCTTTTCATCTCAAAAATGTTTTTTGCAGGTACATTGGCCACTGTCTTGAGAAAACTAGAAAAGACTGGAGCAAAAATGGGTCTTCATGGGGAAAAACGGGTGCAAAAATAAGTCCCAATGGCGAAAACAGGTCGCAGTCCTTCCTCTCAACCTGTGTTCAGTTTTTGAATAATGAACGTCCCAATCCACTCCTTTTGACCCAAAAATATTTTTGGTACGTATATCAGAAATTTTCAGGGGAAAACTAGGAAAAAACAGGCGCGAAAATGGGTCTCGACGGGAAAAAATAGTGTGCAGTCCTTCCTCTCAACCTGTGTTCAGTTTTTTAATAATGAACATCCCAATCCACTCCTTTTGGCTGAAAATATTTTTGGTACGTGTATATCTCACATTCTCTGGAGAAAACCGAGAAAAAACGGGCGCAAAAACAGATCTCGACGGTGAAAAATAGGCGGCAGTCCTTCCTCTCAACACGTGTTCTGTTTTTTCAAAATGAACATCCCAATCCACTCCTTTCAGTGCAAATTTTTTTTTGCAATTATATTGGCCATTTTTTGGAGAAAACCAGAAAAGACAAGAGTGAATATGGGTTCCGATGGGAAAAACGGGTGCAAAAATAGGTCACTGTCCTTCTGTAAAGATCAAGTACATCGAGAAGGGGAGTTGAATCAGTGGACTTATAGCACTAATTTCGCTACGAACTTAAACTACAAGACTTGAACACAACAAAAGAAAACATAAAGAAGTCCAGTAGGCCAAGACCCCTAACAATGCTAGAATAAAAAAATAACAACAAGCAAGCACTAGTATGATAGCCACTAAGAGAAATCAAAGAACAACCTATCACAGTACTCAATGGTAAGTAAATGGGGTATGTAAAGAGAGTAGGATATAGAGTACTCAGTAATTTTTTCCCGAGATCTCGGAAGGTGGGCGTCTTTCCCTAATCCTCGTTGTTCACTCCCATCGGAGTCTCAGTCCCTCCCGTCATTCTCGGAATGATGCTCACAAGGGTACGCTTCACTCTCGGAGTGAAGACACCGATGGCCTGGCTGTCGCACACAATACCCAAGCGCTAGAACATACCTCTAAGACTCAAGCACTCCCTCTTGGTGTCCCTTTCGAGCAAGGGACCCAAAACCGTGTATAAACTCGGCGTCGTCTTCCTCAATCTCCTTAAAAGCTCGAGCACCAACTCCTAACTGGTATAGGCTACACACACCAAGAGTAATAGGCAAAGATCACTTCTCTCAAGCCCTACAAGCTCTAGAAGTGGATGAATGCTCTCTATCACTCTCCAACTAGCACCAAAGATCTCTAATCTTGCAATATGCTCTCTTCATGGTGTCCCTTGGCCTCTCACAACTTGGCTCCAGCAATTCTGATCAATGGCACACTGGATACAACCGTTGAGACGTAATGTCATAAAGCTGACTGCTTTATGCAATCATCGGACAGTCCGGTGACTGGACCACCGGACTGTCCGGTGATCCTTCTTCCTCCTCAGCTAGGGAAACACCCTCTCTGCAGTCCACTCTATAGGACACCGTACTATCCACTCCATAGGACTTCGCTTTCTCTACCATCTTTAGTGCTTTCTAAGGATCTAAGGAGCATTCATACCCTCTAATACTTGTATGACAGGAGACAAATGACTTTACCCTCTTAATAGTATCGGCGTTCCTATAGACTCTCGAGCTAGTCCTTAGCCTTGGTCCTCTGAAGCCCAGCAACTCCTCTCCTACGGATCGTCCTAGTCATCCACCCGCAACAAAACCGTTACCTATAGTTGTTCATTCAATCACCAAAATCAACTCATACCTTTTAAGGGACTTCAAAGGTCATGAAGCTTACAATCTCTCCCTTTTTGGTGATTGATGACAACCATAGTTCTCTCAAATAGTCCAAACAAGATGAAAGAAGATAGAAAATAAAATACATCTTGAAAAAACACTTACCCCCTAAGCTTGATGACTCCTCAGAAAATTTTTGCAAGAGTTCCCCTCCATTGTCATGGGTAGGAAGCATAGCTCTCCTTCGGTTCTCTGTTTAGTAGCTCTCTCTCCCCCTTCGTCATCTAATCATCCAAAATGATGGCACCGAGGAACCATATAGAGAGAAAGAACGCTGCTTTGACAAAGAATGTGCATGATCGAGAATGAGATGAGAGCGCACATGCACAAGGAACCTATAAAACAGATAAAGCACTAAGAGCCATACACACAAAAGCCACGGGGTTACTCCAAAAACCGTGTGCATCTCAATGAGCTAAAAGAGTCGAATAGAGAACAAGCCCATCAAAATTTCAAGAAGAGCCAATGAAATCCACCAAATAAAATCTAGAAGCCCTATCTACCCATCCACGGCCTCCCCCTGAACAGCTACCTCTCTGATCGGTAGACCTCATGTCTCTCACCCAACTTCTATAGAAAATCTAATCCTGCGTGGCTGAAGAAGTGGTGCAGTGACGGTTGGAGGCTGCTCCTCTGCTAGCTGAGCTGCTGCTGCTGATTGGTCTCCTCCTGGCTGCTCCACATCGTCGAAGGCACTCAAGCCGGAGGAAGATGTCAAGGATGGATGCCCTCAATTGAAGCTGGCTGATCTTCACTAGCAAGGTCCTGAGCTGCCTCCTCTAGAGAATATTCGGCCTCAATCAGGATATTTGCATCTGACGCTCTGGGCTGCTCGGCTGTGATGGCTGCAGGCTCTGACTGTGAAGGCTCTAGCGGTGAGAAATCTGGATGGGCCAAAGTGTGGATCTGTGTCTCTGAAGATATGAACTCAAGAGTTGTCAGGACATCAGACCTCTCAAAGCGGTGTGGCTCCCCTCTATACATGAACTAAAGATATGAGCGATCCGAGGAGATCCACAAGGAGGCAAAAAACTCAAGTACTACCTCCTTATTGTATCTCAAGGGTTGGGTTACCAAATCTGACAGTCCTGAAAGATATGAGATGTGCTCCTCTATGTCAACCCCAGCTCCTCTACTCAGTGCCTCTAAAGAACAGTGGCGATGTTGTCGCAAACACTGAGCTCTTGCACTTAGTGGCAAGCTGCCTCCTGTAGGCCTCAAAGATCCTCCTCTAGAGTACTGTCCAAAACTGTCCCGCATCCGCATGTCTCCTAGCGGGGATCCAGACAGTGAAATTCAATCTCCTCTTCGCCTTAATGGCAGGGCCCTTTAAATTCAACAAGTCAATCTCTACCTCAGCGATCCTGCCCATGGCCTAGCGAGCTCTCTCGGCTCTAGCTATGCAAACCTCACACACTCCAGTCCTCTGATGTGGACACCTCTGTGTCCTCTACTGTGAGCTTCTCTGGACTGTCCCTCCCTCTGCGGGTCTTGACTGCCTACAGGCAAGCGCTCTCCGCAGCTACGCCTCTGTAGCTAGAGGAGTGGTCACCACTCTCTGTCGGGTCTACCTCCTCAACTCCCCCTGGGACTCAGCTACACCAATCCTCAAAGCACCTGACCTCCTAGATAGAGGTATGTCAACATCTGCTGCAGCAAGAGCTCTGTCCCACTCAGGGTCGCCTGTCCTCTGCTTCTTCTTCTTCTCAGGCTCTATGGCCTTGCCCTTCCCTTCTCCTCAGAACTTCATTTTTGTCTGCCCATACTGTCAACTGTCACTGAGAGATCAATTGCAAGCAACTCTGACCAGCTGACACTGCAAGATTGGATTGAGAGCTTGGCTCTTAACCTGTCCAAGTGAAAACACTAAACAGACAGAGAGTTCTAGACTGCCGCTGACACTATTCTGATCCACTATCCAACAGTCACTGCACCACATAAGAATAAAGTATAGGTTGTAAGCACAAAAGGTGAGCAACTCTAAATGAAGTCCTAGCAGTGGAATCAAGGACATATCACTGATCAAATGAAGCAAATAAGCACAATAGTGATATCGCAGACTAATGCCACAATTCATAATAAAGCAATGAATCCAAATTGTGACACTAGCGACAGGAGAGTCAATGCCACACTAAAATCATGCAAGCAATGAACTCAATATGGCACCAAATACGGGAATTGTAAACTAATCACGTCAATTGGCAATAAAAGGTGAAACCTTTAAGCAATTTATACCAATTTTCGTAATTAATTAACAAACAAGGCATGCAAGGCATTTTCGATCAAAATGTAAGAGGTAGAACATAATACCCCGTAGGAGAAGTGTCAGAAATTGCCGAAAATCACGCCGAAACACGTCCGATCACCTCGAAAACAAAAACCCTACAATGGTTTTGTGCGAGAGTAGGAGGTGGCGACGAAATTGAGCACAACAGCGTGGAAGCAAGCTAGGGCGGTGGCATCGCTCAACAGCGTGGAGCATGGTACGAACGATGGCGAGGTGGCACGGCGCGGCGGGGCTAGGCAGGGCGAGGGCGGAGCTAGGGCAGCGCGGGTGCGGCTAGGGCGAGCAGGACGAGCACGCGAGGCAGAGAGGCAAGGAGCATGGGTGGCGCGGCGGTGAGGCAGTGAAGTAGGAGCACGGTAGTCGGTGGTGTCCCTAGGCGGCGGACGGCGAAGGGCACGGCAAGCTGAAGGCCGGCGGTCGACGGTGACGGCAACGAGCAATACGCACGAAGAGAAGTGAGCAAAGAAATCCACGTGCGGTTTTAGATTAAAACAAATCAACGGTCGGATTTGATTTCAAAAAAAAAGGATGGCCGAGATTTCGTCGTCAAGGATGATCATCAGACTGTCCAATCCTAATAGATTGTCCGGTGACTATAAAATTCTGGACTGTCCGGTGTCTGGAGAATTCCAATTCTAGAGAGGCACTCGCTTCCTCTTCTATTCACCAGACTGTTCAGTGATACCGTCGGACTGTCCGGTGATACCGTCGAACTGTCTAGTGTCTGTCCAATATAGTCACTAGAATGTTCGGTGAAGGCGCCGGAATGTTCGATGACCTCAAGAAATTGCAGAATCAAGAAATTTCTTTCTAGACTTTAGATGTCCTCAACAAAGAACCAAATAAACACACACTTGTTTAGAAAAGGAACTCTCAAACACTCCTTAGAAAATAAATAACTCACGAAGCGTTTAACATTTTCGCAAATCGCAATAAAGATAGAACGATAAACACCAAAGCGAGAAGGAGGCTCCAAATTAGATCATGATCCACATAAATGGATTTTAGAGACTGTTAAGCATTAGGTTCAATGGGCATGAAGCACACAACATTGCTTTGGTTACTCTTTGTGGAGTATATGAATCTATAAGGACAATGTAGTCATTTTCTTCAAAGAGTAACACGCCTCCTCCGTGGTTCCTATATGCAATGCATGCAAACAAGTTATTCTAATGCAAGAGAATTTAAAGCATGCCATGTAGATGCAAGCAAATTAAAGACATTACATAAAGAAACCTATTCGGTACCAAGTTTGACCCATCTCAAGCTTATTCACCATATACCCGCCGCTTTGCTTTAAGATTGCCAAACCACCTTCTCAAGCTCTTCCCCCATGTATATGGATATCTTAAGGTGGTTAATTTTTTTTGTTTTTTTTTTTATCTTTTTACATATGATGCATGATAGTGCAAACATCTAATCCACAGAGGAGTCTTATCTACCATGCATTGCAAGAAAAGAAACCTACTCTACTATGTACAAGAATAACTTCTTTGAAGAGTAGATTGGCGTTGAAGCTCAATCAACATGTGGTGGACTTGAAGAATTTTCAATTCGCTTCACGGTCCACCACCTAGGCCCCTTCACTTCTTCTTGGGAACCCAAGAGACGTTTGGCTTCCTCTTTCGGTCAAAGATCACCTTGGTGACCCATGTCTTCTTCATTGTCCTCTTGTCATTTGGTGGTCCGAGCGGCTTGGCCTTCACTTTTCCATCCTTATCTCTGAAAAGCTTGTAGTGCATATCCTCATAGAAAAGGTTAGCATTAGACATAATCTTAGGCTCGCTCACCTTGGGACAATCTTTGGAGCAGTGATCATCAAGGCAATACTTTTCACAATAATAGTCATCTGCCATAAGCGGAACTATCCATTTGGGGATCTCATCTTGATTGCCAATGATGTTGATAGATGAAGGATATGATCCTAAGCCCTTGTGGTTGTGGTTGTTGATGAGGTTCTTGCTTAAGATTTCCTTTTGAATTTGCCTCCCTCTAGTAAGACGCACAAATGCATCCATCACGGCCTCTCTCTCCTCCTTGAGCTTTGTGTATTCCTTCAAAATAGATGTCTCAAGAGTAGTACTCCTTTTAGAGAGGGTTAGATCACAAGAAGTAGAAGCTTCATTTAAATACTTAGGAGAGTTAAGGAGAGAGTCAAGACCAAGAGCTTCATGGGTGTGCACCAATGCATTATGCTTCTCATTTAGCTCTACGTGCCTCACTTTGAGATCCTCATAGGACACACGTAGAACACCATGAGAGTGCTTAAGTGCATTGAGCTCCCTCTCAAGCTCTCAAACTTAGAATACCGCCACTTCATGCTCCTTGATCACCGCCTCGATCTTCTTGGACTTCTTGATGATGGTCTTGTTGGCCTTCTCGAGGAAAAGGACAAGAACATTGTAGATTGGTCCGTCATCTTCATCGTCATAGCTCTCTTTCTCCTCCTCAAGATCATCTTCCTCATCAATGAAGCCTTCACAACTACGGGCCACGAAGCATAGCGGAGGTGGTGGTAGCTCATTGGTGGAGCTAGTCATAGTAATACCCGCGAGTCCTTCTTCGTTTGAAGATGAAGAGCCCGAATCATCATCGGTGTGCCACTCACAAACAATATAAGCTTTGTGCAGGGACTTCTTCTTCTCCTTGCTCTTGCTCTTCTTCTTGACAAAGAACTTCTTCTTCAATTTTCTCTTTGGCATGTTTTCTTCATCATCTCTCACTAGAGGCTTTCTTCTTGCTCTCCTTCCTAGGCTTGGGACACTCCTTAGCAAAATAGCCTTTCTTGCCACAATTGAAGCACCCGAAGTGCCTTTTAGAAGATGAGGGTCTTCCCTTGCAAAATTTCTTCTTCATCAAGAGTGCAAGGTCCTCATTATCGCTCTCCTCATCCTCATCTTCCTCCACCTTCTTCTTCTTCTTCTTGTTCTTGCCATTGAATTATTCTTGATCAGCTTGTAGGGCAAGATTCTTGGGCAATTGAGAGTCGGTGGAGCTGCCCAACATGTACCCCTCATAGGCCATGAGCTTGCCTAGCATGACGTCAACGGTGAAAGTAGTCAAGTTGGCTTGGAAGAGACACGTGACAATGGAGTTGTAGCTCGGCAGCAACATCCTCAAGAGCTTCCTCATTATTTTCACGTCATCAGTTTTATCCTTGAGGCCCAAGGCATTCATTTCCTCCACCACTACATACAATTGAGAGTAAACATTATTAGCTTTTTCATGAGGTTGCATGGTCATGGAATCATATTTGTTCTTGAGAACATAATAACGCTCTTCTTTGGCCTCGGAGGAGCCCTCATGAATGTTTTGCAGTTGGATCCAAATTTCATGTGCTGTGGATAATGCATTGTTTTTAGAAAAGACATTTTAGAAATGCATCCAAACATAACATTCTTGGCCTTAGCATTATACTAAATGAAAATGGGATCAAGTCTCGTTCTCATTCGTAGCATTGTTAGTAACTTATCGCGCTTTCCCATCAATTGACTCTAGGTAGGCTTGCATACGAGCCTTCCAATACGAGTAATTGTCCCCATCGAATACGGGCGGAGTCTCCATCTCGTTCGGCATTCTTACTCAAGGCGGTGAAGCCCAAAAATGAGCACTTGGCTCTGATACCACTTGTAAGGATCAAGGACACCAAGAAGAGGGGTTGAATTGGTGGACTTATAGCGCTAATTTCTCTACGAACTTAAACTACAAGACTTGAACACAACGGAAGCAAACTTAAACAAGTCTAGTAAGCCAAGACCCCTAACAATGCTAGTGATATGAAAATAACAACAAGCAAGCATTAGCACGATAACCACCAAGAGGAATCAAAGAACAACCTATCACACTACTTAACGATAAGTAAAAGCGGTAAGTAAAGAGAGTGAGATAGAGAGTGCTCAGTGATTTTTTCTCGAGGTCTCGAAAGGTAGGCACCTTCTCCTAATCCTTATTGGACCACTCTCATCGGAATCCTGGTCTCTCTCGTCGTTCTCGAAACGATGCTCACAAGGGTACGCTTCACTTCGGACTGGCTTCTCTAGGGCTCACATGACTGTCCGGTGACCGAATCTTCAGTTGGTCTTGAGCTTCAATCTTTGACTTCGCTTCCTCTACCATCTTTAGTGTTTTCTGAGGATCTAAGGAGCATTCACACCCTCTAAGACTTGTATGACAGGAGACAAATGACCTTACCCCTTTAATAGTATCGGCGTTCCTATAGACTCTCTAGCTATTCCTTAGCTTTGGTCCTCCGAAGCACGGCAACTCCTCTCCTAGGGATCGTCCTTGTCATCTATCGAGGAAGCCTACCATGTTGATGTAAAATTAGTGGGGTGATACCTGCAACACAACCATTACCTATGGTTATTCATTCGATCACCAAAATCAATTCATACCTTTTACAAGACTTCAAAGTTCATGAAGCTTACACTATGTTCAGTTTTTTAGTAATGAACATCCTACTCCACTATTTTTGGCTAAAAAATATTTTTGTTACATATATCAAACATTTTCTAGAGAAAACCGAGAAATGACGTGCACGAAAACGGGTCTCGACAGAGAAAAATAGGCCGCAGTCCTTCCTCTCAACCTGTGTTCAATTTTTTAATAATGAACATCCCAATCTACCCCTTTTGACCAAAAAATATTTTTGGTATGTATATCAGACATTTTCTGAAGATAATAGGGAAAAAATAGGCGCGAAAATGGGTCTCGATGAGGAAAAATAGGCCGCAGTCCATCCTCTCAACCTGTGTTCAGTTTTTTAATAATGAACGTCCCAATCCACTCCTTTCCACTCAAAAATATTTTTGGTGCATATGTCGGATATTTTCTGTAGAAAACCGAGAAAATTTGGGGGCAAAAACGAGTCTTGACGAGGAAAAATAGGCCGCAGTCCTTCCTCTCAACCTGTGTTCAGTTTTTACAAAATGAATGTCCCAATCCACTCCTTTTGACCGAAAAATCGTTTTGGTACGTCCATCGGATATTTTCTGGAGAAAACCGAGGAAAAATGGGCGCCAAAACTGGTCTCAACAGAGCAAAATGGGCCGCAGTCCTTCCTCTTAATCTGTGTTCAGTTTTTTAATAATGAACATCGTAATCCATTCCTTTTGACCCAAAAATATTATTTGTACGCATGTCAAACATTTTTTGGATAAAACCGAGAAAAAACTGGTGTGAAAACGAGTCCCAACAGGAAAAAGAGGTATCAGTCCTTACTCACAATCCGTGTTTCGTTTCTTAATAATGAACGTCCCAATCCACTTTTTTTGGCTCAAAAATATTTTTGGTAGGTATATTAGACATTTTTTAAAAAAAACTGGAAAAAAGAGTGCGAAAATGGGTCCCAAAGGGAAAAATAGGCCACAGTCCTTTCTCTCAACCCGTGTTCAGTTTTTTAATAATGAACATCCCAATCCACTCTTTTTGACCTAAAAATATTTTTGGTACATATATAGAACATTTTCTGGAGACAATTGGGATAAAACGAGAGTGAAAATGGGTCCCGAGAGGGAAAAATAGGCCACAATCCTTCCTCTCAATCTATGTTCAGTTTTTTAATAATGAACATCCCAATCAACTTCTTTTGACCCAAAAAATTTTTTGGTACATATATTGGACATTTTCTGAAGAAAACCAAGAAAAGACGATCGCGAAAACTGTTCCCGATGAGGAAAAGTAGGCCGCAGTACTTCCTCTGAACCCATGTTTCAGTTTTTTTCAAAATGAACACCCAAACCACTCCTTTCATTGCAAAAATATTTTTTCCGGTATATTGGCCATTTTTTGGAAAAATCCAGAAAAAACTGGTAGCTAAAATGGATTCCAATGGGGAAAAATGGGTGAAAAATTGGTCCCGATCGGGAAAAAATATTGCAGTCCTTCCTCCCAACCTGTGTTTTGTTTTTAATATTGAACATCTCAATCCACTCCTTTGGACCAAAAAAAATTTGTGGTACGTATATAGGACATTTTTTGGAGACAACCAGGAAAAAACGGGCACGAAAATGGGTCCAGACATTGAAAAATAGGCTGCAGTTCTTCCTCTCAAGACATGTTTAGTTTTTTAAGAATGAACATCCCAGTCGACTTCTTTTGAGCCAAAATTATTTTGGGTGCGTATATTGGACATTTTTTGGAGCAAACCACGAAAAGACGGCTGCGAAAACGGGTCTCGACGGGAAAAATAGGCAGAAGTCCTTCCTCTCAACCCATGTTCAATTTTTTCAAAATGAACATCCCAAATGACTTCGGTCAGTGCAAACAAAAATTTTCCACATATATTGGCCATTTTTTGGAGAAATCCAAAAAAAATAGGAGCTAAAATGTGTCCTGATGGGGAAAAACAAGTGCAAAAATAGGTCCCGCTGGGGAGAAACATGTCGCAGTCCTTTCTCCCAACCTGCGTTCAGTTTTGTAATAAGGAATGTCCCAATCCACTCCTTTTGACCCACAAATATTTTTTGCAGGTATGTTGGCCAAAATCTATAGAAAACCAAAAGAAACACGAGCTAAAATGGGTCTCGATGGGGAAAAAGGGTGCAAAAATTGGTCTCGATGGGGAAAATTGGCCGCAGTCTTTCCTTTCAACCCGTATATCAGATATTTTTTGGAGAAAACCAGGAGAAAAACGAGAGTGAAAAAGGATCCTGATGATGAAAATAGTTCGCAGTTCTTCCTCTTAACTCGTATTCAGTTTTTTAATAATGAACGTCCCAATCCACTCTTTTTGACCAAAAAATATTTTTGTAACATATATTGAACATTTTCTGGAGAAAACCGAGAAAAGAGAGGCGCAAAAACGGGTCTCGATGGGGAAAAATATACCGCAATCCTTCCTCTCAACCTGTGTTCAGCTTTTTTAATAATGAACGTCCTAATCCACTCCTTTTGATCGAAAAATATTTTTGGTACGTATATCGGACATTTTCTAGAGAAAACAGGGAAAACGTGCGTGAAAACGGGTCTCAACCAGAGAAAATAGGCCGCTATCGTTCCCCTCAACCTATGTTAAGTATTTTAATAATGAACGTCCCAATCCACATCTTTTGACACAAAAATATTTGTGATACGTATATCGGTCCTTTTCTGGAGAAAACCGGGAAAAAAGGGGCACAAAATTGGGTCTCGAAGGGGAAAAATAGGTCACAGTCGTTCCTCTCAACTCATGTTCAGTTTTTTAATAATGAACGTCTCAATCCACTCCTTTTGACCCAAAAAATTTTTTGGCACATATATCGGGCATTTTTTTGAGAAAACTATGAAAAAACGGGCGTGAAACAGGTCCTGATGGAAAAAATAGGCCTCAGTCCTTCCTCTCACCCCATGTTGAGTTTTTTAATAATTAACATCCCAATTCACTCCTTATGACCTAAAAAATTTTTGGTACGTGCATCGAACATTTTCTGGAGAAAACCGAGAAAAAAGGGCACAAAAACGGGTCTCGACAGGGAAAAATAGGCCGCAGTCCTTCATCTCAACCCGTTCAATTATTTCAAAATAAATATCCCAATCCACTCCATTCAGCGTAAAAATACTTTCTACAGGTATATTGGCCATTTTTTGGCGAAATCAAAAAAGGCAGGAGCGAAAATAGGTCCCGATGGGAAAAAACGGGTGCAAAAATAGGACCCAATGAGGAAAATAGGTTGCAGTCCTTCCTCTCAGCCTGTGTTCAGTTTTTTAATAATAAACGTCCCAATCCTCTCCTTTTGACAAAAATATTTTTGGTTCATATATCGGATATTTCCTAGACAAAACCGTGAAAAAATGGGCACGAAAACAGGTCCAAAGTGAAAAATAGGCCGCAGTCCTTTCGTGTTCAGTTTTTTAATAATGAACATCCCAATCCACTCCTTTTGACTCAAAATATTATTTGTATGTATACAGGACATTTTCTAGAGACAACCAAAAAAAAAGTTGTGCGAAACAGGGTCTCGACGGGGAAAAATAAACCACAGTCCTTCCTCTCAACCCGTGTTCAGTTTTTTAGTAATGAACTTCCCAATCCACTTCTTTTGACCAAAAAAATTTTTGGTACGTACATTGGATATTTTGTGGAGAAAACCGGCAAAAGAGCGCGAAAACGATTCTCGACGAGAAAAAATAGGTCGCAGTCCTTCCTCTCAACCCATCAGTTTTTTCAAAATGAACATCCCACACCACTCCTTTCAGCGCAAAAATTATTTTTGCAGGTATATGGGCCATTTTCTGGAGAGAACGAGAAAAAATAGGAGCTATAATGGTTCTCGATGGGGAAAAACAGGTGCAAAAATAGGTCTCGCTGGGGAAAACAGGTCGCAGTGAAACGGTTATTTTGGTCGATTAATCTTCCAATATGCTAGTTTCAACAACTCTCGTTCTTTACACTTCTTGGCTGCCTGGCCTGTAGTAGGGATCTGGTTCACTGCTTTAGGTATTAGTACTATGGCATTCAACCTAAATGGTTTCAATTTCAACCAATCTGTAGTTGATAGCCAAGGTCGCGTTATTAATACTTGGGCTGATATCATCAACCAATCCACTCTTTTTGACCAAAAAATAGTATTGGTACGTATATCGGACATTTTCTAAAGAAAACAGGGAAAAAACGCGTGAATACGGGTCTCGACGGGGAAAAATTGGCCACAGTCAGTTCTCTCAACCCATGTTAAATTATTTATTAATGAACGTCCAAATCCACTCTTTTTGATCAAAAAATATTTTTTGATACGTATATCGGACATTTTCTAGAGAAAACTCAGAAAAAATGGGTGCGAAAATGGGTCCTTCTAGGGACGAATATGCCGGTCCTTCCTCTCAATCCGTGTTATGTTTTTTAATAATGAACATCCCAATCCACTTCGTTTGACCCAAAAATATTTTTGGTACATATATTGGGCATTTTCTGGAGAGAACTGGAAAAAGACGGGCACGAAAACGGTTCCTGATGGGGAAAAATAGGCCACAGTCCTTCCTCTCAACCCATGTTCAGTTTTTCAAAATGAACATCCCAAATCATTTCTTTCAGTGCTAAAATATTTTTTGCAGTATAAAGGCCATTTTCCGTGAGACAACAAGAAAAAACAGGTGTAAAAATGGGTCCCGATAGGGAAAAAAGGGTGCAAAAATAGGTCCTGATGAGGTAAAGCAGGTCGCAGTCCTTCCTCTCAATCCGTGTTCAGTTTTTTAATAATGAACGTCCCAATCTACTCCTTTTGACCCAAAAATATTTTTGGTACATATATAGGACATTTTCTAGAGAAAATCGAGAAAAAACGAGCCCAAAAATGGGTCCTCACAGGGAAAAATAGGCCGCAGTCCTTCTTCTCAAGCCATATCTAGTTCATTCAAAATGAACATCCAAATCCACCCTTTCAGCGCAAAAATAGTTTCTGTAGGTATGTTTGCCATTTTATGGAGAAAACCATAAAAGTCAAGGGCAAAAATGGGTCCCAATGTGGAAAACCAGGTCGCACACCTTCCTCTCAAACCAGGTTCTGTTTTTTTAATAATGAACTTCCCAATCTACTTTTTTTTGACCCAAAAATATTTTTTGTACGTATATAGACATTTTCTAGAGAAAATCGGGAAAAAACAAGCGCAAAACAGGTCTCGACAAGGGAAATAGGCCGCAGTCCTTGCTCTCAACCCGTGTTCAGTTTTTTAATAATGAACATCCCAATACACTCCTTTTGACCCAAAAATATTATTTGTACACATACAGAACATTTTTTGGAGACAATCGGGAGAAAAAGGGGGCGTGATAATGGGTCTCGACGGAGAAAAACAGGCTGCAGTCCTTCCTCTCGATCAATGTTTAGTTTTTTTAATAACAAACATCCCAATCCACTTCTTTTGACCTAAAAATATTTTTGATATGTATATCGGACATTTTCTTGAGAAAACTGAGAAACAACAGTAGCGAAAACAGGTCTTGACAGAGAAAAATAGGCCGCAGTCCTTCCTCTCGACCCGTGTTCAGTTTTTTTAATAATGAACGTCCCAATCCACTCTTTTTGACCAAAAAATATTTTTGGTATGTATATCGGACATTTTCTAGAGAAAACCAAAAAAACGGGCGTGAAAACGAGTCCCGATGGGGAAAAATAGGCCACGGTCCTTCCTTTCATCCCATGTCGAGTTTTTTAATAATGAACATTCCAATCCATTCCTTTTCACTCAAAAATATTTTTGGCATGTATATCAGACGTTTTCTAGAGAAAACGGGAAAAAAAGGGGCCCAAAAACGGGTCTCGACAGGGAAAAATAGACCGCAGTCCTTCCTCTCAAGCCATGTTCAGTTCTTTCAAAATGAACATCCCAATCCACTCCTTTCAGTGCAAAAATATTTTCTACTGGTATGTTGGCCATTTTATGGGGAAAATCAAGACAGGCCAAAAATGGGGCCCGACGGGGAAAAACAGTGTAGAAATAGGTCCCAATGGGGAAAAACAGGTCGCAGACCTCTCGATCCGTGTTCAGTTTTTTAATAATTAATGTCCTTTTCCACTCCTTTTGACTAAAAATATTTTTGGTATGTATATCGGACATTTTCTGGAGAAAACTGAGAAGAAAGGCAGCAAAAAACGGGTCTCGACGGGGAAAAATAGGCCGCAGTCCTTACTCTCAACCCGTGTTCAGTTTTTTAATAGTGAACATACCAATCTACTCATTTTGACCCAAAAATATTATTTGTACGTATATAGGACATTCTTTGGAGAAAACCAGGAAAAAAAAGGGGGCGCGATAATGGGTCCTGACGAGGAAAAGAGGCCACAGTCCTTCCTCTCAACCCGTGTTTAGTTTTTTAATAATAAACATCTCAATATACTTCTTTTGACTCAAAAATATTTTTGGTATGTATATTGGACATTTTCTAGAGAAAACCGAGAAACAACAGGCGTGAAACCGGTCATGACAGGGAAAAATAGGTTGTAGTCCCTCCTCTCAACCCGTCAATTTTTCAAAATGAACATGCTAAAGCACTCTTTTAAGCGCAAAAATATTTTTTAAAGGTATATTGGCCATTTTCTGGAGAAACTAGAAAAAATAGGAGCTAAAATGGGTCCCAATGGGGAAAAATAGGTGCAAAATTGGTCCCACTGGGGAAAAACAGGTTGCAATGAATGTCCCAATCCACTGCTTTTGACTCAAAAATGTTTTTGGTACGTATATCGAACATTTTTAGGGAAAACCGAGGAAAAAGGCGTGAAAACGGTCCGATGGGAAAAAATAGGCCATAGTCCTTCCTCTCAACCCGTGTTAAATTTTTTATTAATGAACGTTCCAATTCACTCCTTTTGACCCAAAAATATTTTTGGTATATATATAGGATAGTTTCTGTAGAAAACAACGAAAAAACAAACGCGAAAATGGGTCTAGACAGGGAAAAATGGGCCGCCATCCCTCCTCTCAAACCATGTTGAGTTTTTTAATAATGAACATCCCAATCACATTTGTTTGACCTAAGAATATTTTTGGTACGTATATTGAACATTTTCTTGAGAGAACCGGGAAAAGACGGGCACAAAACGGTTCCTGACTGAAAAAATAGCCCGCAATCCTTTCTCTTAACCCGTGTTCAGTTTTTCAAAATGAACATCCCAAACCACTCCTTTTAGTGCAAAAATATTTTTTTAGGTATATTGGCCATTTTCTGGAGACAACTAGGAAAAATAGGAGCTAAAATGGGTCCCGATAGGGAAAACAGCTGCAAAAATGTCTCGATGGGGAAAAATAGGTCACAGTCCTCCCTCCAATCCACTCTTTTTGACACAAAAATATTTTTGGTACATATATAAGACATTTTCTGGAGAAAACCAGGAAAAAACGTTTGCGAAAACGGGTCTGGTCAGGGAAAATAGGATGCAGTCCTTCCTCTCACTCCGTGTTCAGTTTTTTAATAATGAACATCCTAATCCACTCTTTTTGACCCAAAAAATATTTTTGGTACATATATTGGACATTTTCTGAAGAAAACGTGGAAAAAACGTGCGCAAAAACGAGCCTCATGGGAAAAATAGGCTGCAGTCCTTCCTCTCAACCCGTGTTCAGTTTTCTCAAAATGAACATCCCAAACCACTCCTTGCAGTGCAAAAATATTTTTTGCAGGTATATTGGCCATCTTGGACTCCACAATCATGATATTGGCCATTTTGGACTCCACAATCAAACCGGTCTGACAAACTGACAAAAACTCCATAAGTTTGGCACGGTGAGAATGCGCCCCAAATTCCGCAAGCACAGCATAATGAAACATTTCCCAATCATGATAAGGATGAAGAAGTTTATATGACCGGTACCAATTAGCAGCACTACCAGTAAGATATATGGAAGCAGCCTGTACTTTAAACCCATGAGGAATTTGGTACAAGTTAAAGAACGCTTGACATTTATCCAAGCAGATACGGACATCGGCACCATCAAAATGAGGGAAATAGAGCTTTGGCATCCAATGTTTCCTCTGACTAGTGTGTCCCCAACCTCTGAATCAACAACATGCGCACCAGGAACATAGGGCGAAGCAGGAACAGAAACAACCTGAGGTGTCAACGAAGGTAATGTCACGAACGGTGCCGATGTTGAGAAATGAACAACGGGAACATCAGGGGGCCTGACTCCCATCAGCCCGGCACATCTTTTGGCTGTATCACCAGCTGGGGTGGACGTGATGGATTAGGAGGTGGTGGAGGAGGTGTGTGGAGATTGGACACCACGAGTGCCAACTGCGCTTGTTCCTGCTGCACTTGCCCAATGGAGGACATCAACAAGTCCACCTTTGTCTGAAGCTTCTCCATCAGAGTTTCGTGCTCGCCCAACTTGGAGTTCAACTCGGCGAATTGCTGGAGCATCTTCTCCTCGAAGGACTCCATGGCATCAACAACTTGACGAACCACCGAAGAATTGCGCGCCGGAGCCGAATTCGATGTTGTTCGTTACAAGCAGGGCGCATCCCCTTTTATCTCTTCCTGGTGCCAGGCTCGGAACAGCTGTCTGGCCTGCTTACAAAAGCCCAAGGCCCAAACACAAAACTCACGCGCCAATACGACGGTTTGAAGTCTTCAGCTTCGTCAACAATGGCGCCATGCCAATGGTGACCAGCGTAGTCATGACACTCTGCCCACCCCCCCCCCCCCGAGGCTGGTTCTCTCTCACCGCAGCCGCTCTATCCGCCGTGCCCCTCTGGCCCCGCACCACTCTGCCCCGTCCGCCGTGCCGCTGTGCTTTGCTTTGTAGGGCTGAGCCTGTTTGATTCTGATTGGAATGGGTATCAGTTAATGGAAGCTGGGCCTTGGTTGCTACAACCCATCATAGTTTTTAGTCACCGAGTAAAGATGAATATACGGTGGTAAGAGATCATTTTAGGTTACAAAAATAGATAGATCTGGACAGATTTTTAGTAACCAAGCATGTGATATATTGGTAACTAAATGTAAACATATAGTGACTAAATTAATTAGTAACTAAAGGTATGGTTCCTATTTCTTTGTTTTCTTGTAGTGTAAGTCATCAAATTCAAATACCGCTATATATATATATATATTACAGCTACCTTGGCTATTAAAATTGTCTAGCTGTAGTATATATACGACGAAACGCCATGCTTAGGTGTCAAAGTAATTTGTGTGCACCCATATACACTACGTATGTAATGTCTGAAAACAAAATGAACATGCCAAATCAAATAATGAAAATATTGCGATATGATCCTACATATTTGGGTCAAACTAAATGCTATGCCATAAGCATATATTAAATGTTCGCTAAATGAACGAATGTGAAAGTGGCTTGGAAATATTCCAATGCCCAAATAATATGCTCATATCTGCAAATGAAGAAAGTATATAGTATAAATAAATCTCAAAGAAAGTCGCGCATTATATTTGCACATGAAATATGTCAAATCAAGTTCTTCATCAAGTATTCATCGAAAGCGACAAGATTGAAGATTTATTTTCATTTTCTAATTTTGTAATAGTAATATGCTGTGACTATCATTTAGTTTTCTTTTATTTGGAACTCTTAATATGGGGTTTTCTCTTCGGAGATATAATTTACATAATTTTTATGTAAATGTAAGAATTATGGAAGTATGAACTCGCAACCCTGAATTTATTTTTCTTATGTCCTAATTTTAAATTAAATTTAAACTTGTCTCTTTGAGGTGGAGCGTGTCACCCGCGACCGTTTCCCTGCCATCAGATTCTGGCATGCCCGGTGGGACCTACTTCTCCTCTCATCTTTGAGTTCCAACATGGTTGCAGCATATTTTGTTGATCTTAATGTCAAAAAAAATGTAATATGCATTTGCACCTGCAAGAAACTCACATATAGTTTTCTTAAAAGAAGGAAAGCTTGGCGAGACGTGTTTAGGACTTCATCACCATTCGTGTGGGTTCCCTCTGGATCGATGTTCCCATGGGACCCCTTCAAGCCACAAGTAGCGCCGAGTCTCTCCGCACCACTGCAGCATCACCAGTGGTTCTGGTTCACCAACAAGAGGTCAACTCCAAACCTGAACAAGGTTTCATCCCTATTGTGTCTAAGGCTGCCAAAAGAAGGGCAAGGAAGTCTGCAGCAAATGCAAGTGCAGTGACTTTCAAGATGCACTCTAATAATGTGTGCACCTCACATGTGGCTCGTCCTAGCTACTCCAAGCCTTCGAGTTCCAAGTTTCCAAGGCAGGAAGCAAAGCAAAACTCCCGTCGCATGACATTCGGGAATGCCCCGTCTATGTAAAGAACATGAGCACAAAGAAGAAAACATCTCGTGCATTTGTGCATTCGTCATTCACATCAAGGCCAGGTGTACCACCAAGCTCTCCTAATGTTGCAATCATCAACTTCAAAGTTTGTGAAATAAAGTCCACATGGTCAACTCATGGACAAAGGAAAGAGCCCTGTCATTGATTATGGTTCATGTTCTGAAAACGAGTGTGCACTATATGACGACTTGACTTCGAGCTGATTCTCATGTGTTTGTGTCGTCACTGATCTATAACCTCAGTGATGGTCAACCTGAACTTGAGCTTCACTGGTAGGGGTCCATCTTTCCTCTGATAATATCAAAAGGGGACGAATTGACCCCTTGGCTGAGGTCTCTAATCCAATATCATCGGAGATGAAAAGTACACAGCCATCGGCACAAGATTCTATATCACCTAAGCGTCGCCAGAGGCGTCAACACAATGTTTGCTGAATATTGGTGGATTTTCCAGCAGCGATTGATGATTCCGTCATAGTGAAGTCACTATGATTTTATTGTTGACAAAATTGTTCCACAACACAAAGAGAACAGTCGCAAATTGCAAAGTACAGCTTGGCGAGCTCTTCGAGCCTCTATGGAGAAAACTATGTCTCAAGATTTAAAGTTATTGCTTCATGGAGCATCCACGTCAGATGATAGTATCGGTGGAGAGATCATGAGGCATGCTGAAATTATGGCCAAATGTCCAGAATATGTAGAGTTTGTGAAGAAAAATCGTAGGCACGAAAAGCGTGCTAGGCAAGCTGCAAATATTCGTGCAAGATGAGCTGAATACAAACAAAGAGAGATGGCTATTCCGGTTGAATCTATGTCTAGCAGAATAAAAGGGTCAAATATTCCCGTACCACGTTACAAGGGAAATGAGTTAGTTACAATAACAAAGGGTGGTACATCAAGTTTCGCTCCACGGACAACAAAGAAAAACATCTCAAGAAAATCTCGTGGGGATCACTAGAAGGGATGACAACTCAAGTGAGACATCTTCTTCAACACATTTTAAGAGAAAGAAATTTCAAAAAAAATGATGTAGATCACCATCCTATAACCCGTAGTCAAACAAATTCGGTAATAATTCAATGTATATAGGACCCCTTATATAATGATTCAACTCAAATTAAAGATGAGTTATTGGATACTGCAGGTTCAAGCGGTCCACTCCGTATAGAGGGTGAACCAAGTCACGTTGAAGAAGTAACGGCCACAAATGATGGATGATCTGTTGATGAGGAAATCTAACAATTTTACTTCAGCAAAAAGAAGATGAGCTAGCCGCACTACGCCAACAAACAACGGCCCTTCAACAAAAAGATGATGAGTGGGCTGCACTCCAACAACAAATGGCAGCCAATAACTTGAGACAGGAAAATGAAAAGAAGTGCTGCTATGAGCCAAAGTAGCGAGCAAGCACCATCAACACCAATTAGTCTTGAGGCAATTCAAAGAATGATTGCGAGGGTGTGAAGGCCCAATATATGCAAACACACTATTCCATGCATCCAGCTGGGTGTGTAAAGCCTTACCCGCCGGAGGTGGATATAGTGCCATTCCCAAATAACTACCGTCAACCACAATTTAGCAAGTTCAATGGGTCTGGATCTCCTCATGAACATGTAGCTTATTTCCTAGCGGCTTGTCAAGATACAATACATAACGGAGCTCTTCTACTCCTATAATTTGTGCAAATATTGCAGGTCCAACATTTACTTGGTATAGCAAGTTGGCACCAGGTTATATTCGAACATGAGAGCAAATGCAAGATGCCTTCCTTGAGCGCTTCTATAGCACTCAAAGGACAGTAGGAATTACTGAGTTGACACAAACCCTCCAAAGATCTAATGAGAAGGTTGCGGATTTTATCACCAGGTGGAGAAAACTAAGTCTGCATTGCCTGCAGTCGATTACTGAACCGGAAGCGGTGGGTATGTGCATGAACAACTTGAGCCCCGATATGGCTATATATCTCCAAAGTGTGACCAATTAGTTTTGAAGAGTTGGCATCAAAAGCCACATATATTGAAAACTACATGCAACATCTCACAAGAACGCCAATATTATTTGGTAAGCCTATGGACAAAAGTAGCCAACATGATAAATTGACTAACACAAAAATCGCAACTACATCCAAGAAACATCCTTATGAGAGACCAAGAAAATAGAAATGCTTAAGGTCCTAGGAGGCCAACTCTTAGTAAGCGACAAAGTAGAGAATATTCATTCCTAGCTGAAGAAGTTGAGGACCTTTTCATGGGCTTGCGGGAGCTAAATCTTATTGAGCTTCCAAAACCAAAACAACTCGAAGAGGCTGCGAAGTTCAAAGAACCAAATTTTTGCCACTACCATCGTATTTTGGGCCATACACTCAATGGATTGTTTTCTGGTGAAGAATATCATGGAAAAATGATCCATGATGGAACTATAGATGCTAACCTTCTTAGAAATATCAAGGAAAGAAGGTGGCCACATCAAATGTGGCAAGTGTTTATGATCACATGGTGAGTTGTGCAAATTCAAATATAATGCCAACTTGTGATCAAGTTATGATGAAAAAAACTGAGTTTGTTAATATGGATGTCTCAGGATATGATTCGCAAATCAAGTTTAAGCGACGAAATGAAAGCATGGCTCAGTTTCTTTGGACTCCCACTCAAACATGTGGAAAATTAGCCCATAGAAGGGCAAGAGAGCGTCGACAACAACTCTCAAGGCAATGCATGAGGTTGACGAGTGGAGCCCCATACTTCCCCCAAAATATAGGAGTGTGCGACCCTCGCCATAGGAGTTTTCGAGGATGATAATGAGCATCTTTACTTCCATGAAGAAAATGAAGAAGAGGAAAATATAGAAGTTGCTGAAATCCAACTTAGATCAGACCGCCAACTACCTGATCCTTGTCCTCACTCCAAACAGCCTAAGGGCAAGAATGTGACTCCAAATGAGGAGGCTGACCATGTCCCTAATGTGTTGGTCAAATATGATGTAATCGCACACTTAAAGAAACTACCAATTATACTTTCGGTGTATGATGCTTTTTGTTTTCTTCTGATTTGTGCAAGGCTTTCATTATGGCACTATCATTTCTTGAAGACTATATAGTTGAAGTATCTCAAACAGAAATAAAAACGATCAAAGAGAAAGATATGACATTTAAGGATGATGATTTGTTATTGGGACAGAAAAAGCATAATAGACCTCTTCTCATGTTTGGTTATATTGATGATCTACCCATTAATCATATCATGGTCGATGGTGGTTCAGCAATAAACTTGCTGCCACTATGCACTCTCAAAAGAATAGGTTATTCTCGAAAAGATCTAACTCGCACTAATGTTGTTATCCATGGTTTCAACCAATATGGTCAAGAGGCTATGGGCACAATCTCTTTAGTCATAAAGTTAGAAAAACTCACAACTTACGTAAAGTTCTATGTGATCAATGCTGCCACCTCATACAATGCTCTTCTTGGATGACCATGGTTGCATAAAAATAAAAAAGTGCCATCCACTCTTTACCAATGTCTTAAATATAAGAGAGAATTCCTTATAAGGGCCTAAAAAACTCACTCATTCCTTTATTGACCCTTTTCATTTTGAACTTCCCTCTAAGGACCGAATGAAATTTGTTCTTCCTTTCGTGACCTTTCCATCAATTTCAGCTACTAACGGTGTTATGTGGGGCTTGAAATTCTTATTTTACCCCTACTTTAATTATCTCAATAATGAACTACTAATGACCATATGTACTGAATGTAGATGATAATGGCACCAAAATATTGAACACATATTCTGCTGCATACAACCATCTTTTTATTTTAATATACAGTAAGATTTTTATATGAAAATTAACACCTAGAAACCTTCAATATTGATTATTTCCCTCCTGACATCAGTATGCTCAGCTGTAATCAGTAAGCATTGCCTTTTGAACAAGAGCAACATGAAGCCATTATAGTCAAAAGCTGAAAAAAATTTTAAGACAATCATACATGCTACAATTATCAACTAAAAATTAGAATTACAAGACAGCTTCTCATCTACGGCCTCTCCCTAGACAGGTAGCCGCTCAAAATGATACAACCACAAGTCGCTCTCCCAACACCCTAGGCCTAAAAGAATCTAGTCTTCTCCGCGGCTGGAGAGTCAGGTGCAGTGACGGCTAGTGGCTGCTCCTCTAAAGCTGGCAAAATTGCTGCTGACTCATTTCCCAACAACCGCTAGCGCTGACCGGTGGGTTCTAGTCCCATCGGAGTGTGATGCTTCACACACGCAGCACCCGAGGCATCTGCTAGACTTTTAATTTTGCGTCAGGCGCGCGCTCACATCGTTGGACGGAGGCGTTCAGGTGCTCCGGCAGCCCACCCATCAGCGGGTGGGGATTGAAAACGCGAGTACCCAACGGTTTCGGCTCTACACCCGACAGTAACTGCTTCCATCATGTAGTAGATGGCGTGATGATTTCTCTTTATTTTTAAAAGCAGGAGGGGAGGTGAGATTCGAATTGTCAAACCACCCGTTGCCATTTTCACCTCCGCGCCCTTCATCTTCCTTGCACCCATTGCTTTCTCTCTCTTTGCACTCGCCATCTTCTTTCTTCTTGCGCTCACCTCCTTTGCTTGCCGTTGTTGTTGCTGGGATGGCTTCTTCGTGGAGGAAGACGCGCACCACCCTGATGGAGCTCAGCGCCCTCGTTCAGGCAGGTCTCCTTCAATCAGAGGCCATCATCAATTGGTGGCCGGCTATGGGAGAAGAGGTGCCGATGCTGTCAGACCGACAGCTAGTGAGCTTTGTCAGCTTTAACAAGCATGGGCTCATGTTCCCGTGCTGCAACTTCTTCCGCGGCCTTGTGTTCTACTACGGCGTCATCTAGCATCACCTCAACCCGAATGGGGTGCTGCAGGTCGCCATCTTCGTCATGTTGCGCGAAGCATTCCTGGGATTGCTTCGCACTTCAGGCTGTTAAAGCATTTCTTCCACATCCTTCAGTTGTCCGCCGAGGGTGGCGGTAGGTGCCGCGTTGGGGGCGCCGAAATCCAGCTACAGGGAGCGTGTGGGCGAGTACATCCAAGTGCCTCTCCGGACGTTGCTCAATGGATGGAACGATGAATGGTTCTATCACGAGAACAACGCCCCCGAGCTTCTTGAGTTTGGCGATGAGCCCATCGAGTTCTGTGACTCGTGGTCCGTGAAGCCGACATCTGAAGAGAAGGAGATCGAGCCGCTGCTGCAGCGCATTGCCCAACTCCACACTGAGGGGTTGACAGGCACCAAACTGATTGTGAAGTTCGTGAAGCGCTGGGTCCAGCCTCTCCGCTTCCATTGCCTATTCTTTGCTTCTACGCCGGCCCCCTCGACGACATTCGTGAATTCCTTGGAGCAAAACTGTCAGAGGCAGAGGTCTTCGCTCGGTTTCGAGGCTTCTGGAGGGGGACATTTCGGCCGACATGATCAGTGGGCCGGAACCCCTCGCCAAAGGCTCGGCTGGTGACTTGGTGAGTGAATTCTTTGCATTGATTTTGGGCCGTCATTGGATCGTTGCTTTGGTTCTAGATGGTTGAACACTTTCTGTCATTTGTCATAGACGAGCGTTGCTCCTTCACATGCGCCAGTGATGCTGACACCGAGCAAGGTTGCTCCTTCACATGCGCCAGTGATGCCGACACCGAGCACGGTTGCTCCTTCACATGCGCCAGTGATGCCGACACCGAGCACGGTTGCTCCTTCACATGCGCCCAAGAAGAAGAAGCAGGAGGTGAAGAAAGTCTCTTCGCACTGAAGGACACAGAGCCCATCCATCATCGCCCAGACACTTGGAATCTCATTTGTGGCCAATGGGTCCCGGGTGCTTCACCTCCAGTCGTGTTGTCATTGGGGCCTGCAGTCGTCCCCGCGGCTCCGGTGATGATCGGGGGATCATCAGTGGTCGTGGCTATGGGGCCGACCCCCGATGCTGCCACAGAATCAGAGGAACCATCCCCGACCTCCGCGGCAGCTGTGCAGGGCGAGGGACCGCCGGCCGGTGCCATCGACATGGACAACAATTCCTCCAATGGTGTTCCTCTCAACATCCGCCGCCTCAAGGGAGACGGCCGACATCGTCGGGTCCTCACTCAAGAGGGTGACGGGTGAGGGCTCGGAAGCCCCTGCACCTCTACAGCCAAAGCGGCGGAGGTGGGGATGGTAGCGTCTCCGACCGTGAGCCACTCCTCACGGTCCCGGGCTCACCCCTTTTCGGGCTCACTCCACGTCAAATGCTTTATTTAGACAGGGTGCCGTCGTTGATCGCCGTGGGGAAGTCCTCAAAGATCTCTTCCTCGCCAGGGGAGGTCTCCGTGACCGAGGAACTGATTCCTCAGGAGACAGCCTCATAGACGTCGCCGTCTGTGCCTCTGCCCACCTGTGAGCTGCCGGCTCTCGAGCCGGTGGCTCAAAAAGAGATGCCGCCCTCGCCGTCGACCTCTATGGGTCGGGAGGGGCCAGCTGACAGCTCAGTCATCCCCCACCGCGGGGGTTCTGATTGCGGCTCTCCCGACCTCCACCGTCGGAATGATGGCGAGTCAGCTGCGGTAGCCGTTGGATCACCGGTCGCCATCATCGGCTCTTCGCACTCGGCCCCTCACGGGCTTGTAGGCGGTGACACTCCGGCGGCTCAGGCTTGGCAAGGCAGGCCCTGGGGCATTGCAGGCGGTGCGGCCGCACCGGGCCCCTGAAAGTTAGGGGGGCCTGCGCTAGATGCCCGCTTTACTGCAGCGCTATGGTCCATGTAGGCTGGAGCTCAGATACGGTGACTGGTAGGAAAAGAACCAGGTAGACGAAGAAGATAAACAGTGAATCAATACTTGGGCCTTATGTCGTTCATTTCCCTGTGCTTTTATTGTTTGCTTTGCTTGGCCCAAGTAGGAGATGGGATGTGGCCCAGGGATGACAGCCGTACATGAGCTAAAATGGGCTTTCAGCGTACAAGGACACCGCTGATATATACAATCTTTAACTATTCATCTCATTTTAAAATTAGTGTAAATATTATATATTTTGTTATGATTTGTTTTATCAATAAAACTATTTTAAATATGATTTATAATTTTATACATTTAATATTTTTAGTATGGTATAGTTAAAGATGTTGATAAAAATCAATGTTATCAAATATTTGTAAAGAGAGGGAGTATTGTCTATAGAATTTGGCGCTGACTTTTTTAAGCTTAAATAATATTTATAGTAATACGGGTGCTTAAAACATACATCACTATTTTTATTAACATGATTAAATATTAGTTTGTCAAAGTACAGCCGTAATATACTTAGATCGTGTGTTTGCAGGTGCGTGCTGCAAGCTTGGCCGCCCGAGGGGAAACATGACATCCATGCTTGAGCAGTTCACGAGCATCCCTGAGGGCATCTCTCATGACCACGCGCATCAGGTGATGAGGAAATCCTTTATTTAGATACACACAACGCTTCTCCGTATATTATAGCTCGTGCTCAACAATTGATTTTATCTCGCTCGTTCATAAATATATATCTTTTTTTCTTTAACAATAAATAGCTATCTTAATGATTTTATTATGATTAAGAATATTGGAGAGGATTAAATAAAACATGAAAAAAGACTTGAAGATGCTCAAAACTAGCCAGGCACGTGAGACTTTAGAAGAAAGTCAATCCAACTCGAAGTTGATTTGCTCTGTGTTTCAAAGTAGTCCGTACTAAAAGGGACGTTCAGATCACATACGAACTCTTTTTGGACGTTTTAAATATAGATAAAAAGCTAAAAAGATAACTTTTCGAACGGCATCACTCTCATCTTTTAATTCGATCAAAGTCAGCAGGAACCATTAAAAAAAAATGACATTCAAAAACTATTTTATTGCTGCGACACTATTTTTTGAGCTTTTGAGTCTGTATCTTTGTTAAGTCTATTAAGCATCTCCAGCAGTTGGGTAAAACACTCCCTAAATAAATTGTTTAGGTTCACTCAACAAAAACACCGGCTCCAACAGTCACCTAACACTAAACCTACACGTTCGCACCTCCCTAAATTCGGCTTCAACCTCCCCAAATCTGTCCACAGGTTCGCACTCCCAATCCCACCATTCACGCCACTTTCCGGTCAAAAATCTCCCATCCGCGTGCCAAACTCTTCCGCAAAAAACTAGTTCATTGTGCCATTCGCGCCAGTTCTTTGCAGCTGAATGGCGGACTGCGTCGGAGTCGAGGACGGGGTGCACAGCTGCTGCAGGAGGGGGGAGTGGGCGCGCCGCGGTTGCAGAAGTCGGGGGAGTGGCCGCAGGACTTCGACGAGTCCAGCGACTACCTCTGATGTGTGCTGGGCCTGCTCGCATCTGACGCCGTGCTCTATCTCCTTTTCCTCTGCCGTTCATCCTCATTCAAATTTCACTCAGCTACACCTCGCGACATGAGTCTTGATCAGCATCGAACAACCGAACAGGGGTATGATTCAAGCAGCTCACTGCTAGCAGCCTGATCGGGATGAACATGGGTTCAGAATCGCACAAGGGCAGGAGTCAAGCAGTTCAACGCTAATGCGTCTGAAAATGATCGAACAAGGGTTCATCGCATAGGGGTCGAATTGAAGCAGCTCCCCGCTACAGATAGAAAATCGATCATGATTTGGATCGGATGAAGTCTGTGCCGCAAGAAAAATTCTCTAGAGTTATTGGGTTGAGTTGCTGGAGGAAAAGAAACTACCGCAAAACTAGAGCAGTTGGAGTTTTTACTGTGACGTGGGCACATTCAAAATGATTTTTTGGTGTGACTATTAGGATTTGTTGGAGGAAGACACTTTTTCTTCTCCCAATAGTTTCTTCTGGACAACCAAAAACTTGTTTTTAGGAGTACCAATTATTTTTGACTACTGGAGATGCACTTAGTATTAGAGTTTGCACCTAAAAACACCTTAAACTCATATATTCAGTAGCCACCATCATTAGGATTAAGTTTTTTCTTAGTTTAATCTGTTATCAAATAGTTTTATCGTTGGACGGTTTGTTGAATTTTAACTTCGTTAGTTTTTTCATAATTGAGTTACGTTCTTCTTTGTTTTTACTTGTGTTTTTGATTTGCAGGCTAAAATTAGCCTTCTTGACGAGTACAATCATGTATTACGCAGTTAATAATCAGACAATAAGTAATGCTGCGATTGCAGGGTTCGAATCATATTGTTTTGAGTCCGGATCGATTGTGTGTCGCATCTTCATTAAATCGTGAGTTACCACGACCAGACGAAAGGTCGAGAACCACGTACACACGAAGTGATAATAAGAGCTTTAGGTATACCATTAAATTCACATCTGTCCTTATCAAATTTACATTCATCCTATCGTCCAAAAAAAAGCCGCAACACAAAAAGATAGTAGATCGTTAGGTGTTTTCTCTGTCCAAGCTGTGTTTAACCTTTGCATAATTTTATTTTAGAATCTATAGTATTGAGTTTGTGTCCTTAGTTCGTGTTTTGGTTGCTGAACTTTGAAATCTTTCTACATCCATGTATTTTCCTTTATTGTTCAACTATTTTTTTTTTCAATCTATTATCATGTTACATTTATTAATTGTTTCTTTTGTATGAAAATTTTATCTCACCCACTCAGCTCATATTTCGATCACAAATAGATCTACCCTTCATAGATCCACCTCTCTGTATTTATCCGCTACTCAATCATTCATAAAATTACCACCCTATTGCATCTCGATTGCGTTTCACACCCTCCAAAAACGTATCTCGGGCACCTTTTAGTAAAACGGACGTAACTTTTGTATACGAACTCGGTATTGGGCACATTTTTTTTTCAAATTTACAGAACAAAAAGGCGCATGTGGCTCTCCTCGACTTCGTTAGAGTTCAAAAAAAATTTCAAGGCCAAATTCCGCTTAGAAGTGGACCTTTGTGAATTTGCATGTTTTTGCATGCAATTTTAGACGTCTTCATGATTTCCACAGAACACATCCTTTATTATATCGATCTAAAACTTTTTTGTGTTCCTGTTTTTGTGCCTCTAGAAAATAGGAAAATAGTGAAAATTCAAAAGAAAAATAAAAAAGTGACATCATCGTACTGATTGCTGATTTTTTTGAGCCGTATCTGTTTGCTGACCCTTCGCTTCTAGATTTTTCATAAGAGTCGACCAGCAACTAGAATTATATACTTTAAACACTTATTCAGCATTACTATCTGTTATAGAATTATGTTTCACTAATCATTATTTTGACCCTGCAATTGTGGAATTACGACTCCTTGGTTGATCCTGTCACCGATTGTACAATCCTTTACCTTGCATTGATAAGAACTACGTAAGAACTTGGTAAGTCGTTTCTTTTTGCAGATCTATCACAGTATATCTCACACCACCGTAGTGTAAGGATAATATCTTGCTTTGCTTTTTTGTTGTTTCTAACCATAGCAGAAAATAGTAAGTCTAGAAGTGATAAAGCTGAAACTTTTGAAGCTACCAACTCTCTTAGCGACTTCGCTAAATGTGTCAGTCAAAATCAACTTACTGATACTCTTGCTAAATTCGAACAGAGGATGACCGAGCAATTCAATGCAATATAGATGCTCTTTCGAACAACGAACCAGGAATTACAGCGTCTCTCAACTCGTATGACAACCTTTGAGAGACGTTGACCACCACAGATAGAGGAAGAGGAAGTTAATGACGAGAACTACTCTGAGGATGACATTGACAACGATAGAGAACAATAGAATAGATCTTTTCTTTAATCCCCAAAACACAACTAGTGTATGAAGTTGAAAATGTTGTTGTTGCGTACGTACATGTTGAGAATAGATTTTTTCATTGCACCGATATTAAGGAAGCAAAGTTTGAGCACAAATCTTTTTTAACATCTTTAGGTTATATTAAATTTGATGTTTCTTCTAACTTGAACTATTTGGAGAAAATATTATTTCAGAATTGTAATTTGCAATGTTTTAGCTATTGTGTTTTTTATGCAATTGGCAAATATGATGACATCGGAGATTTTCTTAGTGTCTAAAACAGTCACATGTACTAATATGAAATACTCTTTTGAAATGCAAAAACAGGATCAAACAACAACATTCACTAACATTAACAATGTCTTGCAAAGTTTCTCTACTTTTGTAATCTATCAATAGGAGCAACTCGTGAAGCAGGAGAAGTTATTGTTGTGGCCTAGTTACATGCTCATCACTAGTCTCAATATGACAATAAAAAATTTTGCCGACCACTGGATCAAGCCGAGGATGGCTTACTATAAAAAAAGGGAGAATGATGAGATCTTATATCTCCTTGCTGCACCGCTTTGACCGCATCAGAATACCCCTGTGGCCGCCATCTTTCATGATTTGTTGAGAGCACGGTAGAGTGGCAGTTCTGCAATCTAAACTTGAGTCGAGAACGACTCCAAAACAAGTGGAGAAAGGTGATGAAATCATATACATATTCTCGTGGCCTCCACCTTTCATGATTTTACAATGACATGGTAGAGTTGCAATTTTGGAATCTAAACTTGAGTGGAGAACGACTCTAATTCAGGGGGAGAATGATGTGGAGATCATACTTTTTGGTGAGGACTTCAACAGAAATATTTATACACGAAGGATTCAGACTGCAGATCAGTACAAACTTGCAACCGAAGTCAGGACATGCTATGGAATCCAATTTGAGTGTTTAAATACATTCTAGCAAGCTGATGAAGTCTACTTTCAAATGGATCCAGCCTCAATTTTATACCATATTGGTCAGCGTCATCATTTTAATACAAAATGTGCTATGTCATCCCAACTTCGACCGTTGGTCTATGTATCAAGTTGAGCCTATTAGAGGCGCATCCTAGTGTTTGAGGACGACCCCAGCACCCCCTGGTTGCTCTCCACACTATTTAAAGGTCCAGTCGTCACCAAAAATACTTGGGTTTTATTTTGTTATAGTATAACTCTTGTGCAAACTTTTTAATCTTCAGTTGTGTCCAATAACCACCTGTTAGACAGCTTTTTAGAACCCCACATTTGAGAGATTTTTGTTTTCTATCTTGTTCTTACTTGTTCTTCGATTGCTTGCAGGAATTGATCTTCGTGAAAAGGTTAGGTTAATCTTGCTGTCCAGCACGGTCACTAACCATTCAAAATTGGTTCTGCGATTGATAAGACGCACACGACCTGTTCGTTTGTAGTCAGATCGTGAATGTCGACTCCACCAAATTGATATTTATTACCTCACAGAAAGATCGGACATTCAAACCCTATCAAATAACAAAAAAATACACTCCAATGTTTTAAAAGCTTAAATTGTAAGCAATATAAGATATGAACATAAAAAAATAAATCATAGGATCTAAACTATGGCCAATAAAAAACACACTCTAAGGGTCTGCGAGTATAAAATACCAGCCTCATATCAAAATAAATAAACAAGAGTTGTTGTTGGTCTGTTCTATGAGACCATAAAATCATATATGACCAGCTAAAAAAAAACTACGCTGGGGCAAACGTTCATGAACAAGTTTGCTTAAAAAAATAGTGAAAAAAAATTGTGTCAAATTCAATTTCAAGCTCGAGGGGATGTTGACACAAATTTTGGCAGACCCGAAGATGTAATGTTAAATCAATGGTGATAAATAGAATACGCCCTTTGAAAATTCATATACAACAATAATAAAAAAAATCTACCATTGTCAATTACATTCCTCATATATGATGAGAAAATTAAAGGAACACCATGGCGAAATACGAATATGCAAACATGTCCAATGCACTTGACATCATACAAATATAAATAAATAAATAAACATAGATGAAAACAATCATATCTTGATCAATCAAAATTTAAAAGCTATGGATGGCACGTATATGTGCTTGCCATTAAAACAAACTGAAGTAGCTAAGTGAAAGTATGCAAAAGCTAAAACTATATCAATAGTCCCTCGTATGAAATAATACATATATACGCAGCCATACGAAAAAATGGCCGGAAACTAATCAGGCACGTAATAAAGCCCAAATGGCAGCAGCCCAACAAAACTTGCTCTCGGTTATCAATCGAACCAGCAGACTTTGCTGCTGGATTCAAACCAAATTTTGGCTCACTGCGCACTCACAGGAACAAAACCACTACGTACCGATGCGCCCAGCAGAACCGCACAACGCGCGCGCTGACGATCACTCATCAAAGAAAATAAATATTATGATTTGAAATTGCGGCCACGCTGGAAACTGCATGCTCTTTCGTGCCCACATCCCAGCATGAGACGACAAGTCGTGAGCGTGCAACTGCCGCTAACCGCTCGACGTCCGCGCGCCCCACTGCTGCTAACACCATGTCCAAGAGCCTCAAAACAAGCTGCTGCTTCCTGGCTCTATAAATACTTGGTCATGGTTCACCGCAGGGAACCCTGCTCTCGCACACATCTTGCCGCAAGGCTGCCAAAACACAACCCCACACGCAACCCTGCATACTGACACATCAACACCGGCAAGCTGCTGCGTTGAAAGCCCGGGAAAGAGTGAAGGGCATCAGCAGCACCGCATCGGCAAGCTTCTTCAAAACTGTCGTCTCATCCCTCCTGGTTCTGGCTTTTGCCTTCCGTCGACTTTGGCGGCTAGTGGATTTGGACCTTCCAATGCATTTGGTCATAGAAACCAAGACCTCATTTGTCTATTTGACCAATGAGTACAAACCACAGTGAGATATTCAAAACCTTATTTATCGTTTTGGCCAATAAATACAGATCATGATGAGATGAAAAAACTATCCTAATAGTAGATGGCACCGTCCTAATAGTGGACGGAAACACCGCATTAAAAGCATGGCGACTGGCATGCAAGTTATGTCCGACAGCCGATGCTAAGCTTGCTTGCGCAGGGTTATTCCTTTATCCCTACCTTAAGTACTGTTGAAGAAAAACATTAATAAAATAAATCTCCTGCATCTCATGCACATGGTCTTTTTTCATTTATTAACATCATGACACCAATATTTTCATCATGCTTAGCATATAAGCATTGCTATTTGGATATGCCGGTAGACGGTTAATCATAACAATTAAATAATATGTGACAGGGTGATAACGATATGTACTAAAAAGGTCAAATGCTCTTGCATGTTGCATGCACACGCGCGTGTTGCTATCTCATGTTAATTAGCACCGTGTCATCAAAAGATACAATATTGTTTACTAAGAAAATGATTATAGCTGTGCAACCAGTGCATCATCCGATCATACCGCACTCCTAAAATCATTATATCATCATTGTTATATAATTGAAATACTCTTTTCATGCACAGAGGTATCACTAAACCAAACCTAGGTCATCATCATATATTGGTTATATATGCTAATTCATCAAATTCAAATACCGCTTGGCAATATATATCTATTGCAGCTAGCTTGGCCATTAAAATTGTCTAGCTGTAGTATAATACCACGAAATTCCATGCTTAAGTGTCAAAGTAATTTGTATGCACCCATATACATATACGTGTGTCATGTCTGAAAATAAAATGAACATGCCAAATCAAATAATGGAAATATTCCTATATGATCCTACATATTTGGGTCATGTTCAACTAAATGGTATGCCATAAGCATATATTAAATGTTCGCTAAATGAAGGAATAATATGCTCATATCCGCAAATGAAAAAAGTATATAGTATGCACAAATCTCAAAGAAAGTACGTGCATTATATTTGCACATGAAATATGTCAAATCAAGTTCTTAGTCAAGCATTCATCGAAAGCGACAAGATTGAAGTTTTATTTTCATTTTCTAGTTTTGTAATAGTAATATGTTGTGACCATCATATAATTTTCTTTTATTTGGAACTATTAATCAGGGGTGTTCTCCTTGGAGATGTAATTAACATAATTTTTATGTAAATTTAAGAATTATGGAAGTATGGACTCGCAAAATGAAATTTATTTTTTCTTATGTCCTAAATTTAAATTAAATTTAAACTTGTCTCTTTTGACGTGGAGGTGCGTCACCCGTGACTGTTTCCCTGCCACCATCATCTTCATTGCAGATTTCATGGAGACATCAAATCCACCGTACCTCTTTGTCGTCGCTGGAGAGGAAGAAGAGGAAGCAAATCCCCAATAAAAAAGATTGGAATGGAGAAGACTCAATCCTAAACCAGGACTCGATCTACTAACTTGCTAGAGGAGTGGGACCCCACTCCCACCCATGAGAGTAGCCCTTCTAGCGAGAGAGCAGCGGCTTGTTCCCTTGAGACCTAGCTGTGCTTGTTCCCTTGCCTCATGGAGCTATAGGCCTAGTTGTTTGGGATTATAATTTATCAGATTATATAAATTAGAGATCATAATGTGTGGAGGTAAACAACAGGATAGATTATTTTGATAGCTTATTTCATCTCAAGCGTAGATTATTATAATCGAATAAGCTGCTCATAGGTGCTTATTTTATATTATAATCTGCAAAAGAACACTAATCATATCATGTTTGAAACAACTACACAACCTTGCCATGCATCTCTAGAATAAAATGCAGATTATATAATATCCAGATTACAATATGGATTATATAATCAATTGGAGAAAAAACATGGCCATAATCACCGAGGTTCGCTTGCCATTTTTTAAGGGACATAGGCGTGTGTCGGAATCATGTGACCGGGTATCTTAATCCTGGCCCATCCAGACTAAATCCCACGAGAGGCTCACCACCAGAGTAAGGCTCGAGCCGGTAAAGCACCCAGCTACAAAACAGGGCTCAAAAGACAGGGACCACCTTGGTTGGACTTATTTGACCCCAGGTTGGAACCGACTCCACCCCAGGTAGGAGGAGGTTTGATGAGACCACATACATACCTCCATGGCATTTACTTTTTATGATTTCATGAAGGCATATTGGAGTTGCACTTTTACATTTTGAACTTGAGTCGAGGATGTAACATCTCAAAATTCTTGAATTATTAAAGTGGCAATTCCCCAAATTTTTGTTCCAATTTAATTGTCTGTCTCAACTTTTGTTCGGATCAAAAATCATTCGTTCCGAATTCGTTCCGTCTAAATCCGAAATCCGTTCGACTAAATTGATCCGGTGCCGAAATAATTTAGTCCGCGTAATTTTCACGTTGGCTAAAATTGTTTCTCGAAAATTCCGTAATTAATTTTCGGGTCTCGAAATATTTTCTTCTCAAATTAAATCTCTTTAGCCTTTTTTTTTAATTATTTCCTGGTTATTAATTAACCCCGGATTAATTCTCAACTCTATTTTTTCCCCACTTATAAATACCCCTCTAACCCTAATCCCCATCTCATTTCTCCCATTTTCTTTCTTCCACCGCAAGCCGAGTCTCTGGAAACCGTCGCCTCAGTCTCGTCTGCCGCGCCGTCGCTCTCCATTTTCCACGTCGTCGCTACAGCCGTCCCCGCGTCGTCGCCTCGTCGCTCGCGCCATCTGGATCACCGCGTTGATCAACGTCAACGCCCGAGTCGTCGATCCCTGCGCCGAGTCCTTTCGCGCCGGTTCCCAGGCCCCCGCGCGACGTCCTCCGGTCTGACCGCGTGAGCCTGCTGTCGCCGCGTGACGTCGTCCTCAGCCACGTCGCCGTCGCAGTCGCCCGACCGGTCCGGAGGTAGCAGCGCTGAAATCACCGCGTCATCCTCGCCTCGTCGCCTGAGCCGTCCTACGCGCCCGATTTTCAGTACTCCGGTTCCGCTTCCTCTCCATTTTCCACGTGCCTGCACCAACTCCACGCGGTTGACCCTGCCATCCACTGCTGTCAGTACTCTGTCCCCGCGTGAAGCCCGAGTTTCGATCTCCAGTGGCTCAGTTCCAGTACGGGTCTCCGATCTCCGATTCTCCCGATTCCGTCTCCGATTTTCAATTTCGTGGTAAGAAATTTTCCCCTCTCTTAAATTTCTTTTTCATTTTCGATTAATTGTTGGATTAATTGTTAATTTATCTGCGATTAATTATTCTGCAATTAATTTAAATCCTTGTAATCTCGATTGTCTACAATTCCCGTGGCACCCCCGTTTGATCTCCGTTTAATCCCGAATTTGTCCCGTTAATTTGTCCCGTCGCGATTATTGTATAGGGTTGTTTCGGGGAACGTTTTGCGCGCATTTAGTCTAGTAATTCCGATTTAGATTCTAATTCCAGTTCTATTCTTTGTCGCGTAATTAGTGTCTAATCCCTGTTGTTCGTGTTGTGATTAGCTGCTGTCCCTGAGGAGGAGTTCTGCGAGCCCGATCAGTTTGCCGATCCGGATCCCGACTTCGATTTCGATTTGCCAGGCAAGTCGCGTTCCTTGATCACTTTGTTCCCAGCATTTTAAACTGCATGTTTTGTTTGCAACTTTAATTTGCATGCCAACTATTTTAAAATGTGCTAGCAACATTTCTAAGCCGTGTCTATTTACTGTTCCACAAATATTAACCCTAGGATTGCTTTAGTACATTTATTTTACTTTTATGCTTAGCCAAGCTTAGTCGCATTTATTTTTATCTCACACCTATCACTATAAAATGGAATTTGTGTAAATGCTTTTGAACTGTGCTTCAAATGTGTGAGTATAATAACTATTTAGCGGGGGCAGGAGGCAGTATGAGGAGCTGGGGGACTTTCGGGAAGTCCCTATGAGAGTACCTGTGGCTGGTACATTGGAGGCTTCGGCCTTAGCGGCGAGTTTGTTGGTTGTTAGAGTTGTGGTTGGAGAGATGGTCTGCCTCGGCAATTAAGGACCTAGTCCTTCGAGCCTTGTACGCTCAGTTGACAACCATGCACACCACGTTACCCTGTATGGGCAGTTGGCTTGATCTTGAAGCTTGCCGAGACTGGTTGTTTACCCGTGGGTTGGCGGTGTAGTGTTAGTGTGGTGTTGAGCTTTGACTCCCCACATGAGATCGAGATACCCCACCTGATCAGTGGTAGGCTCTTCACAGCTCCAGGACCCGATTGCGTAGGCTTTTGGGATCTCTATCCTGAAGGACGGATGACGCCAGTTAAAGCTTGTGGACGGGTCTTGTGTGTTCGTCGGGGCTACGACGGTAGTTCTCGATGACGCATCCCATGGGTCCAGGTGCATAACCTCTGCAGAGTTTTAGTCGATGCGCATTGCCATGTCCTTTTTGAAGGACACCACCCTGAGTTGTGCTTCTCGTTGAGTAGTTTTGTTTTTCTTCCTCCTCTCCTTTTCTAAATGTTTTTGACTCCGGCCTTTGAGCTGTGGCCGAGTGTGGAGATTACATCGGCATTAAAATGAACCCTCATCCGAGATAACGGAGATCTCTGCGGGGCAAGATAATAAAATTTGACAAGTTTGAAAATAAAGCTTTATTGCATACTTTAAATAAAATAAAATGTTTAAAACTTGCATTTAGCACTTGAGCCATGCCTTTACCCTTGAAACCTTTTGCATGCATACATTGTTGTTAAGTAGTACGCGGTTTGCTGAGTATTCGTACTCACGGCTTTCTAATTTGTTGTTTTCAGAGGATTCTTTCAGTTTCGACTTCGACTACGTCTCTGACGGCCCGTGACGTCCGCTCCTGCGCTCGAGCTAGCCTGTGTGGAGGAGGTTCGCTTCTGACGCCATGTTGATGCTTCCGCCGCAGCTATTGTTGGATTCACGATAGAGATATATCCGCTCTGAGATATTTCCGGCCTGCGTGCCGATGGATCCTTTTGGAGGATTTTATTCTAATAATTTTACTCTGATCTGCTATTTTCTAATTTGTTTTTTGCTTAATATTTCTGTTATGGTTTCTTGATTGATCGCTTGTGATATCGTGATTGCCAAACTCCTGGGATTGGCAATGTCACGTGAGATCGGGACTTATCGAAAGGTAAGTGAAAACCCGGTCGTTACAGAGGACGACTCTAATTCAAGTGAGTAAAGATGATGTGGAGTCGAGGACGACTCTAATTCAAGTGGGTAAGGATAATGTGGACATCATATCCTCTGATGAGGACGTCAATGAAAATATTCACACATAAAGGATTTGGACTGCAAAACAGTACAAACTTGCAACAAAAGCCACGACTTCATATGGAATCTAATTTGGGTGTTGAAGTACATTATGTAAAGCTCATCAAGTCTAATTTCGAATGGATCTGGCCTCACCTTAATATCACATCGAGTCAACGGCAATTGTCGTTCTAATTCAGAAGGTGATGCATCACCCCAACTTGGGCCGATGGCTCGTGTATCAAGTTGAGCTCATTAGGGGCGCGTCTTAGGGTATGAGTACGACCCCAACAGCCCCTGGTCGTCCTTCACCCTATTTAAAGGTCCCAGCCGTCACAAAAAGACTTAGGTTTCCTTTTGTTATAGTTTAGCTCTTATGCAAACTTTTTGATCTTCAGTTGTGTCCAACGATCACCTGTTAGACAGCTTTGAAAACCTCATATTGTGAGAGATTTCAGGTTTGCCACATCTTGTTCTTTCTTGTTCTTCGATTGCTTGTAGGAATTGATCTTCGTAATCAGGTTGATCTTGCTGTCCAGCACGATCAATAACCATTCAAAGTTGGTTATGTGATTGCTATGGCGTACACAACCTGTTCGTTTGTAGTCGGATCGTGAGGGTCAACTCCATCAAATCAATAGTTATCACCTCACCGAAAGATCGGGCACCTCAAGACCTATCAAGTGGTATCAGCTTCCCAGGTTGCTCGGTGAGATTTATCCCATCTCGTTTATCATTTCATTTATTTTCCCACTGTCTACATAAAAGCCATACAAAAAAAATATTGAATCATTTCACTGTCCTATACCCTTTGAGCCTGTGCATCACTATTTTCAGTAATTTGCGTTGTTGAATTTATGGTTGCATCATCGTGTCGTGTTGCTGGTCTTTGCATTTAATCCATTAGAGTTTCGAGTTCATGTCACGTTCCTGGCTCATATCTACAATAGAAAGAAGAAATCAATCCAGATCTGAGTTTATTGCAAATAACAGATTCGGTTACCAAATTTTGGTGCAAAAGAAAACAACCATATCTCCGCGATTTGTTGTTTGTTTGGCACATTTTTATACAACCTGGAAAGATCTTCGTGTTATCTTTCCAATGGATCCACACTTGCCATAAAATACCATCTGAGCGTGTCGCAATCACAAAAGAGATCTACGATATCCTATCTGCTATCTGCTAGCTACACTTTTGTTCATCTCTATTTTCATTCCATCACAAATAAAACAGAGGGAGAGAAAAAGAAAAGAAAATAAAATAAAAGAAAAAAAGAGAGAAGTTGCAGAAAAAGAAAGTCAAAGAATTGAAAAAAAGAGAGAGAATTGCTGCGTGTTTTAGTTGCTACTATCCTGAGTCTTTTGTATCATTTGTTGGACTATCTTTGTGTCTAGGCTCGCGTCTAGCAAGGTTTTGCCTAGGACCAGCATCATACCGTTGTTGAACACTTATTCAACTTTGCATTTGCTGATTTGATTGTGCTAATCTTTGCTACAAATTGAAACTGTCCAAGCTCCACAGATTACTACAGCAAATAGGTTTTGTGTTTCTAGCAATCGCTCCACCAATCTTTGCAGGTTGACATCATTGATTGCAAATCACCCCTGCTGGTTTGGTAAGAACATGTAAGAACTTGGTTGAGAAAGCTTAAGAGAAATCGAGTTAGACAAAACATAGCTCGTTGTCAATGTTTTGCTATTTACTAACCATGATAGGCATAATAAAAAAAAGGAGCTGATGGTTTACACCCTTACCAAGATGTGCAGATGCTTCAACATGAGGTAAAGGATGATATTTTGCAAGTCATCAGTTCGTCAATACTTTTTTTGCAGAAAAATTTGATCATGCATACATTGATTGAGAACTAAATATAGATAAAGAATTTGATACACATGACTTGTTTGAAAAGGAAAAAATTTACATTGCCTCGAGTATTTTGACTGAAAGTGTTTTGCTTGGATGGGAATACATTTGTAGGCACAATAAAGTTCTAGAATCTTGGAAAGACTTCAAATGTCATTTTAGAGATTTCTTTATTTTTGCATTTTATGCTGATCATTTGCATGCCAAATTAGACAACTTGAAGCAGAATAGTATGACTGTTAAAGAATACTTTCATGACTTTAAGGTTTGTGTCATTTTTAGTGGCTTAGATGAATGCCGGGAAGATAAAATCAATAGGTTTATGAATAGTCTCAATTCTGAAATCTAAATTTTGCTCATCTCTAAAACTTACTACTCACTCTCACACCTGTATTTGCTTGCTTGTTTTGCTGAAAATTAGCTTTTATCGTCTAAAAATACAAGCATGAACAATCAACATCAGAAAATTGTGAAATGTATTGCTGATGTGCCTTTGTCACAAGAGAAATGTGATAAAGAAGAGTTGTGTGATACTTTATATCTTATTAAAACAGCACAACTAGATAGAGAGCACTCTTCTGTTTCTTGTCCTATGCCTAACATCGTGCAAGAGAGTGAGAAAAAGACTAAAGAAGACGTTATGCTAGTTGATGAGATAATAGATAATGATGCTTGTGTGCTGCCTACTATATTCCAAGAAAGTAAGAAAAATGAAACACACTGTGAGTCCCTCACCACATCTCGATCTTATCATGCTGCTTATGTTGAACTGCAATTGCCCAATGTTCATCCTAGTGTTCTGCAAAGTTTAGTTGAGCCTCTCAAGACTTATGCTTTGTTTCATAATGCATATTTGTCCTATAATTGCATCAAGTTGTGTGACCAAGTTCTGTTCATCTCGAAAACACAACTAGTGTATAGAGTAGAAAATATTGTTCTCGAGTACACACATATAGAGAATAAGCATTTTTATTGCACGAATTTGAATGATGCAAAGTTAGAGCTCATATCTTCTTTAACTTCTTTAGGTTATATTGAATTTGATGCTCTTTGTAACCTGAATTATTTAGAGAAGAGAATATTTCAAAATTGCAATTCGCAACATTTTAGCAATTGTGTTTTTTATGCTATTAGCAAATACGATGACATTGGAGATTTCTTAGTATCTAAAATAGTCATTTGTACTAATCTAAAATACCTTTTTGAAATGCAAAAACAGGATCAAACAATAGCATGCACTAACACTAACAATGCTTTGCAAAGTTTCTTTACTTTTGTGATCTATCAACAAGAGCAGCTCATGGAGAAGGAGAAGTTGTTGTTGTGACCAAGCTACGTGCTCATCCTCTGTTACAACATGACAGCAAGAAATTGTTTTGACCACTAGATTAAGCCGAGGACGGCTAGCTGTAAAGAAGGGTAGAATGATGAGATTTTTATGGCACTACTTACCGCTTCATAATACCCCTGTGGCCGTCACCTTTTATGATTTTTGGAGTGCACGGTGGAGTGACAGTTCTCCAATTTGACCTTGAGTCGAGGACGACTCTAAAAGAAGCGAGGGAAGATGATGAGGTCACATACATACCCCCGTGGCCTCTACCTTTTGAGATTTCAACAAGGCACGGTGGCATAGCTGGTTTTAAATCTGTGCTTGAGTCAAATATGACTATAAATCAAGTTGGAGAGGATGATAAGACCACATACGTACCTGCATGACCTCCATCCTTTATGATTTCACGAGGGCATATTGGAGTGGCACTTTTACATTCTGAATTTGAGTCGAGGACGACTCTAATTCAAGTGGGTAACGATGATGTGGACATCATATCCTCTGATGAGAACGTCAATGAAAATATTCACACATGAAAGATTCGGACTGCAAAACAGTATAAACTTGCAACAAAAGCCACGACTTCATATGAAATCCAATTTGGGTGTTTAAATACATTCTGTAAAGCTCATCAAATCTAATTTCGAATGGATCTGGCCTCATCTTCATATCACATCTGAGTCAGCAGAAATTGTCATTTCAATTCAAAAGGTGCTGCATCACCTCAACTTGGGTCGATGAAAGTTGAGCCCATTAGGGACGCGTCTTAGGGTTTGAGGACGACCCAGCACCCTCTGGTCGTCCTCCACCTGTTTAAAGGTCCCAGCCGCCACAAAAAATACTTAGGTTTTCTTTTGTTATAGTTTAGCTCTTATGCAAACTTTTTGATCTTTAGTTGTGTCCAATGACTATCTGTTAGACAGCTTTGAGAACCTTATATTGTGAGAGATTTTTGATTTACCACATTTTGTTCTTGCTTGTTCTTCGATTGTTGCAGGAATTAATCTTCGTGATCAGATTGATCTTGTTGTCCAGCACGATCAATAACTATTTGGAGTTAGTTCTGCAATTGCTAAGACGCACACGACCTATTCATTTATAATCAGATCGTGAAGATTCACTTCACCAAATTAATAGTTATCACCTCATCGAAAAATCGAATACCTCAAGTACTATCAAGGTTTCGACTTCCTCAACTCCAACATAACAAGTGATCAACACTCTAACTGATCAGTGCGGTACGGTGGATGTAATGTCGGCCACTGTGTCTGGCAGACTGACACATAGGACCGCTCAAAAGTTGCCATGTGCTATGCTATGCCTACACATGTTCCAGTAGCGGCATCAAAAAGGCTCACGCCATACAACCCTGGCCCGATCCCTTTGTAAGGCCGCACCAAGGGTACCTCAAGAGATGAGACCTCTCCTCGGATCTCGGTGATGACAGTAATGAACTAACTCCACTCACGAGAGGAACAATATCACAAACATCGGGAGATAGGACATCGCCAACTCCTTCCTCATGCAGCGAGCCTCATAAGCACCTTAAATCTCCATGAGACCCAAGCCATCAGGGACAGGAAAAAACCGCACCTCCAATCCCTTCCCCTACTAATTTAAATTCTACAAGTTGGTGGTCAAAAACACTGACCTTGTGCTTCCTTGTTTAATGGGACTGCAATCTAACGTGGCATTATGTGGGGATGGTTATTTGCAAGGGTACGGTCGCCAAACCTGAGCATGATGTACTCATCGGGTTATAAAATAATTGACATGGTTGACTTTTATTGTTACAATTGACTATTTGCCTTATGACAAATATAATATAATTTGTTATAGTTTGATCTATCATTAAGGGTGTTTGAAAAATAACTAATAATTTTACACATTTGAACAATTTTTTTAATAAGACAAATATCCAAAGATAATGCTAAAAGTCAATGGTGTTACTATTCCAAAACCGAAGGAATTATTATCTAAAGAAGGGTTGTGGCGCGTTGCATATGTATTAGGGAAAAATCATGATGCTGTTTTTTGAGTACACGAAGTTTTCATCTTACCTATTACTCCCTTTGACTTACAATGTCTTTCAGATATCATTTTACCATTTGTCTTTTTCAAAAAAATTATAAAAATTTTATTTGTTTTATTATAAAATAATTTATTATGATAAATATTTTAGTCATGACTTGTTTCTCATATTTACTTAAATTTTTCAATGAGATGAATGGTCAATGTTGATTTCTAAAAGTGAAAAATGACACCTATTTTGAGACGGGTGGAGTAACTGATAAATATTTTTTGGATTCATCGTAAAATAAGTTTTCATAAAAAGTATATTTTTATATTAGAAATTATGTAATTTTTTAAATATTATTATTAAAAGTTAGAAGAATTTTACTTT
>BCLG01000161.1:3517-23888 GCA_001602295.1 Zoysia matrella
TGCGACTTCCGTTTATCGATCTCGCTGTAGATGACCTCGTCGAGCACCGCCACGGCCTCGGCATGCCTCCTCTCGATGCCGACGTTGAGCCACCTCAGCAGCTTCCACCACCACACTGGCACGACGTGCCGGAACAGAACGGCCTCGCTGACCACCCTGGTGGACTCTCCAAACAACATGACCGGCGTCGCGGTGTCGGCGACGGAAAGCGCGTCGAGGTCGGCGGCGAACATGGAGGCGTAGGACACGTCGAGCGAGAACCGCATGAACACGTCCTCGAGCTCCACGACGCTCCCCGCGGCGCGGTCCAGGAACGCCACCAGACGCTCCGCCTGCCGCGCGACGGTGGCCATCACGAAGGACCGGAACGCGGGGGCGGCGAACACGGCGGCGACGACGTGCCGCTGGCGCGCCCACGACGCGGCGTCCGCGACCAGCAGCCCGTCGCCGACGGCCTCGAACATCTCCGCGAAGCCCCGGCCCTTGTCGTAGTTCCCGAAGTTGGCGGCCAGGCAGTGGCGCACGACGGCCGGGTCGCACGTCATGAGGAAGTCGGTGCGGGCCAGCCAAGGCCCGCGGAACATGAAGGTGCAGCCGCACTCGCGGAGCGCGTCGGTCGCGGCGTCGAGGAGGCGGTGGAGGTTGGCGAACACGAACGGGAGTGTGCCGACCACGGGCCAGTTCACCGGCGTCAGCCGCCGCCGCCGCGAGCGCCGCGCGAGGCGGAGCACGGCGAGGGAGAGGAAGCTGAGCGCGGCAAAGAGGAGCTCCGGGTAGGCGGCGACGAAGCTCCGCAGGGTGCCCATGGCCGAGTAGTGTTCGATGCGCGTAGCGTAGAGCTCGATCAGGTTCTCAATAGCACGGAGGATGGGTTTGGCATGCATGGTAATGGCATGATGCTCGTCAGCTAGCTAGTGTGCGCAGTGGTTCTTCCCTGTGGGAGTGTGCTTCTTATGGCTCACAAAACTTGTGTGTATGGATCATTTGCATACCAGATCTTGCCATCTTGGAGCCGTGATACCTGGATGATCTCTGTGTGCGTACTTTCTTCATTTTTAAATTGATGTCATCGTTGACAATAGTATCAATTTTGAAAATTTGTTTTATTAAAAAAATATGATAAATTTTATATATTTTTTATAATATGTTTTATCGTCAAGAGTGTTTAATTAAAACTTATAAATTTTTTAATTCGAATTAATTTTTAAATAAAACAAATGATCAAAATTGATGTTAAGGCCAACGACGATAACAATTTGTTCTGTATCCATAGACTGCTATACTACTCAGAGCTAGCGGAAATTTGCTTCGAGAGCAGTGCAAGATCAAACAACGATGGAGTCATGGAGATGGAGAGGGATGGAAGAACATCGTGAACAAAGAAGCAAAGGGGAGGGAACAGGTAAAAAAAAAGGAACAGAGGCGAAAAAAAAAAGGAGGATTGCACCAGCCGGGAATCGAACCCGGGTCTGTACCGTGGCAGGGTACTATTCTACCACTAGACCACTGGTGCTGCATTGTTTTGAAGTTATGAATAATCTATAACTTATTTAGTTTTGGCCAAACTTACGCGTAAGTCAAAATGAGAAAGAGGTGAATTAGAATTACTTAAAATACTATTTTACACATTTTCTCACTTGTAGTGTAAATTATATTAGTGTTTCAAGTGATTCTTATTTGAATTGTTTGTGAAAAAACATCACTTATTTGACGTTAAAATCTATAATGTTTTTTTCCATCCTATATGTTATAAATTTAGCATGATGTCCCTGCTTTCTCATGGTAAAAATTCAATTTAAATTTAGAACATTATTATTTAATTGTAGTTGGATGATAATGTGTTGGCATGTAAATCTAAAGTCTAGTAGGATGACGAAGTAAGATGTAGATAACACAACACCAAACAATCACACTCGTAATGAACTTAATTTTTTGTGTGATATAGATGGTGCTTTTAGTTTCCTTTTCTGCCCCGAAGACATGTAAGAAAGTCCATTAATATGGAAAGTTATAATGCTCAGCTAACTAATAAAAGATGCTAGATAAAAATCAAAGTTAGCGCTCGTTAGATCAAAAACGAAGTTCAAAACTTCGTCTTTCGACTCCCGTCATTCTTCTCTCTGTCATGTAATAACAGTTGGGTCTAACTCCCCAGCCTAACAGTAAAGAACTAATTCATAGAACTGTAACCACAGAAGCATTAGACTGTGTATTAGTATTATACTTAGAATTCATTTTGTTCGTAGACACTGCACCGCATAGTTTATTGTTTACTCAGCACTGTATCAATAAATCTAGACCATATGTTTAAAACCGATCCAAATTTCTGTTACACTACCTTCTGTGAATTCTAGTAATCACTTCCGGGACCAGTTGCCTAGTATCATTGGGTCCGCCTCCTGTTGGAGCCCGACGTCCCGCACCCACCTCCTTCTCCGAACCTGCTTACCACCACATGACAATCTGTAAGAACCGCCCTATAAACCTCGTCCGAAAAATCAAACACCATCCCTAGATATGGCAACCGGCTGAGACCTGAAACCGATGGGTTTTTACTCCATTAGATACGGGTATAACGAATTTTTATACCTGTAAACTTAACAGGTATGTGTACGAGAATGTTCTACCTATTTTCGATATCTGAAATATACGTGATCTATTAAAAAATAGATATTTTCATTAGATATAAATATATAAAATATTATATCTCATAGATTATTTGTATACTTCTTTACCTAATATGTCATATTTAATTCAAATTTGTATTAATTTAATTTATTATGTGTCAATAAATTGAATACTTATATTAAATATATACAATACATATATATATATAACAACTAGTTATAATTGTAATCGTATTTTTAATGTGTACCCGAGATCCGTGAAATTCTTTGTGGGTATGAGTAAAGGGAAAAATTTTCACTCGATAGTTAAATAGGTATAGATATAGAAAAGCAAAACCCGACGGATATGTACCTATTGACATCTCTAATTTCCCCTCGGCTAAATACTCTGAAAAGTTGAACATTGACTAAAATTGGTAAAATTGACACCGGTTATATATGAAGTTATATGCTTCCAATAATGATGCATGAAAATATCCAATTATATTTATTCTGACATTTTGTCTGCTAGTAAGAGCATCCTCAATTGTTTCTTAAATTAAGTTTTTAAATTAAAAATTAGGAAGTGATTGAAAAAAAATAGATCTCCAACAGTTCTCTAAACAAGGTCTTTAAATTTAGGAAGTTTCAATATCGGAAATCTCGGTCGTGATATTTACGGAACCGATTGGAACTCCCAAAACTGGTTTTCAACTGAAAATCGCCTTCCGCATCTGACTCGCACCGCTCGCGCCATTCTTTCATAAGCATCTCCCGCGGCTGATTCTTCCATGCTGTGGGAGCCATCCGCCATCTTCATTGACCTTGCTGGTATAATGAAAAAGAGAAGATAAGCAGAGATAGAAAAGCGTTGAGAATAATATGGAAAGCTGACAAGTAAAACCTTCTTTGAAACGATGTACATGATGAATTAAATTCATCGTAGAATAAAAAAATTTATCATAAAATCAATTTAATATGTTCAAGTAAAATCTAATATAAATATATATTATTTGTTTACACTAAGGTGCTAGTTGAATCAACAACTCAAGATTTTGGTTTTGTTTGGTACAACTAAAACTTAATAAAAAAGTAGTTTATTTTTTTAACCGTTGAAATACAGCTTAAAAATAAGTTGTTGTTTAGTTTATTTTAAAATGGTGTTGAACTAATAAGCTGTAAAATAAGTTTGTTGTTTGGTATTATTTATGTAAATAACTTGAAAATAAGTTGGCATGAAAAATTTTGAAATAGCTTTTGAGTCCTGCGAATTCTGAATTTTTGTACACGAGATTTGTATTACCCCTTTGAGAATCTCCTGTTTGGCATCTCTCGGTATTTTTCATATTTTTTTCATTATTCAACTGGGATTCAAACGCAGCCTAACACGAATTTCAAAATCTATGACTAACACTGTAACCTATAAGACTTCTTAACCTGACGGTTACACAGTGCGACCGTACGGAGAGGTCCCGAAGAATCCAGAACATTTGACGAGTGCAGCTGCGAGTGGGGCCCACATGTCAGAGGTGTTCGGATGTCCAGCAGCGCCTAGAAGATTCACGGCCACAACACGGCACGAGGGCGACGCACCATCCAGGCTTGGTTCCCGATCCATATATCGCCGCCTCCCCAGCTTCTCCCCCTCTCACGGAAGAGCTGGGACGACGACGACGACGCGAGAAGCTGTGTCCTTGGCCGCTGCAAGGAGCGGGCTTCCGGGAGCTTTCACGGTTTCGGCTGACTCGAAGCAGGTACCATCCTATGCCTTTTTCTTCCAGCGCGCGCTTGGTTCGCCGTGGATCGCGGCGCTGAGTTTATGCCTCCAGGAAGCCGCCGAGTGCGATTATTTTTTTTTCTTAATTGTTCCTCGAGTTTTGGAGTTGTGGATTCGCGTGCTCCAGGTTTCGCTAACGCTGTGGTGGTTCTTCGATTTGTAGAGTGTTTTGGGTTTGGGTTTGGAAGGACGGACTTGGTGTTTCTAGGGGTTTTAGTTTTAGATCTGGGCTTCGATTTTTTTTAATGCTTCAAAGTTGGAAAGTTTTGATGTTGACAGATTCTCTGTGATTGCGCCGCCGCGCTTAACTATTGGATCTCGCTGCTGCTTGCAGGGTTTGATTCCGATCTAGATCCAAGCGGTAGCGGCGGGGAGCTGACGTTGATATTCGAAGATGAGCGTGGTGGGTTTCGATCTCGGCAATGAGAGCTGCGTTGTGGCCGTCGCGCGGCAGCGCGGCATTGATGTGGTGCTCAACGAGGAGTCGAAGCGGGAGACCCCCGCCATCGTCTGCTTCGGGGATAAGCAGAGGTTCATCGGCACGGCCGGCGCCGCGTCCTCCACTATGAACCCTAAGAACTCCATTTCCCAGATCAAGCGCCTGCTCGGCCGCAAGTTCTCTGACCCGGAGCTGCAGCGTGATATGGCCTCCTTCCCATTCCGCGTCACGGAGGGGCCAGATGGGTTCCCGCTCGTACACGTGCGGTTCCTGGGTGAGGAGAGGGCGTTCACCCCCACGCAGCTGCTTGCTATGGTGCTCTCCAATTTGAAGGGCATTGCAGAGGGCAACCTGAAAGCTGCAGTTGTTGACTGCTGCATTGGCATCCCTGTGTATTTCACTGATCTGCAGCGCAGGGCTGTTCTTGATGCTGCCACTATTGCTGGCCTCCGGCCGTTGCGGTTACTCCATGAGACAACAGCCACAGCGCTGGCTTATGGTATATACAAGACCGACCTCCCAGAGAATGACCAGCTCAACGTTGCGTTTGTTGATGTTGGTCATGCCAGCATGCAGGTCAGCATAGTTGGGTACAAGAAGGGGCAGCTCAAGATGCTGTCCCATGCATATGACCGGTCCCTCGGTGGCAGAGACTTTGATGAGGCTCTGTTCAAACACTTTGCGGCCAAGTTCAAAGAAGAGTACAAGATTGATGTGTACGAGAATGCCCGTGCATGTCTGAGGTTGCGTGTCGCATGTGAGAAACTTAAGAAGGTGCTGAGTGCCAATCCAGAAGCTCCTCTGAATATCGAGTGCCTGATGGATGAGAAGGATGTGCGAGGATTTATTAAGAGGGAGGAGTTTGAACAGATCAGCTCTTCGGTACTAGAACGTGTGAAAGGGCCCTTGGAAAAGGCTCTGGCTGAAGCTAGCTTGACAGCTGAAAATGTGCATTTTGTTGAAGTGGTTGGATCTGGCTCTCGTGTTCCTGCTATAATCAAGTTGATCACTGAATTTTTTGGGAAGGAACCAAGGAGGACCATGAATGCTAGTGAGTGTGTTGCGAGGGGATGTGCACTTCAGTGCGCTATTCTCAGCCCCACTTTCAAAGTGCGGGAATTCCAGGTATCAACTCATAATCTTATATTCACTTTTTTCTTGTGTTGCAGAACTTTTAGATTGTAGTGTTCTGCATTGTAGACTGTTCTTTATTGCACGGGTACACAACAGTTCCATGCTGCCTGAGATATTTATAATTTTGAGATTTAGTTCCACAACCTGTAGAGTAGGTTGAGTAAATAGGCAGCTTTTTATTCATGTGGGAAAAAATAGACGACCGTTACTATTGTCTTTTGATTTCATCTTCATCCTAGAGATCCGCTTTATGCTGGCATGCTAAGATTTTGTCTATATTCCATTTTGCATTTTCTGTGCTTGATTTTCATATGTTGCTAAAAAAAGGCCAGCCCAGTGCATGTGGCTCTCGCTTGCGCAGGGTCTGGGGAAGGGTCTGACTACTTTGGGTCTTTTGAATGCACCTTTCTCTGTATTTTTGCAAGAGGCTATTTCCAGGATATTCACTGTGGGGATTTTCATATGTTGCTGTTCAACATAAAAAATAATTGCTACAGATGATATAAAATCATTATCATAAATTGGTGGGTTGGCTTTTTTAGCTGCATCCTCAATTATTATATTACGCCTCTTTGTTGGAATAGAAATTGGGTATACTTCACACCAGAATACCGGATTCCATTCCTTTTTTGCATACTTTTTACTGTTAGGATACTTACAATTAGGCTGATATAATCCGTAATTAGGGGTATATGTTTGTTGCTTTCTAATATACATTTGTAATATTGCAAAAGGAATAATTGCTATCTGATTAGATGTTACTCAAAATAGACGACCAATTATAGATATATTAAGAAACATATCTTTATTTTCTTGAGAAACTAATGAATTGGTGGTTGCAGATGATGTTATTTTCATCTTCCTCTTTAGCACTTCAGAACTACAAATGCCCAGTGCATGACTATCTTTGCAATGTTGTTATTGCTTTGTGCCTCGATATTCTTCATTATGGCCCTGTTTGGCACACCTCATTTTCAGCTTATTCACAGAAATAAGCAGATGATGTGTCAAAAAGTAAACTTATTTCACAACTTATTAGTTCAACAGCTTCTTAGAATGAACTAAAAAGCAGCTTATTTTTCAGCAGCTTTTCACCAGCTGTTCAAATAAGCTGCTTTCTTAAGAAGTTCCTGCTGTGCCAAACAGGGCCTATATCACTTCCTTGGCCTATGTTGCATTTTGTGGGACAATGTATCTGTCTTTTGTGTATGATGAACGTAGTTTGATCTATACGTGGTTAAACATGTAACTGTAATATCAATGGCCTTTAAAAATAAAAATATTCGAGCACTTGGTATATGTATCTGCTTGTCTTGCCTTGTATATCTAACTATTTTCTTGTCTTGATATTTTGCAGGTCAATGAGGGGTTTCCTTTCTCAATTGCTTTGTCATGGAAGCCTGATTCCCAGAACAATACACCACATCAGACTGTTGTATTCCCAAAGGGGAATCCAATTCCTAGCGTTAAAGCTCTGACCTTTTATAGATCGAATACATTTGAAGTTGATGTTTTGTATGTCGACACAGGTGACTCGCAAATTACTCAAAAAATAAGCACCTACACAGTAAGTAGCTTTGTTCAGTGTTCTCTTTTTGTTTGTTACTACATTAGTATGCTTGCTAGTTTTATAGTTGCTGATTTGCTGTGACATGCTGACTCTACAGATTGGCCCTTTCCAACCCAGCAAAGGTGAGAAGGCTAAATTGAAAGTTAAAGTTCGTCTGAACATCCATGGAATAGTCACTGTTGATTCAGCAATGGTAATATTACAGCTGTCATTATTTACACACCTGATATGGAATGCATGAACTGCTTTTCTGACCTATGCAATTTCTGCACACAGATGCTGGAGGAAGAGGATGTTGAAGTTCCAGTCTCTGCTTCAAATGAGGTTCCAAAAGATGCAACAAAGATGGACACAGATGATGCTGCAAGTGGGCCTGCTGCTGGAACTGATGTGAATATGCAGGATCCTAAAAGCACGGAAGGGGTTGAGGGTGCTACATCAGCTGAAAATGGAGGGCAAGATGCTGAGGAAAAATCTGTTCCGATGGACACTGATGCTAAGGTATGACCTGGCTTGACAAATTTGTGGGTAGAATTTCTATTTGATGATGTGATGGGAGTTTCTCTCATAGTAAAATTATGATAGAAAGATTTCTTTGATTTCAACCTTGTATTGATATAAATATAAACACTTGTTCTGTTTGTGTGTATTAAACTGTAATAATTGGTTTATCAATATGATATCTGGCATATATTCTAGTTCTGTTCATGAATGTTAAAATCCTCAGTTTATACATCTGCATCAATGCTTGTTTGTTTGTTTTAGGTTGAGCCTTCCAAAAAGAAAGTGAAGAAAACCAATGTTCCAGTCCAGGAATTAGTATATGGTGCGCTGGAGGCTGCTGAGTTACAGAAAGCTGTTGAGAATGAGTATGAGATGGCGCTTCAGGACAGAGTAATGGAAGAAACCAAGGAGAGGAAGAATGCTGTGGAGGCATATGTTTATGACATGCGCAACAAGGTATATCAAGATGCACACTCCATGATTTTCTCTGGGCTTCACATACTTAAGCGGTGCCTAATGTTATGATTTGATTTAATGTATATAGATCTATGACAAGTACAATGATTTCGTCATGCCTGAGGAGAAGGACGGGCTGATTGCTAAACTTCAAGAGGTTGAGGATTGGCTATACGAAGATGGTGAGGATGAGACAAAGGGAGTCTATATTGCTAAGCTGGAAGAACTTAAAAAGGTCCTTTTTTTCGCTTCTGTGCTTCAACCTAGACTACTGTTTTCTTGCATATATTTGTGGTTCTGGATCATTTATTTTTCCCCAAATGCAGATTGGTGATCCTATCGAGATAAGGTACAAGGAGTGGACGGAAAGAGGCTCTGCTATTGACCAACTAGTATATTGCATCAACAGTTTCAGAGAGGCTGCTTTGTCTAACGACCAGAAGTTTGACCACATTGAGATATCAGAGAAACAAAAGGTAGGCCAGCGAGGTGTTTTTAATATTCATATTTGCAGTAGCTTCACGCCATAACTAAGCTTGAAAATGTTTATAAGTGATTAGCATGTTTGCTGTCACTGGGCTGTGCATTCAGTTGCATATGTTGTAGAAGAAGAAGCTAAGTATTATTTTTTGCGTGCATGTAAAGGTCATCAATGAGTGCTCTGAAGCAGAAAATTGGCTGAGAGAGAAAAAGCAACAGCAGGATGCCTTACCGAAGTATGCTAACCCTGTGCTGCTCGTATCTGATATAAAGAAGAAAACTGAAACTCTTGACAGGTTCGCTGCAATTCAACACCCCTGTTAATCAGTTTTGTTAGGTCAAATGGTTCTGAAATCTTGTTTTTGCAGGTTCTGCAAACCGATCATGACAAAACCTAAGCCGGCACCGAAGCCACAGACTCCGCCACCGCAGGCTGAAACCCCAGCGCAGGCACCACAAACTCCGGAGCAGCCACAAAACAGTGCCGACGCAGCTGGTGAGCCGGCGAGTGAGGGAGTAGCTCAGGAGCCTTCTGGCGAGCAAATGGAGACGGACAAGCCTGACAATTCTGCTGAGGCGGCAGCATAAATTCCGTTGTTATCTTTGCGTTATCTCAATTGAATTTTCCCATGGTTATGTTTGGTGGGTGATTATTTAGGTCCTACACTACCGATGCCTTCCATAGTTTTTCCAAGTGGGGATTTATAAACCTTGAAAAGAGGTGTGTTGCCTAGTGCTGCTGCTATCAGGACTTATTTTTTTGAAACGGTTGCTATCAGGACCAAAATCGAATAGAAATGCTCTCTATGATGAGAATGTATCATTGATCGTAACGGAATGACCCCAAGTTGGTTGCCCACAAACGGTACATCTGTACCACAATATGTTTCCTCTTGAGCCTCGTTGATTTCTGCGTATATGTTTCGTAAGCAAGCTTTTACTGGTGCCGCGTCAGAGCTGTCAAGTTGAAACCTCTAACTGAGAATCTGAGATTATCAGTCGAAATGTTTCCACAAAATGTTTGGTAGGACTAGTATATTTTGGAATTAGTTAATCCTGCTCCAGAATGCGTATGGCTCCCGTCGGTGGTACTGATGGCAGCGATTTATTTTGCTTAGAAAGTTACGCAATCTCAGTGAAGTAAGGTGGATACTCCATTAATCGATGTCGTTAAGGTAACTTCTTGGTTTCGCACAGTGATGCCGGGCAAGTGCATAGGAACGTTGAACTCAGAAACCTGACAGGTGCGGCTGTAGATTATAATTTTCACTCATCAACTCTCTCGGCATGGGTGAATTTTCGCTCCACAACACCTACCAGAAGAGAAGGCTGTTTCCTCTCCGCGTTCTGTCCTGCAGCTTTGAACATCCAGGCAGGTGAACTCTCCTTTCAGGCAGCTTTGAACATTTGATCTTTTTTTTTCCCACCAAGGTAGCACTTGCATTGGATATAACGAAATAAGAATCAAAAGAATTTCAATTTCTGGAACAAAACTTAGCAACTCAAAATGGAATCACATGGGCGTGGATTACACCAATCCCACTCCCACGGCTTCGTACAGTGTCCAGTACACATCTTTACAAGGGTCAGGTATGCAATTCCATCCAAGCGCGGACGGAGAACAGGTCGGCGCCCGGTCAGTGCACGAGGTAGGTGACGGCGAGCGCGGCGGCCATGAGCGCGCACGCCACCGCCTGGTCCACCGCCCTCCCGTCCACTCGCCGCGCCACCGACGCCGTCACCGACGAACCCATTCCCTCTATCGCCTTCGAAAACGGAGCACGCGAGCGATAGTTATCTGGATGCGGTGCTCCCTAGCTTCTGCAGCCGTGTTAGTTAGCTTGCTTGCTGATGGGCTGCTGGCATATGATCTGGGTGGGGCAGGCAAGCTGGTTTTATAACCAAGAGGAGGAAGAGGGGAGGTCCGAGGAGGACGGCGTTGGCGAGTCGAGCTGAGGATTGTCAATTCCAAGTTGGCGTTGGAAGACAGGAAGAGCCTTCGCTGGGCTGCTGGGTTTGATCTGGGGAAGAAAGAAGAAGAACCTTTGTTGGATCGAAGAAAGCCGCGTGCGTGGGGGACTGGAATCCGAACGCTTTGCTTCGCCGCGTTGCTCTGGAACCAAAACTCTAGTTGGAACAGACCGGCGTTTCGTTAAGAGAAAGTTCCTCTTCTGGGTTGACATTTTCTTACGAGAAGGTTCCAATTCTAGGTTGACATTTCTTCAGAAGACCCTTCTCTGAATCGTTTCGGATTCTCAACCGAATCACCAGAAACGCTGTCAAACGAAATTTTTCTGAAACGATTCGCACCAGCGAAACGGCTCCGAGGTGCTTCACCCCTGAATCAGTTTGTTATTAACCATGTAAAAACTTTCAAAAATTTTCAAAAAAAGTTTCCTCAAGTTTTTAAAAGTTGTTCGGATAGGTCCGCCTCTTGAACTCTATGTGTAGGTGTATTTTAAGTTATTTTTAAAGTTTTTTAAAGTTATTTTATTAGTTTTTTAAAGCTGTTTTATTAGTTTTCAAAAAATTTTAAAGGAGTTTCGTTTATTTTTAAAAAGTTTTAAGTTGTTTCGATATTTTTAATATTAACATAAAAAAAGGTATATTGGTTATTTCAATTCTCTTCTTTGCTTTACTGAATTTGAATTATTAAAATTTGTTAAACAATTTTTAAATGATTCTGTTTCTCACTAGACATATTTTTAATTGAAACTAAAACATTTGATTCTTCGAAGAATCGAAATCGTACCAAACGCATCATTAATTATTCCTTACAACACGGCTGTAACATTGAGTCTGGTTGAAAGACATTAATTATTCCTTACAACCATTCAAATATATTTTAGTGTAGCTTATAACATAAAACAGCAGCAGTCGCAACAGAAATTTTACATAAATCAATTCCATTTCACATTAAAAAAAAAAAGATTTCAGACCCGTTTGGATTGTCTGATCATCTTGCTTCGTACATTTACGAACAGCTACATTCGTCCATCATCCACGTCTGAAAAAAATATAAGATTTCACACACGTATGAAGTTTCTCGACACACTACGAAATTCGATTCCAGCAGCTAATCTGCCACGATCTGGCAAGACTGGAACCTGCACAAAACAAGTTTCCACTGCAACTTCTGTCCAGCACAATGCTACCACGGGGAAGGTTAACTCGAACAGGAAGGCAATGGCTAACATTGACAGCAACGCATTCATAGACACGAGGACGTGGACCGCCGGTGATCTGACGTGGGTGACAGCCACCTTGAGTACGGTCAGACGCCGCCGCTGGCGGCCCCGCTGAGTATGTCGAGTGCGGCAAGGGCGGCCTTCTGGACCCTCTCCCTGTCGCCCTCGAGCGCCCGGCTCTTCTCCGCCACGGCCTCCCTAGCGCGCTCCATCTCCGCCTCGATCTCGCCGTCGCACCGATCGATCTCGCTGCCGCCACAAGGTCAGTCAGAACAGCAGCGTTAAGGACACACACAAGCCGAAGATCACGAAGCGTTCTGCAATGATCAGTCGGATCGATCGGAAAGCGTACAAGAGCGTGCGAATGGATGCCGACCTGGTCATCTTGAGCATGTCCTGGAGAGCGCCCTGCACCTGCTGCGACACGTCTGCAAAAACACGAGAGTTCATGGCCGTGTTAGCAACTTCAATAGCCTGAATTTGTAGTGCTGGTTTGCTGGCACGCTAATCAGCGAGGCCATGCGTTAGTCACTTCTAGATGAAATCTTGCTTGACTTTCGGCAAAAAATCGACGTACCAATTTAATCACAACAGAGTAAAAATCAAAAGAAAACTACCCCCAAATGAACCTTCATTTTTTTTTGAAATGATGAGAGCCTTCAAATCTGAACGGGACTGGTGAAACGAAACAAGGACCAAACCACTGCAGTTCTAGGTAGCAAATACTTTTGTTTGAAATCATATAGGGGCTTAAATCCCACGATCCCAAATACAATGGTTCACCGCAAAAAGCACCGAGAACCAAGGTTTTCAAAACCAGCCGGTTTTCGCGGATTTCGGTGAAACTAGTTCGGTCCGATTTTCGTTTTAAAATTTTTTAAAAATTTGAAAATTTGAAAAATTTTAGAATATTGAAAACTGATAAAATTGATAAAACTGATTGATAAACCGGTGACGGTAGGTTTCAAATTTTGAAACCTAAAAACTAATGAAACCGAAAAAACCGATCGATAAACCGGTGAAAACGATTGATAAACCGAAAAAACCTACAGTTTTTTATCAAATTTTGTTTAAATTTTGATTTTTTGATTTGAAACAGTTTTCGACCGGTTTTCACAGTTTTCGTTAAACTGGTCTCGGCTGGTTTTAAGGGTTCAAAAGATAACAAAAACCTTGCCGAACATGAATATTAGCAAGTCCTAATAAACCACATCCACTCTGAGCACCTGCGAACAAGCTGAACAAATAATTCAGAGCCTCCATTTCTCCTTGCAAGCACTGAAACGGTTCAGGCGAATAATCTGTAGTGTGCGTGCTCGGAATTTAAGAAAATCATCAGAAGCGATACCACAGGACATTTCGCTTGTCTTTCTGTGAATTCGAGACGCCGATTCATCAAACATCACCGAAGCGAATAGCACGACCCAAGCAGGCGCGCCGCGCCGTAAAGCAAGTGAGCAGTATTCATCAAAACGAGGCACTAATCTGAAACTCCTACAATCCACACCGATTGGAGACGAACAATCGTGACGATCCGAGCAGCACACGAACCCACCATCGCGAGCACCGACCGCACCGAGCAAACACGGGCAACAGGGGGGCTTAAGGGCTTAGAGGCGGAGCGGAATGAGCCGTACCGAAGAGGAGCGCGGAGAGCTTGGAGTCGTCCGCCGTCGCGTCAGTGAAGGCCTCGTCCCCGTTCGACTCGGCCGGCGCCGCCGCGCGCGATCCCGACGGCGAGTGGGCCATGTCGTCTCCGTCTCTCCCGCGCGACGTGTCGATGCGTGTGGGAAAGAGAGGTGTGAGTGAGCCTGGCCGCGCGGTCGGCTAAGCCCAAGTTTGTTGGAGATGTATCTGGACGGCTGGAGGCCGACGCAGATAATGGGCTCTGGTACCGGTGATGGGCTTTTTGTAATTTGGGCCCACTAGGCCACTGCAAAAACTGCAAACTTATTACAGGTGAGTTTCCTCTAAAAAAAAAAAGATTACAGATGAGTTTGCAGTTCTTTCTAGGCGAAATTGGGAGAAGTTTCAGATGATTTCAGTAACCCGACAGGAGTTTGCAGAAATCGGAAGCTCCATTATCCTCCTGAATTTGCCTAGCTTTGAGCTCGCGGCGTTTGGATCTGAGCGCTTATTTGGCTTCAGCACGTAACTTTGGTCCTAGGGCTATTTCGCAGTGCAAATCTTTTTCTTTTCTGCACTTTAATCTCTTCTCCGGTTTGCCCATAATTAAGCAGCAGTGACAATGGTTGCTTCCTGTACTTTGTGACTACAATTCCATGAGATAATGGCATTGAGCTGCTTTGCTTAATGGCACTGTTACTCTTGAGCACAGCTGGTTACCGAAGGGCCAATTTTGATTGAGACACACCGTGTTGCCCTCTGCACCAACAACAGTAACTTTCGTCGAACAACAAAAATACTTCTGCATAGTACTACGTTGCCTACATCTGCTAATCGATAACAAAGTTTTTTTTACTAATTAAAATTTCGCACGAGGAAAGGAAACAGTGCGATTCCTGCATGATAACATGGTCCAGGAACTGGCTAGCGCACGTCCGTCGTTCCTGCATATATTCCCCTCTCCTTTTCGCCCGTCCAGCTCATCTTCGCGTGCACATGGACGCGTACACGTACGAGTACGACGCCGCCGTCGCATCTTTCGTGCCCTCCAGGTGCGTGCAACGAAGTAATAGCTGTATGATTGTGAAAGAAAAAAAATAAACTAAAAAATTGTGAGAATCAGATCGATTAAAATCGAATAAAAATTTTATTTATTTTTAAATTAAAATTTAGAAAATTTAAAATAATTTGTAAAAATATTCGTAAATCGAGTCGTTTTAACACCCCTACGTAGAGGAGTACTAGTGCATTCTGACCATCAGCATTGGAACATTCTGTTGTGGGAATTACGCCTCCTCGCTGCACATCCACTCAATCGGCATCGAGAATTCTCATTCTCGCCCCGTTCAAGTAAAACGCGTTGTTTCCTTCCATCTGGTCCTCTTGTTTTTTGTCGCACCCTCGAAAACGAGGTTCGTAGAAATCACTCAGAATTCTAACCTGATGCTTGTAGCAAATCCACTTGTTTTCAAAACAAAATACACAAAAAAAAAATTGTAATGTAGCACTCCTAAAGACGCTGTACAAGTTTTCAAATAAACTTCAGACTGCAAATCCTGCCGCACACGGGTACATAGAAAAAGAAAGGGCGGTATACACTGATGATGGAAGCTTATCTAGTAACTATTCCTATCTCAATGCATAACTTCGCTACTGTTTCAATTTAACTGTAAACTTCACCGACAAAGTGAGGAGGGTGGTAGCTGCCTCAGCGGTTTTCTGCAAGTGATGACGAACATGCTTCACCGACAAATCTTAATAAAGTGAAAAAAATCTATAAATGCAAGAAACTGTTTCTCATTTTTTACTTACTACATCCATTTTAAAATATAATTATTTCTAAGTTTACATAAAATCAACATCTTTTTGACTTGTAACAATAAATATCTATTAGAAAATATCATAATTTTTAATTAAAAAATATAATTTTTATGAAAGTTTATTTAATAATAAATTCAAAAAATATAATTTTTATATAATAAAATATTATTATTTATATATTATTAGTGGTTAAAGTGATAAAAATTTGATTTTTACTTTAAACTTAAAAATGCTTATATTTTATAACAGAGGAGCAGACGCTAGACGACCGACACCGATATATGCCCACTTTGGAAGACAGGACGAGGTGCTCGATCAAATGGCGATCGAGACGTTCCGATAACAGTTTTCGGATTTGGGCTATTCGGCACACGCTCCTAATTAGTACTACTCGCCGAAAACTGTTCAGGAAACAAGAGTAGCATGTGGGGTTTGCACCGCTTTATTCGACCATCTGAATTATTTACGGCCGGCGCATAGTACTGCCGTACCGAGATATGCTGATCAGCAGTTAGTGGTGGCGACTGCCTGATCCTTGAATTCGTCTTCGCATCACCAATTAAATTTGCATGGTAGCGCACATGTTTGTTAGTTACGGGAAAAAACGAAATTGTCCTGTACTAGATGGAAAGCCCGGGAAATTCACATGGTACTGCAAGCGGTTGAATTCACGTAGGACAGGTTGGAGTGATGAGTCCTCGTACCGGATTCTATCGGATTCGAGCTAATTAGGTGGCTTTTCATGCGTACGTCTGATATTATACGTTTTAATAGATAATACAGATTCTATCGAGTTCGAGCTAATTAGTTGATTCTTCATGCGTACGTCTGATATTATACACTTTAATAGATAATACAGATTTTATCGGGTTCGAGCTAATTGGTTGATTCTCCATACATACGTCCGGTATTATACGCTTTAATAGATAATACGGATTCTTTCAGGTTCGAGCTAATTGGTTGGTTCTCCAAGCATATCTCAGATACTGTACGCTTTAATGGATGATACGGATTCTTTCGGGTTCGAGCTAATTAGTTGTTTCTCTATGCATATGTTTGGTACTATACGCTTTAATGGATAATACAAATTCTATTGGGTTCGAGTTAATTGATTGGTTTTTTATGCATACGTTTGGTACTATATGCTTTAATGGATAATTGTGATCCTTACAACTCCTATCAGGTACAAGTAGGGATGATAAAAAGGTTAAGCTCGCTTATTTTTTTTACAAATTAATTCAGTCTTTATTAAATTTTAATTAAAAATAAATAGAAATTTAACTTGATTTTAATTTGATCTTATTCTCACTATTTTTAATTCAATTTTTCGGTCCGTTTTCTCCTCTAGGTATAAGCAAGAATAAAACGGGTTTCATCTCTCTCTCTCTGCGGCAGAGTTTTGTTCACGCGCGATACGATGAATAAACATCACACGGCCTGGTTCATTTTTTTTTAGCCTACCTGGTTCATTCGTGGCCTGGGTCCTTCACCCGCAGATCGGGTTTCATCGCTACGCATCGACGCGATCACAGAAACGGCAGCTACAGGATTGACAGCGACGGCCACTGGCCACCGCCATGGTGCCATGTCGTCCTTTGGCTACTGCGGCCTGCGTCCAGCGTCCTCCACCGTGACCGCGTGCTTTGCCTTGCAACGGACGCCTGCTGTGTTGACTTTATTTGGCTACTGGCCTACTGCCACTGGCAATTTTTGCTTTGTGGAGAAAGAAAATTCTGGAGCCTGATGGATGTAGCACGCGAGCATGCGGCAATGCAGCACTGCTAATTTTGACACAACTTCTGTTTACCGAAAAGTAATTTGTTTCCCAAGCTGAATTTATTACGCATGAAACTGTTTAAGTAGTACTTCTATTATGTTGTTTCAGAATTATTGTTTGACACAGTTTTATCTTATTTTTTATGAAAACGTGCAAAACAAGCTATGTCAAATAGACGGATTGTCAATTTGAGTCAAACTATTTACACAGTATTTCCGACATAAAAACAACTAATCCCTCCATTTTTGAAGTGATGTAGTTGTTGATTCTTAATGTCATTTTTGATCATTTATTTTACTCAAAAAATTAACTTAATTTTGTAAAATTTTAAGTTATAATTTAAATAACTTTAATAATCAATCAAATTATTATAAAATATATAATATTTATTAATATTTTAATAAAATAAATAATCAAAATTGATGTTAAAAATCAAAGACGATATTAATTAAAAAAGAGAGAGTACTTGCACCAAAAACCAGGAGACTTCTTCACGTACAGAGATGAGAGATGGAACGCAAAAGGATACGGAAGGAAAACGATCTCTGCCGTGTACTAGAACGAACGGCGCGAAGACCTCTCGGTCAGTGCTGGTTGGCGTTCGCGTTCCCACCGCGACTCCTTGTCATCGTCGACCCAACAGAGCGGCAGAGCGCATGCGCACGACAGACGCATCTTTCCTGCCATCCGGCTGCATGCAACGAGAAGTAGCTGCTGTACAGGAAAGCTACCTTCGTTTTGACCTGCAGCTTATCTGGACCATTTGTGCTTGTCAGGCTAAAACAGTCATAGGCGGTTGTATACGCAAACCCTTTTTCAGCGGGCCTTGCTCCGTTTCAATTACTTAGGGATGACAACGGGTCAGATTCAAGTCGAATTTAGCAAAAATCTGCTTGTTTTAAAAAACTTCACGGGTTCAACTTTAAACCCACATATGTACTCGCGGGTGAAAATTGAAACACGTACCCGCATCCGTCGGGTATCGAGTGGGTATCGGGTCCTCGTCGAGTCTGCTCCCGTAGGCATCTGTGGCGACTAAAGGGTGCCGGCGTGCGGCCATTGGAGGGCGGTGATTGGAGGCTGCAACGTGCGACGACTGAGGGCGCGACGCGCAGGAGCAGAAGGCGACGAGGTGTGGCGAGGGGGAGCGGAGGGCGGTGGCGCACGGCGAGGGGCGAGGTCAAGGCGGTGGCACGAGGTGAAGAGCAGGGGCCTGGGGCACGGCTTACAGCGGCTAGGGATGTGAGTGGAAGAGTGGTTTTAAGGTTTATGTTCTTGAGAGATAATTATATATGAAATCGAGATGAGTCGGGCTGAAAATACTTAATAGACTATTTTCGAACATCCGACGGATTGCTCACGAGTCAAATAAAAAACTCGACCTATACATTTACGAGTTGGATGTGAGTTAGACCTGCGGGTGAAAATTTCAATCCTAACCCGCGCCCGTCGGGCCCACACCCGCGGGTAAAACTGCGAACCCTAAATCACTCCTCTGCTAGCTACTAATTGGCGCTCTGCTTTCGTAATTCCAATTCGTCCAGGGCGCCAAGAACGATTGGACGACCTCGGCCCGTCGGCCGCACTCGCGCTGCTCTTCCTTTCCATTTTCCCCGACAACATTTTGATCGCAGCACAGCAGCGCTGCAGCAGTGTGCTGCAAGGAACGGACATGTTTCACCGACAAAATTTCGATCGCAGCGTGTTCATCAAACCGACACCAATTTCCGCAGATTTCCTCGCGTCCCGTTCAAAATAACTGTTTTTTTATTTTTTAAAATCAACATTTAACTATTTATTTTATTAAACAATTACGAAAATACAAAAAGAAACAAAACAAAATTAAAATACTTTTAATAATAAATTATATCATAAGAAAATAAGTAATGTTTTTATAAATTTTTTTAAATAAAATAAATAATTAAAAAATAGATGTTTGAAAATATAAAAAATATTATTTTGAAACGAAGGGAGCAGTGTAATCTGACGCGGATAGGATCGAACGCGTGTCCAGGGTTCCGAGGAAAGAAAAGGGTCAGCATTTTGCAGCACGGCCATGTACGCACACAGATCTCAAACGCGGGACTCCCAACTCCAGGAGAGGGGCTATGCACACGTCCTCCGGATTACCACAGAATTCGTTTCAGTGTCGACCGTCATCAGCGGCGAGGCGATCGAATTGTTTAAGGCAACAGCAAGAAGACCATGTCCATGTGGGGTTTATTTAGTCAATCGAATCAGTTTTTAAACAGAAAACATGGAACTGGATATGCTTTATTAATGCATTTGCGACGACCTGCGATCTTTCCCTGAATCCCATTCCGTCCGCCGATCGGTCTCGGTGTCAGTCTTTGCCGGTTTAATAGCGTTTGCACCAGTAGGAGTAAGCATCATCATTCTTCGTGTCAGCGAGCTCACGTGCGCCGTCGCTTCGCTTCGCTTCGAAGGTGAGGAACAATTCTTACTCCTTGCGAAGAAAAAAATGTCCTGCTGACAGTAAAAAAAAAAAAAGAAGGGAAAGGTCATGTTTTGGATTTTAATTTTAAAATATTCATTTTTTAGACTTTTCAAAATCGATTGTGTTTTTTAAAATATAAAGCACAATATTGATTTTATTCCGTTAAGTGATGTTAACGGCATTAAAAATTACATAGCAATAATATATGACCTTGCAAAAATAATTTATTTTTGTTTTGTTTTTGCAAAATTGGTCGTGTTTAAAGTAGTTTGCATATGAAATCTAAAAATCATATATTTAAGAAATTTAAATGATTTTTGAATATGCAACAAACTATGTAAAATATTTTTGAATACAGACGAGGATAAGGGAGGGCAACTTTGCCTTTTTTTTATTTCTTTTTATTTTTTAATTCTAAAAATTAGTCACCGCTAACGGTGTTAAAAAGATAACGGAAGCTTTAGATTTAGAAAAAAGACAAATTTTGCAAAGTACCATTTTCAAAATTAAGGTACAAAACATAACTTATATTGCA
>BCLG01000161.1:23898-36739 GCA_001602295.1 Zoysia matrella
TGTTTTTATTATTACGGTATTTTAAACATGAATAATAATTTTACATATTTAATAATTTGTAAATAAGATAAATATAAAAATAATATTAAAAATTAACAGGGTTAATATTTTAAAACTAAGAAGGAGTATTAAAATTTACCTCATCAAAATAGAGTGAGACAATAGATTCTTCTTCCTATTGACATTTGGGTCATGTAACAATGGATTTTAATGTGGAGTTTTTGTTTCATTTGTACACTTTTTCATGTATTTTTATATATTTTTTATAAAATTTCTGCAGTCCAGATACAAACCTCCATTTACAAATATTTGGTAATTTTGATTTTTTACTATAATTATAATTTTTAAAATATTTAATTAATTTACTTATAAATAGTATTATAAGATTTGTCATTGTATATACTTTGAATCGTATACACTTTAAAAATGTATATTTTTTATATTTATATGTCATTATTTTTAAAAAAGGACAGTCAAACAGTAATTAGAAAAGTCAAAATTGACAAGGTTTGTATTTACGATGTACTGACAACGCTAAATTTAGAGCAAGCAACCCTAATCCGTACAAAAGCTAATTACTGTTCTTCATGTTGAGCGGGAAAAAACCAAACATCACAGGAGTTGGAAAAAAAAAACCCTTAACCCAGGCCATGATCACCATTAATAGTTACCGTACCCCGTAACACGGAGGCAGCAGACGCGGCGCGGGCCCGGCCCGCATTTACTCCCCCACTGGCCATAAATCCTCCTCCGCCGCAGAAGCAGACCAGAGCCCCTCCCGCTCCGCTCCCTCTCCTCTGAGCTGTGACACAGCTGTCCTCCTCTCCCCACTCCCAAGAACTCGCTCGCTCCACAAGAATCCGCCGCCGTAATCCCCTCCCGCATTGAGCCAAGGCGTTCGTCCCGGCTCGGAATTTTGGTTGTTTGGTGGTGGTATGAGCGGCGGCGGCTGGTGAAGGGGTGAGACGAGACGTGACGAGATGAGCAACGCGGTGGCGCTGCTGGTTCTGGTCTTCCTTCCCCTCTGCTGCGGTCGCCTCGTCGCGGCCGGCGAGGCGGGGGAGGAGTCGAAGGCGGTGATGGTGGACCCGGCGTGGCGGTTCCCGAACCAGCGCCTGCGGGACGCGTACGTCGCGCTGCAGACGTGGAAGCAGCAGGCCATCTTCTCCGACCCGCGGGGGCTCACCGCCGACTGGACGGGCCCGGGGGTGTGCAACTACACCGGCGTCTACTGCGCGCCGGTGCCGCGGGGCGCGCCCGGCGCCGGGGAGCTCGCGGTCGCCGGCGTCGACCTCAACCATGGCGACATCGCGGGGTACCTCCCGTCGGAGCTCGGGCTGCTCGCCGACCTCGCGCTGCTGCACCTCAACTCGAACCGGTTCTGCGGGCTCGTGCCAGGCGCGCTCCGCCGGCTCCGCCTCCTCGTCGAGCTCGACCTCAGCAACAACCGCTTCGTCGGGCCGTTCCCCGCCGTCGTGCTCGACCTGCCGGCGCTCAGGTTCCTCGACCTCCGGTTCAACGACTTCGAGGGCGCCGTCCCGGCGGAGCTCTTCGACCGCCCGCTCGACGCCATCTTCCTCAACCACAACCGGCTCCGGTCCCCGCTCCCGGACAACTTCGGCAGCTCGCCGGCCTCCGTCATCGTGCTCGCCGACAACCGGTTCGGCGGGTGCCTCCCGGCGAGCCTCGGGAACATGTCCGACACGCTGAACGAGATCCTCCTCATCAACAACGGCCTCAGCTCGTGCCTGCCGCCCGAGGTCGGGATGCTCCGGGAGGTCACCGTCTTCGACGTCAGCTTCAACTCGCTCGTCGGGCCGTTGCCGACCGAGGTCGCCGGGATGCGCAACGTGGAGCAGCTCGACGTCGCGCACAACCGGCTGTCGGGCACCGTCCCGCAGGCCGTCTGCGCACTCCCCCTGCTCCAGAACCTCACCATCTCGTACAACTTCTTCACGGGCGAGCCGCCGTCCTGCGGGCGCGTCGTCCAGCCCGACGGCGACACGAGGAACTGCCTGCCCAACCGCCCCGCGCAGCGCCCGCCGCAGCAGTGCGCCGCGTTCTACTCGCTCCCGCCCGTCGACTGCTCCGCGTTCCAGTGCAAGCCCTTTCACCCACCGCCGCCGCCCGCGCCGGCATACCCTGGCCCGTTGCCACCAGTGTACCCCATGCCGTACGCCTCGCCGCCTCCGCCTCCACGCTACCGATGATTCTGTAACCACAGGAGAGACATTGCCGCCACCTTCACCTTCTCTCCCCGCCACCCCATTGCCGACGCCGACCTGGATACCGGCATATAGAAGATTATAAGGTGCATATATCCCACTTGTTTTTGGATTTCCGGTCTCTGTTCTCCGCGTCCATCCGTTCGCATCATGGTGATGGTGAAGTGTGTCTGTGTGACGGGGAAGTCTGTGTGGAGGGGGGACAATTTGAGCTTGGATTGATTGCTGCTAATTGGGTTGTGAATAATAAACTGCTTCACGAGAGGGACAGGTTAAAACGAAGAGGATTGGTCGATTGGTTAGTGACTTTGGTGTGCACCTGGGTCCGGGATGTATAGATCGAAGCTTTAGAGAGCTCTTCAGTTGAGAGAGCTTCAGTTCAGAGTCAAGATGCGAAGTTTTTAGATCAACAAATGTATCGTACTCCACTCCTACTTATTACAAGTATTCTTTTTTGTGTCACAATGACTTACTGCTATACACTATTACTTATCGTATTTGTTTTGTAATTCCACTCTTGATTGCCCCTCTGTTTATCACCTTTTACTATCGAAAGATAGTATCATGGTATGTGTAGTTGTGTGCTGATTTCAGGTGCGGGGTCTTTGTAGCAGTTAGGACTACCATTTTTGTGGTCTCTGCTACGGAAATCATAGTGCGCGGCCGGGTCTGTCTTTTTTAAAATGAAATTAGGAGTATAATTTAGCACATCTGCGATGATCGGAAGATTTAATCATCGTTGTTTCCATTGCCCAGTCTCTGATTCTCTGAAATGCCCGGGGAGGGAAAATGGGTGCAGGGAATCATGCGTGAGCTGCTTTGTTTGACCGAATCGGTTGCTTTGGTACTAAGACAGAATTATGACTGTTTGTAGCCGCTTTTATGGGTTTATAATTGCCTTTTACCACGGCTGCTAGGAGAGAGTAAACACTGCCCGATTGCATGTTCTCGTTTCTTCTCGTGGTCTGATGCTGTTCCCAACTTGCTGCTAGTGGACACTCCACTGTAATCATCGTTAGCGCTGAATATGGCAGGAAATCTCCCTGAAGTTTATGCTCTGCTAGTTGTACTAGTCAATTTGTAATGGTATCGGCACTGCCCCCCGGATTCGTGGGACGCATGTGCGCCCCAGCGAAGTTAGTGGAGTACTACTACAACTATAGTGTCTCCCTGCTGTTCTTTAACGGTTAGCACCACGGGGCTCGCTCAGCGCTTAATCCCAACATAAATAAGCGCCGCAACCATGTGTCGTTGGCTTGTTGCACCAACGAGGTAGTTTTGGTCGTTACTCCTACCACACATGTTGCTCTTGCACCGACGCGTCATGCTGTTGTTGGAGGGGCAGCGTTGGGAAGCATGTGACTGAAAGGGCGTGGAACTGTAGAAAGAAAGCTTCCTCACGGCCAAATCAAAGGAGGCTTTTTCGCGCCCCAAAAAGCTCGCTGTTCCTCCCAGTCCTCTCCTCTACCCGGCGTGCCACCACTTCCGCTGCCCTTTCGGCGCTTCGCTCGTGGCAACGCGGATTTTTTGGCTGCGGACGTCGTCGTCGTTTTTCCCCCCGCGATAGTGCCGAACGGGGCCCGGCGGTACAGTGCGTTGCCGCACTGATCGCGCTGGCAACTTGCGGAGCTCGGGGATCGCCGAGTTTACCAGCGAGCGAACGGAACCGGGGAAAAGGCGATCTCCCATCGATACGTCAACTTCCGCTGGTTCCTCCTCCGCCTGTGATCGGTGCGCGATATCTGTTGCCGCTTGGTTAAGTTCAACTCGCCTCACATGCGTCTGGATTGACTACAAGGTTGATAGATGACCGTGTATGGTGGCACGGTGATTTGCGGACAGACACGGACGGTCCGTCGTTTTCGTGGAAGCATGCGGTGGAGTCGTCGCGACCGACACCGTAATTTCGGGAGGAAACTGCGATCGCTGATGGGGAAAACAAGCACCGACCGACGCTAGAGGCTCGCCCCTGTGACTCTGATGAGTGACTGTGGACTGTGCCGTGTGCTGCCTTGTTTAGTTTACCAAGTCATAAGACGACCTCGTTACCCATCAGGGTCCGTAAAGCAGCGAGCCACACACCCACACCCCCAAACGCATGGACTGGACGGCACCTCCTAGGCTCCTAGCTACTACGAATAGTTCGAAAGAAAAGGTGGCGAGCACCTAGTTCGCGTACGTACTGGACCGCACCGCACCGCGGAAGGATACATCAGATCAGACGCGTGCATTCCCCTGGGCTTTTCAGGATTCGGCCGGACATGATCGGGTACGATCCGCTTTCGCACCATCGACGAGTGGAAAGAAAGGGCCGGCGATGATGCCCTCCAGCCTTCACCGGGACTACGGAACGGGCGCCGTGTACACGTACTCGTCGTCGCGTACGTATACCAAGTAGGCGAGGACACGTACACGCGTGCGGCATGCCGGTGGCCTGGAAAAAGGTGAAGGGAGTTTTGCGTTGGTGGCGCGTCCACTGCCGAGAAGGCTTCCACTTGTCTCGGATTAAAAGGTTTGAGTTTCTGCGCTGAAAAAAACGAGAAGATTATGCGAACGGTGTTGGTATTGTACCGCTTGTTTAATGCTTTATTATTACGGCACCCACTGGGCTGTCTCACGTGTCAGAACGCTGCAGTTCTTTGTTCCGGGCCGAAGAGGCCGGCCCGCCTGCTGGGTGTGTAAAGGATACGGGCCTAAAAAGAGCGCACGGCCCGCAAGGCTGGATGAAAATCTATGAGGCTACGTTTTCTGTCTGGACAATTTGAAAACGCAGAAATTTTATAAGAATCAGTTTAATTTAAAAAAAACGTAGAAAATAAAAAAAAATTTACAATACAAATGAGACCTTAAGCTCAGACACACAGTACCGTCTACCTGTTCCTTCTCTTCTTGAAAACGACCTAACACGTAAGATTTTTTTTATTTAATCGATATTTGTATTTACAAAGGAAAACACCCACAAATATAGACGTAATATAAACAAACGCAAGAAAGAAACACAAGACCACAAGGATAGTGACAGCTAATCAATAATTCATTGCTCATTGTTGCGCCTGTCGCACCTGATTTCTTACAAATAGGTTTGTTAGCAAACTCATGGAACACCCATCTGCCTCTCCAAACATCTGTACTGGTGCCGTCGCCAATGCGTTTCAACAAACCCAAATCCAAAGTTTTCCACCACGCCGCAATTGCACACCATGTGATAGAACAATTCTTTTTCTTCCGAACCTGTTAATCCATGCATGTTCTTACCAAACACGATTCGCTGAATTTGTTGCAGCTCTAGCTTCTTTGCTAACATCGATCTGTCTCCGAGCTGCTTCCTTGACATCGGGATCTAAAGCTTCGCTTCCCTGCATTTGGTGGCCTCCAACGTCTCGACTTGTGGACGAGAAAGAACAATAACAGAGAAAGACATGGTTACCACCAAAAAATAAAAACTATCATGCATAAGCTATTATCTTGTTTTCCAGATATCTTAGAACCCTGCCATTGCTTATATAGTGCTCCGCTGCTCTTCTAGCTATGCTGCTGCGATGCTACGCCCAGATTGATAGTATTTGCATCCTATCACGCTAGAGCTGTGAGCTGCGAGTCGCTGTCACTCCGATGGCATGTAGCTGCGCGAGGAAACTGCATGTCGAGGTCCGCATGTTCCGGGCCGAAGAGGCCGGCCGGCTTGCTGAGCGTGGGAGGGAGACGACGCTCAGAACAGATCGCGGCCTGCAAGCCTGAATGAAAATCTGTGGGCCATATTTCTATCTGGGCCTCGCAAATAATAGTGGTCCACTAGTTCAGACTTGAGCCCAGACACAGTACCGTCTATCTGTTCCTTCTCTTGAAAATGATCTGGCATAGTGGCATGTAAGATCTTTTTTATTTATTTAATCGGTATCTGTATTTATGAAGGGAATACACCCATAAATACAAACGATACACAACCCTGAGCTAACAAACAGGTTTCCATGCCATCAACATGACTTGCCTGCCTAGTAGTACTACCTGCTTCATGCAAAGATTAGGTATGATCACCTCGCCGTGCAACTGCAGCATTGTCCGAGCAAGCTCAAACAGGTTTTACGATAGAGGTACATCCTGAATGTTTTCATTAACTTTCTTTGCAGCAGCCTACCAATCGGCATGCTACCCTGGCTTGTTGCTTGGTCAGGAGTCTAACTCATCTTCCTTTAGATGAATACAACCGTGGAGTATTCGCAATTAGGAAATTGAGCTGATCACACGGTTAATTCAGCTGTCAAGTCCAATGTACGTCCCCTACCTCGTTTTTCAGACCAGAGGGTGAAATAGTTCTGCACTGAAGTTGCGCCAGAAAACTCACAGATTTGTCATGCAAAGTACTCCTAGATTTTTTTCCCATCAGGTTGCATAACATGTCTTACCCTGTCACCATTCAATTTCACATGAATGCCATGTCTTTTACGGGCACTCTTTCTGAATCGATAAACAACTGACATATAGCTACATATTCTCAAATAGTGAAACAATGTAAGTAGGCTATATAATTTTTTTGTTACAGACCTATAATTAAATCTGTGCATGCCGCACTCTAGAATTCAACTTCTCAACTTCGGCGCCGCAATGGTGCCCTGTTTTGTATCAAGCTGCCTCATTTATCCAAGACTGATCACGGGTCCAACCGCATGCCCGTTAATCAATCCATGTTCTTGTCAAACGCGATTCACTGAATTTTTTAGACGTCATTCTTGCTGCCCGACATGCATCTATCTCCGAGCCGCTTTCATAATCTTGAGTAGATTGGCCTCGCTTCACTGAATTTGGTGGCCTCCAATGTCTCAACTCGTGGAAGAGAAAGAATTACATCCGAGAAAGACATGATCACCACAAGAAAAGAAACTACCGGGTAAACTATCTTGTTTTCCAGATATCTTAGACCCCCTTGTCAATGCTTATATACTGCTTCTCTGCTCTTCTTGTAGCTATGCTGCCAAGACCATAGTGTCTTTATTCCTATCCTATCACGCGAGAGTTGTGAGTTGTGGCTCGCTGTCATTCTAATGTCATGAGCTGCGCGAGGAAACTGCATGCAGAGGTTGGCACGCGGTGCATCTGGTCATCTAGTCATCTGTCTCTGCTTGACGATTCAGAGTTAAGGACGGCTACTCTGCTTTGATCTGTTGTTCAGATTTCGCCGGACGTTCACTCGACACATGTGATTTTCCAAAGTTCATTGAATGGTGTGCGTGTCATCTAGCTACTCTGCTCCGTTCTGATCCGCCGGAAGATAATCCATTAATTGAGACGTCCAAAATTCAGTTGTTGTAACCACCGACCAATTTCCAACTCTAGCATGGCGTTTCTTTTTCACTGCTTGCCAGAGGTGATGCACAAGCTGCACCATCAGGTAGCACACCAATATCGAGCATGGAGCAGGATACTATCACAGAACTACGCAACACCGTCGAGGTGGAACGAATAGTTCTGAAAATCTACTCCCTTCATTCTCTAAATGATGTCGTTTAGGACAGCATGGTTAAGAGTAAACGGCAAGCTTCCATCAGTGAGGGTTCATCCGGGCATCGGGCTGCATGCTAGTAGTCCAAGCGATCACAGCTAGAAGCGGAAAACGCCAGGGCAGTGTTGCCGGTGCAAGGGAAGTTCTGCAGTTCCTCTGCTTCGCGAAACAGAGCTCTTCTGACGATGCTAGTCCTCGTGCTGCCGGCTTTGCAGCATGATTCGGACTGTTGTGGGGATATGTCGATCAAGCGGCATTGTGAAAGAAAAGATTTTGATTTCCTTCGATAATTCGGCAGGGGATTAAGAGATAGTTGCAGCCGTTTGTGACTGAATCGTCAGCAGTCTAATTAAAGTAGATTTTTCACATGAAGCAATGGTAAAGTAGAATTCCATGTTGAACTTGCTGAGATACGTCCCTTCCAAACACGCTTCGCTGAATTTGTTGCAGCTCTAGCTTCTTTGCTAACATCGATCTGTCTCCGAGCTGCTTCCTTGACATCGAGATCTTGAGCCTCGCTTCACTGAATTTTGTGAATTTTGTGGCCTCCAACGTCTCAACTCGTGGACGAGAAAGAACAACAGAGAAAGACATGGTTACCCAAAAAAAAAAAAACCTATCGAGTATAAGCTATCTTGTTTTTCAGATATCTTAGACCCTTGCCCGTGCTTATATATTACTCCCTCCGATTTTAAATTATTGACACCATTGACTTTTAACATAAATTTTAACTATTTGTTTTATTTAAAAAATTTGTTCAAAAATTATTGATTATGATTTAAATTTTATTAATGATAAATTAAATAATAACAAAATTTTATATATTTGAACAAATTTTAAATAAAAAAATTAAAGTTGATGTTAAAAATTAACGGTATCAATATTTTAAAATCAAAGGAGTACTTCGCTGCTCTTCTTTTAGCTATGCTGCTGCGATGCTATCACGCGAGAGCTGTGAGTTGAGTCGCAGTCATTCCGGTGGCATGAGCTGCGCGAGAAAACTGCATGTCGAGGTCCCCATGTTCCGGCCAAAGAGGCCGGCCGGCTTGCGGCCTGAGCGTGGGATTGAGGGAGACGAATGAAAATCTATGGGCCATATTTTCTATCTGGGCCTCGTGAAAAAATAGTGGCCCACTAGTCCAGATTTTCGCCTAGATCTGTTCCTTCTCTCCTTGAAAATGACTTCGCTTGTACTCTGTTTTTTAATTGTACTTTCAATTTTAACTTTGTTCATTCCTTTTATTCAAAACATTAGTTTAAATATGTAAAATTTTAATTTGTGATTCAAATAACATTAATAATAAATGAAATTATAACAAAATATATGATATTTATTAAATTTTTTAATAAGATAAATAGGTCAAAGTTGAATTTAGAAGTCAATGATGACAACAATTAAAGAACAGAGAGAGTAAAATTTTTTGTTTAACCGATACTCTCTCTATTTTTTAATTGTTGTCGCCGTTGATTTTCAACTTCAACTTTGACCATTCGTTTTGTTCAAAAAAAATTACTAAATATAATTTTTTTTGTTATAATTTTATTTATCATTAGAGTTATTTGAATCACAATTTAAAATTTTACATATTTCAACTAAATTTTTAAATAAAATAAATAGTCAATGTTAAAGTTAAAAGTTGGTGACAAGAGTTCAGACAGACGGGCCATTCTTCAACCCACCACGAAGTCTAGCTCCATACTTCTACAAACACACCGTGTCTAGGTTCCTCTTTCTTGCCTCATCAGCGACAGGCTACGGTCATCTCCTTCGTTCATTCTCCCTTTGCACGGCAATTCTATAAAGTGCTAGTTACCGGAATACTATTTCGATTCCTATCATGTGAGGATGTGACTAGTTTCCATGCCATCAACATGACTTGCCTGCTTAGTAACTGCTTCATGATCACCTCGCCGTGCAACTGCAGGATTGTCCGAGCAAAGTCAACTAGTAGTCTTAGGTTTATGATATACGTACATCCTGAATGTTCTCATTAACTTTCTTTGCAGCAGCCTACCAGTGGACATGCTATTGCTACCAAGGATTTAGAAACTAGGCTGAACCCGATTTTTGGTGGGTCAGAAAACCGATCGGCTAGCCCGGCAAAAGCCGGTTTTGCTACAGTATTGTGTTCGATTTTTCACAAATTGAACCGGACCAGTGGTTGAAAACTACGAAAATCGGCCGATTTTCACCGGTTTTCAAAACCCCGATCGCTACCCTTGCTTGTTGCTTGGTCAAGTCTGGCCCACATTTCCAATCAAAACGTCCTTTAGATGAAACAATAGTGGAGTGTTCCCAAATCGCTGATTTCCCAATTACTAAGTTTCACATTCAGGAAACTGAACTGATCGCACGGTTAATTCAGCTGTAGTCCAATGTATGTCCCCTACCTTGTTTTTCAGATCAGAGGTTGAAATGTTTATGCACTGAAGTTGCATAAAAAAAAATCACAAGTTTGTCATGCAAAATAGATTTAGCCCATGAGTTTTATAACATTTTCTTATCCCATCACCATGCAATGACACAAGAATGCCACGTCTTCTACGGGCACTCTTTCTGGACCAGTAAACAAATGATATAATACACCACATATTCTCAAATACTGAAACAGTAGCCTCCAATGTCTCAACTCGTGGAAGAGAAAGAATCATATCCGAGAAAGACATGATCACCGCAAAAAAGAAACTATCGGGTAAACTATCTTGTTTTCCAGTTATCTTAGACATCTGCAACTGATTATTATATACTGCTAGCTTATCTGCTCTTCAGCTCTTCTATCTCTGCTGCCAAGACCATAGTGTCTTTATTTCTATCCTATCACGCGGGAGCTTTGAGTTGTGGCTCGCTGTCATTCCGATGGCATGAGTTGCGTGAGGAAGGAAACTGCCAAGACCATCTGTCTCATCAGGACGCAACTGCCAGCGGCGTCTATTGAGAAATAAGCAAGTGCACCGTAGCAAAATTTTGTGCTGGAAATTTAGAAGGCGATCGGTCTTGAAGTGAGAATATTACTCACTGTAACAAAATTCTACTGTAGTAGAAATGACATTGTTCCATTTAGATGTACTAAAGATGTTCGAAGGTGCTCACCCTTCAACAAGCCCTATGCTTGATCGGACGGTTCTAAATTGCAAGCTTTCAGCAATGAGGTTCTAAATTCCTCTACGGATAGATAAATTAGTCAGTCCTCGGGCTACGGATAGCAAGTTCGTGAACAGCTTCGCGCACCAGTTATGCCGGGCACCTTCTCTGCTCGACGGTTCAGAGTTAGGGACGGCTGCAGTCCTCGGGCTACTCTGCTTTGATCTGTTGTTCAGATGTCGCCGGACGTTCATTCGACACTTGTGATTTTCCAAGGTTCTGTGAATGGTGTGTCTCACTCTCATCTAGCTACTCCGCTCCGTTCTGATCCGCCGGAAGATAATCCATTAATTGGGACGTCCAAAGTTCAGTTGTTGTAACCACCAACCAAGTTCCAACTCTAGGATGGCGTTTCTTTTTCACTGCTTGCCAGAGGTGATGCACGAGCTGCCCCATCAGGTAGCACACCGATACCACGCATGGAGCAGGATAGCACCACAGAACTATGCAATACCGTCGAGGTGGAACGGATGGTTCTGAAAATTTAAACGGCAAGCTTCCGTCAGTGAGGTTTCATCAGTGCATCGGACTGCAAGCTAGTGGTCCAAGCGATCGCAGCTAGAAGCAGAAAACGCCGGGACTGTGTTGCCGGTGCAAGGGAAGCTCTGCAGTTTCACTGCTTCGCGGATCAGAGCTCTTCAGACGGTGCCAGTCCTCAGGCTGCCTGCTTTGCAGCATGATTCCGACTGTTGTGGCCATCTGTCGATCAAGCGGCATTGTGAAAGAAAAGATTTTGATTTCCATTGATAATTCGGCAAGGGATCAAGGGATATTTACAGCCGTTTGTGACGGAATCGCCACCAGCCTAATTAAAGTAGATTTACACATGAAGCAATGGTAAAATTTAACTCTCAGGTCACAACTCATAGCATCTAAAATTTCAGCTGCAGCACTACACTAGCAAATATTGAGGTATACAGCCAATGGTTCAAAGCAGTTTAAAAACTTGGTGCGAAAGTAAATCGTTAGTGTTAACAAATTACATATACTGATAGCATGCAACCTTTGTACCCCCTTTCTTCATTGGGACAAAAGCCTACAGCAGAAACCACACTTAAATCTTTGTGTTCTTTCACTCCATCGACACTAGATTTGTTCATGCTATCTGTTCGACGACAAGTCGAGAGATGAAGTCTGTTGTGTTTTCCTCCACGTCCATTCTGTCTGTACGATAGCTGGACATTTGGTTGTTAAGAGAGCAAAAAAGACCAATCAAAAGGCTTCATAATGCTCTTGTTATCTTCCTTGAATTTGGTGACCTCCAATATTGTAACACCCTCGAAATTCAGGCAATTTAAAAATAAACTTTTCCCCACGTTTCCCTTTAATTTTAGCTACACCTCCCTCCTTTTATTTTATTTAAAGGAAAACCTCATATAATGAGTAAATCCTAAAAAGGAAAGTTTCAAATTTAAAGGTTTGAATCTTGACAAGTGCTTGAGTTGAAGTTTCTTTTTTTTTTCATATTTATCAAAATTTATTCGAATCTATTTGAATTTATTTGAAATTGGGGTGATTTGCTTTCAAACCAATTACCAAACCCCCACCACCGGCCCACTAGCCTGGCCTGCCCCCTCTACACCGCACGGGCCACCACACCCCTCTTTTCTTTTTTTTTTTCGGCCCAACACTCCAGCCCACTTGGCGCGCGCGCGACCCACACGGCCCAGCCGAGCGGTCGGCTTGGCAGGTGACCTTCTTCCCCAGGCCGCCGCCGCCGCGCTGCTCCGGCGAGCATGTGCACCTCCTGGTGCAGCAAGCCTGACGTCATGCCTTCTCTCATCCCGCACAGTGCCGCGTCACCTCACGCCGGACCGCTGACATCATCGGCTCCCCGTCACGTCGTCGTTGATCAACAGAGACCGATCAACGTCGAGGCTCCATCCATGCTACTTGCCCCGCGCGTCACCCACAGTGCCGGCTCAACGTCACCCCCGTCACTCATGCATAGTTAATGCCGCCACCAACTCGCTCACT
>BCLG01000161.1:54426-64465 GCA_001602295.1 Zoysia matrella
GGGGGGGGGGGGTGAGTTTCTCGCGCCCGTTGATGGCCGTCGTTGTCAGGTAGCTGGCGCGTGCGGACAAGATGACGGAGGCGGTCGTCGTCCTCGTCTACGCAAGTAGCCTTCCTGCCGCGACGATCGACACAAACTTGGAACCAACCCGTGGTCTGGGTCACTGCGTGACGACTGTGCAGGGTGTACAACTACGTGTAGCCGTCCACAAGGTAGTAGTAAGTCCAAACACACGACTGTGCTGCATGGGTTAAGGAAAGGGATTACTACTATAACAGAGGCACTTTCAGTGACTCTTTCGCTGCGACTGAACATAGATAAATGATCTAGATTCGGTTTGGAATACGAGAATTTTTTCAATTCCTGTGAAATCTCTTTGAGGTTCCTATACAATTACTGCATTCTAAACGGGATCTAATTAAATCATTTCTTGCCTTAGATAATACGGTTTCCACAAAAGATGCAGAGAGAACATTCGCTTTAATCAGGTGGAGCTTTCATGCTCCGGTCCGGCGATGGCCACGGCACAGCAGATGGAGTGCCAAACCAGCAAAGGTTGCTGTTCCTTCTCGCGAGAGACAAGCATAAGCTAAAACAAAAGGGATTATTAGGAGCACATCTTTGAGACTTGAGAGGGCAGGGGATGGTACCGGCACTGGCGGAGCCAGTAAGAGGCCAGCCTGGGGCATGCCCCCCCCCCCTCCCTCCTTGGCTGAACAAAAATTTTGAAGATCCAGTAATTAACTAGGTAGATATAGTTCAAAGTTCAGGTAGATCTGCTTGCGGTAGAAGATACGTCATGATTTCTCAGCAGTTTGAGTACTGCATACGTCTCCCTCTCTCTTTGCGTGTGAAGACATTTTGAGTAGCGCAGCTATATCAGATGATAAGCATGATAGAAATTACTATTGTTTAACCGAAAGAATAGATGGAGGAGACAATAAACAGTCTAATTTGCTTGTTTTAGATTTGGTGACTATCGAATGGTGCCCTCTAATGTAAGCTTTTTTGTCAGCCATAGTGGAGACTGGAGAGAGAGAAAAAACTGGTGACACTTGACCAAGGTTGAAGAAGCTCCTGTAAGTAATATTGTAGCAGTTGGCCCCCTCTCCATTTGATCGCTGGCTCCGCCACTGGGTACCGGGACCCATGGATGATGGCGCCAAGCAAACGGCCAAAGTGCCACTAGGACGCGTCGTGCTCGCACGCGATTTCGATGGGAGTGTCGAGTAGTGTTGTTCATCACTGCCGTGCGCATGGAGCCTCTGGCTCCTTGCTTGCGTGCGCGAGATCTACACGTAAGTTTTGGTGTCTCTGATCCTAAACTTTTAAGTACTCTCTCTAGTTTTAAATTATTGATACTGTTAATTTTTAAAATTAATTTTGATTATTTATTTTATTTAAAAAATTTATTTTAATGTGTAAAGTTATTAACCGTGATTTAAATTTCATCAATGATAAAACAAATAATAAAAAAAATTTATATATTTAAACAAATTTTTTGAATAAAATGAATGATCAAAGTTAATATAAAAAGTCAACGGTGTCAATATTTTTTAAAGAGAAGCAGCATTATTGAAGACCCAAAATGGTGAAGGGCTTTAAATCCACAATTGTTTTGAATTAGCTTCTCAAACCAGGTACATTATATATGGGTAGTATTTGTCTCTATGCGTGTAAATCCGCTTTAATTGAGACTATAGCTGGATGGATGAGGGAAATATTAGCCGTAATAAGTTCCCGTTGGGACACATGAATTCAACAGTATCATACATGAATTTTATAAAAAAGAACATAGAAAACAATATATTTTCTTGCATTCCAAACCGGGTCTAATTTTTGGTTTGGCTCCAGGATAACATGTTTGGAGGTTGATCTTATGGAGCCTGTTGGTCTCAATCATTTGGAAGTACTGTAGGAGTATTTGATTCATTTCCTACTCGAAAGCTACGTGTGAGTTAATGTTGGTCAAGAAAATTATTCCATCCGACTCACTGTTGCCACGTTATGATGAGGACATTCTTGCTGTGGCTTCTGCGTTTCTTTTATCCCTTCTCAGAACCTCAGGTTGGACTGCTTGTACGATCAGATTAGTGCTTTTGCGTGCTAATAATTGACTCCAAGAATGTTACTGTGCCTTGAATCTCTCTGAGTAGTCATGTCTTGGTTGTTGGACACAGTTTGACAGTGCAAGTTCCATGGAAGCAACCTCTCACTGCTCCCTGTGTCCACATAGCCCCAACTAGAACACAGTGTACTATATCAAGGATGACATATACTCCTGCTCAGCTCTCCACTCTATTCTTACATTATTATATATGTTAGAATAAAAGATTTATATAAAAGTATACCTAGACTCGTTGTGGTAACAAGATCTACGTATGGGCCAGCGTTGCGCGTGAACAAACTTTGAAGATACACACGGAGCTTTGGGTGCATGCGCGCAACTCGCATGACGATGGGTAGCGCGGCAAGTTCGGCGCAGAACGCGGTGGCACGGCAGGCCAACCTGACGTCGAAATGTACCTGCCGTTTTGAAATGTTTACGCGACTATTGAATTTCGAGTGACGCCCTTTTCTCTACCACTCTTTTCTTGCGAAAAGGAATTTCGTGTGGTCGGGGAAGGAAGAGGGAAGGGAATCGAAGTTTTCCTGCGACTACGGGCCGTATCGGTCCACGGACAAGAGATCCTCAATTTCGGTGGGCTCTCATCATGGGCCGAGTCGCGTGAATGGGCTGAATCAGACCAAACGGGCCGAAAATGGACGTGCTTTTCCTTCAACAAATCTGGACGTTCACAGGCAGTCTGCAGACTGCGGGACATTTTGCTCACTCACGACAGAACACTGACTGACACTCAGCAAGGCTCTCTCACCCGTAGTCAGAGCTCCATCATCTGCAGCGTTCCAGGTCCACAACTCAATTTTGCAGCGCACCACTTGGCCCTTGCAGTTGCAGGCAGCATCTGAACTGAACGCCACCCGGCCATGTATGCAGCATAGCACCAAGGAACTGAGGCAGGGGAAGCTTCCTCGTTACCCAGCAACATGGCGATCGAAACCTGCTTTCCAGCTTCCGTTTCCATGCAGCAAGTCTGCGCCGAGGCGCTGTGACCAAAACTGTCGGGACACCAATGGATGGGTGGATCGAGTGGTTTGCCGGAGCATGTAGAATTTCTTTCACAAGTTCCGAGCTTGTAGTTTGATCATTTTGCCGGAAATTCACACGGCAAACAGCTACTCCTATAGTACAGGATTACAGATTCAAACTCTGAAACCCGGACCTGACTTCGCCCGGCCCGGCCCTCCTGCTTAACAACAGAACCACAAACATCTCGCCACTGTGCTGCGCGCGCGCGCTGATCACTCATCAGTCGCAGATCGACGTCGTGCTCTGCTCGCTCGTGCCGAACGGCCGGCCGGCCAGCAGAGGATCGATCGAGTCGAGCTCGCGCGTCTTCAGTCGGAAAGATCGTGCTCGTGCCAGCAGAGGAGCATGGTGACGCACCGCCGGAGGATGTAGAGCCGCGTCCGCTGCTGCTTCAGCACCGCGTAGCACCGTCGCCGGAGCCCCGCGCAGGCGCGCTGCTGACGCTTCGTCCGCCGCGCTAGCTCTAGCTGCTGCTGCTGCTGCTGCTGTGTCGTCGTCGTCGTCGTCGTTGTCTCCTGCGTCCTGCTGTCACAGCCGGCGTGGCCCTCCGTTGCCGAGAGATGGTGGTACGCGGAGCTGCACACGGACGCGGACAGCTCCATGGCAGAAGAAGAAGAGGAGGGTCAGAGCTGGAGCTAGAGACCGAAATGTGTTGTGTTGCAGATAACGTCGTGGTGCTGCACCAAAACCATGTGTTCATATAGACCGGGGGCCGCGACCGCGACGGCTCGTCGTCATCGGAGGCGTGGAATGGAACGGACAATCGAGCTTATCCGCGAATGGAATACCCATACCACCGAAAAATCATTGGTCGTTCAGCATCTTTTTCGGTTGGGAATTGAAAAAGATTCGTGGATGAGCTAGTTAATTAAGTTCATGATCCATGACGTAGTACTAGTAGCGTATAATAATTAAATCCATGACGTACTATATATCAGCATACAATTAGCTAACTGTTTATAGTTATGCGTTTCTGTCCATTGGCGTTTGTGGTCTTGTAATTAGATCATGCACCATCAGCGCGCAATGATGGGTCGGAGACGCCTGTCTGTTCGCCGCCATGAAATGCTAGCTCCCGCGAGAAATGATGGTTCTTGGATTGGTTACAAAAAAATAATTGGTCCTGACTCGGATCTGATGCAGGGGGTCCGGTAGGTGCTTGATTCGGACATAAACATATACTAGTAGCTTACACTGTGATTCGGACATTGATTGAGAATTTGAGAGGAGGAAAATTGTTGTCGATACCAGACGGTATTGACGGCACAAGTTGCGCAATCAGTCAGAGTGGAGCAGCTACAGGGCTGATCTAGCTGACGCTGAAGGGCACCACGATCCGGCAGGGGTCATGCCGGTTCGCCATCGGTCCTTGCACCGTCACCGGTTCGATCCTATCCTATCCCCACGCGACACGAGCGCGGTTAAACGTCTCCCGCCCCTCCCGGCTGCCGGCAGCCCACGTTCTCCGCCGCCGCCGGACGACCGCCGCATCGTCCTCTGTCTGTGGCATGCCCACGCGACGGGAAGGGACCACGTACGCGCCCGTCCGCACGCGACACGAGCGGCGCCCACGTTTTCCCTGCGGGCCGCCCGTATTCGTTCAGTTCTTTCTCGAGCTGCCGGCGGCGTTTGTTGGTTGGTGCCGCACGCCGCCGGCCGGGTGGCACAGCTGCTGCTTCTTGCTTCGGGAAGTTGACCCTTCGACTTCGTCCAGATGCAGCGGCGAGACGGCCGCGTTTTCCCGGATGGCCAGTACGAGCACTATTCCTCTGCGAAACGACAGCCAGCAGGGTAAGATACACACACAGCCGCTTGTTTTGTTCCGGTCTTCTGCAGGACGGTCCCTGTCATGAGCTGTGCTGTCGGGAAAACAACGATGATTGGATCGGGTGGCCGTATATCTTTTCGTTTTGTTTTTGTTTATTATTACAAGGCGTACCGACGTACCGTGTCATTACAATGAGTTTTAAATAGGAGCAGCTATTTGTGGTCGGATTATTATTTGCACGGTGCTTGGCGCAACCCTTAATAATGTTGAATTATGAAACTTGCTCACGGAATCAACTGCTGCTACACTTCTAGGTCTGATTGGTTAGTTGCGTGCGTGTTGTGGCCTGACAGACTACAGTGAGCCTGACTCTGAAGATACGAGTTTCATTTTCGTTTCCATGAAGCCTGACTCTAAATTGTTTCTAAAAGAACCTCGGATTTTGTTCATGGTTTATGTTTTGTTATATGTTGCTCGTACAATTTACAGTTTTGTGATATAAAAATATAAATATTTATTTTTTAATACAGAGTAGACAAAAGTTAAAAAGGAGAAACAGTTTATAGCATGTGGAAATGAAGCATTTACACTTCATACGCATATGGCAAGCATGAAGCACGGCATCACGGATAACATGTTTTTATAGCATTTCCTAATGTCTTCAAACAAATAGGAATGACAATGTCAATGGTACCAATTATCCTTCTCAACAGGTCGGGATACCAAGCATCAGTCTGCGTTAATAGGTAAAACGTATCGAGAACAAAGAGCTTTCAGACAATGTCTGCAATCTGCATACAGGCTGGCACATCAAACCAGCACATAGTAGGTGCAAACCCCTAAGTCTTCAGGCCAGATTATGTTCATTTCCATCTTGGGCCCCCCAATCTAATGACCTCCTCAGCACATGAATCACGGTGAAGCTTCTCGGCATCACCATCATCCTTCTTCTCAGTTACATCACCATACAAGTCCTTCAGCTTTGCTAGGTTCCTTGAGATGGTGCCTGTCTTCTTGTTTGCATCCCCAAAAGGACTGGACCGCTGCTCATTCCTGCCCCGGCTGCGGCTCCTGCTCCTGCTCCGGCTGTGGCTTCTGCTCCTCTGACGAGAGCTAGAGCGTCTATGTCTTCTACTGTCACGATCCCTACGGTCATCATGCCTTTCCTCTGAATACCTAGACCTGTAATGGTCTCGATCCCTGCCACCATGCTCACGATGATGATAATCTCTGAGATCTCTGTCACGATCCCGGTCACGGCTGGAGTGGTCCCGATCACGGCTTGAACGCTCCCTGTCCCGATCATGGTCATGGCTGGAGCGGTCAAGTTCCTTGTCAGAACGATCACGGCTACCACTACGATGAGATGGTGAGTAAGATCTAAGACCATCATGGGTGGATGTCCGCCGAACTGGGGATGAATCCCTAGTGGAAGCCCGATGTGGAGCACGCTGTCCAAATGAAACTGATAATGAAGCTTTCACAGAAGGAGGACGACGAGCAGTCTCTTCTGATCCCATACGGCTCGAGTCTCCAGTCACCCCAGACAGCTTAGTGGGTAATTTCATCTTCTCAAGATTTGCTGTTACCTGACGAGTTACTGGCAGAGGAATTCTTGGAAGAAGACTATCAAAGTAGTACTGCACCATGTAAGGAACACAAAGCAGAACGCTGGTCAGTACAAACTTGAGGTCTGACAAAGCAGTTTAAAATGAAGGAAACTGATAAAAATTAGATGACAGACAAGTGCAATAGTTCACTCAGCTGTGATCAGTGGTAGAGCATGGCCCAAAAATAAGGAATAAGTAGAAAGTCTTCATGCTTAATTAAATGGAAAATAATGATGCAAAGGTGCATACAAATAACTGCAGTGATACACATACATACAAATATATAACACAAACACTACAATCCAGAGCTCCAAGAACATGAACTGAGTATACTAGAACTAGCCGGTCAACTAACTGCCTATACCACAAACAGTGCCAACCTCTACGACTCTCCGCCATCAACCGTAAAGGCTTATCAACTGAAAGCAAGAAATAAACTATAAACACTTGATTACTCGATGTATATTACCAGCCAAGGGGAGATATATTGAGGAACATATAAACTATAAACAAGTTAGGTCATGGAACCAACTTACAAGCAAGAAAGTAGTTCAACTAGTTTGCATTTTTTTTAACAAATATAAGAAATGGGAGCCCTGGCGCAGCGGTAAAGCTGTTGCCTTGTGACCATGATAAAGCTGTTTCCTTGTGATCATGAGATCACAGGTTTGAGTCTTGGAAACAGCCTCTTGCATAAATGCAGGGAAAGACAATGTATAGAAGACCCAAAGTGGTCAGGCCCTTCCCGGACCCTACGCAAGTGGGAGCTACATGCACCGGGCTGCACTTTTTAAGATGAATGAGGATTTCAAAGGATGTTCCCAAGCATCATAAAAAATTGCCCAAGTCACATCATATGGGCAAGGAATTACACAAAAATATAGAAACCAAAATTCACATGTGGATGGTAGCATCAGCGGAAAAACAGGAACTCAAGATGTACAAGAAGAGATGAGCACAACAATTGATCAGAGAAACAGTGCGCATATCTGTCAGGATAACAGAAGTAAAGATAACAGACCTGTCCCAGTATGAGATCACGCACATAAACACCCATAGTTGTCTCACGTTGATTAGATCCAGGTGTGAATTTCTGCACCACAGGTAGAAATGAAAACTGATTCAGTTCTAACTCATGCTTCAAAGTTCAAAAGTAGAACATGAAACTATATGGAAAGTCATAACTTATGCTGAGTATGTTAAAAGAACAATAGCAACAACAATAGAACAAAGAAATACAATAGCAAATTATTGTGGGACAGATGGAACCAAAGATCAAATCAATCAAACAAAAAACTAATGCAAGGAAATATCAATTTAGCAACTATTTGAATTAATAATTAAAAAAAAACTGTTTTTTTGAGCATCCCATTCTTGACCAAGCTACTTTAAGACTTGCAGCTCAACTTATGGAAAATTTAAGTGCCTCTGTAATATTATGTGAAGTTCAACAAATCACCATCTATCAAAACCATGCAAGTAAGGAAATAGCAATTTAGCACAACTATTTTAAGAACAAATATCATTAAAAATAATTTTTCATTTGACTTAAAAAAATGAAAAAAATTAAACTGCTTTGTTGAGCATCCCATTCTTGGTCAAGCTATTGCCGCTCAACTTCTGGCAAATTTAAGTGCCTGTGTTATATTATATCAAGTTCAACAAATCACCATATATCAAAACCATGCAAATTCGAGAGAGAGAGAGAGAGAGAGAGACAGTAGGTATAATGGAAAAAGAAACTCAAAATCTAGTGAAAACAGCCAGAAAGAATTATATATGAATAATAAACTAAAAATGTAGTAGCAGAACCCTGTACCTCGTCATCCCTCAAATAGGGTTCATACCAGGTCCACAGAATCTTTGGGTCTGCAACATAACGAAGATACAAGAAACCAATCTGCAAATCAGCACCAAACGGTCATTTACCATACAACATTAACCATCTGATTTTAACAGGTTGAGCAAAGATAAACAAAAAAAAAATGCTCACAACTCAACTCACAGACTGGTACACTATGAACAGCTCACAAACTTTGTCATCCAGGTGTCCTAGTACAAAATTGCAGACACAAGTCCATCCAAAGAAATAAGTTGAAGGACTGTTAGTGTCTATAACCAAAATATAAGCAGAGAATTAGGTATTAGTGAATTGCAAGTAATGTATAAATTATTGCTTTGGATCATGGAAAAAAATACTATTTTTATTGGCAAGAAATTGGTGAGCTAAGTTCTTAAATAGCCGAATAAATAACTGAATTCATGCACTGACCTTATGTCTAGCGAACAGATATGGCACCACGAAGCATGACAGTAATAAAAAAAATGTAAATACAAAAACAAAGAACAGAAACTTACAGCTCTAATGTATGGGGAGTCAGGATGCTTCAACAAACCGTGCATCTGCTTGACAGTAAGCTTCATGGTGAAGAACTTGTAGAGGAGACAGAATGCCGTGGAGGGGCCCCTGCAATTGCCAGTCATCCATGGCTCTACATGATCGACTTCATTGTATATCTCATCAATGACCTCATGATAGGTCTTCAGCCTGTAGAGCCCCTTAAAGTAATCAGATGAAAGAATGTTCATGCAAAGAACCTTCTCCATCAGCAGATCAATGGGCTTCCCTGAAGTCTGTATCTCCATCTTCCAGAAACGTTTTCAATCACCACCAGAAGGTACTCTCTTTCTATCCAGCACTTAACTGCATATGGAGAAGTTCAAATATAAGGAACAAAATCACAAAAAAAGATGGGACACAGCTAACTTTCAGGTAGAAGCCTAAACAGATAAGTGAACGTGTAGCTTCATGAGAAAACCGAGAAGTGCCTACTGTTTTCAACCTCAAATGTGAAACAAAAGACGTCAAGACCCAACATTGTCCACGAAGTGCCACAAACCAACTGAGATTCCTTATGTTAATAGCAGTATATCAAACGAGATATGACACCAGGTCCAAAGCCATACCAAACCCAAAACAAGATCATTCTTTCCTGAAACTAAATCGAGCTGATATGGTCATGGCTCACATACAAACGATTGAACAACACATGAGTTCTATACAAGCAGCATCCACGACCTGTTCATCATATCTAGCCTACAAAACTAGCGGAAGCACATCAGCATTAAAAACAAAAAACAAAAAACAAAGGGTCGATGCTACAGACAGCAGCTTAGTTAAAACAAGATTCCCCCACCTCTCTTCTATTCCAGAACAACAAAAGCGTAGGTAACCCGACCATTTCTACCACTAAGCATACAAATTCAGGGACGGGCTTAACAATTGTAAGACTTGCAGTTGGGCCCATAAAAATCCTTGAAAAAATATCAACATCGTACCCTAGCCGAAAGGCAACAAACTGGATGGATAAATTCGACCCCCCCCCCCCCAGGTAGCAAGCAGAGGCGGATCTAGGCGACGTAGGGCGGCCGCCCTAGGTGGACTGTTTTACCTCGAGTCGGCGCGTGGGGCGGAGCGAATCGTGGCGGCAGGCGGGGTATCAGGGGGCG
>BCLG01000161.1:92912-110620 GCA_001602295.1 Zoysia matrella
GTCACCGTGGCGCTGACGCCCGTCACCGCCGCGCGCAGCAGGGCCGCTCTGGAGCACGCCTCGCGGGCGGGTCTGGCCGTCGACTTCGCCGAGCTCGCCTTCCCGGGGCCGGCGGTCGGCCTGCCCGAGGGCTGCGAGAGCTTCGACCTGATAGCCGACCCTTCCCTGACCGCCAAGTTCTTTGAAGCCACGTGGCTGCTCGACGCGCCGCTCGAGGCGTACCTGCGGGCGCTGCCTAAGCTGCCGGACTGCCTCGTCGTCGACACGCTCAGCCCGTGGGCTGCCGGCGTCACGCGGCGGCTCGGCGTCCCGCGTTTCGTGTTCCACGGCCCCTCCGCGTACTACCTCCTCACGGTGCGCAACCTGGACAGGCACGGCGCGTACGATCGCGTCGCGGGCGACTTCGAGCCGTTCGAGGTGCCAGACTTCCCGGTGCGCGCGGTGGTAAACAGGGCGACGGCTCTCGGGTTCTTCCAGTGGTCGGGGTTGGAGAGGTTCCGGCGGGACGCGCTCGACGCCGAGGCGACCGCCGACGGCCACGTGATCAACACGTGCGCCGCGTTGGAGGGCGCGTTCATCGAGGGCTACGCTTCGGTGCTCGGCCGGAGGGTGTGGGCCGTCGGGCCGCTCTGCCTCCTCAACAGCGACGCGGACAGTAAGGCTACGAGAGGCAACCGGTCGAACGTTGACGCCGGCGACGTCGTCACCTGGCTCGACGCGCGGCCAGCGGCATCCGTGCTCTACATCAGCTTCGGCAGCATAACCCGCCTCTTCCCGCGCCAGGCAGCGGAGCTCGCCGCCGGCCTAGAGGCATCGCGCCGCCCGTTCATCTGGGCGGCCAAGGAGGAGCTCGATTCGGAGTTCGAGGCGCGGGTGAAGGACCGCGGCCTCGTCATCCGCGGCTGGGCGCCGCAGATGACCATCCTGTCGCACCCGGCGGTCGGCGGCTTCCTGTCGCACGGCGGGTGGAACTCGACGCTGGAGGCGCTGTCCTACGGCGTGCCGCTGCTGACGTGGCCGCAGTTCGCCGACCAGTTCCTGACCGAGGCGCTGGTCGTGGACGTGCTCGCCGTTGGCGTCCGCGCCGGTGTCAAGGTGCCGTCTTCGCACGCGGCGCTCGTGAAGCCCGGCGAGCTGCTGGATGTGCAGGTCGGGAGGGAGGACATCGAGAGGGCGGTGGCAGAGCTGATGGACGACGGGCCGACCGGCGCGGAGCGGCGGGCGAGGGCGAAGGAGCTCGCCGCGAAGATGAGGGCCGCAATGGCTGCCGGAGGATCATCGGACGCCGACTTGACGGACATGATTTGTCACGTCCAAGAGCTCACGCAGAGGGTGGAGGAACGCACAGACGCCAATGTTGACAGTAGCAAGAGGGAGCTTGCTAGCAAGAAGATGGAAGACGACATTGTCGACGCCAAGTTCCCGATGGCATCAGGGGCCGCATGAAGCCATCACCTATGCTATACGCCAGTATTTGCAGGCTCGATTAATTATCTTTCGGCATCGGACAAACAGTACGTTGCATGTCGATGGGCGATAGCAATAACTTGTATCATTGTACAATAGATGTGATTGATCTTTCCCAGTCAACTCAAGTGTACTTAGAATTTCCAATAGAAAAAAAATTATATTCAATCGCTTGAAATTACTTAACCCTCATTTGGTAGAGCTTCTTCACCGACTTCTTTGTTGATTTTGAGTGAAGTCATATAAAACGTTATATAAGAGATGTTTTTCCTTATTTTTAGAGTGAAGTTACATAAAAATATGAAGAGAAGTAGCGGGAGCACTAAAAGGTAGCTTTACCCGTGCTCTCAGTCTACGTTGGTACTTAATATTATAAATTACTACAAAATTTTAAGAGAAGATATAGGAGAAAACATTGAACACCAGAGTCGAAGCTGTTTTTAAACAGTTAGAGCTCTACCAAACGTGACTTTAGTAATACATTTTTTAATTCACTAGGATGATTCCTCACCATTATACACATACCACCTCACAAAAATTACAGAGTATTACGATGACATGTAGTTAGGAGTGTTGGTGTGTGTTATGGCGTGAGTGTGTGCGTGCGTGTGTTGCATACGAGCAGATATTATATCTGTACAGGTATAAGTTGAGAGGGCTAAAAAAAATGGGTTGATCTCCGTTATAGATCATTTCCCACAATCCTCCATCCCTGAATAGTCGCTGGAGCAGCGCCCACCAACTCTCTCTCTCTCTCTCTCTCTCTCTTTCTATCTCTTCTCTATGTTATGTCTAGTGTGAGGAGGAAGAAGATCAAGAGAAACAGGTGGTGGATTGGTGTGCTGGACCTTATCGGGCCAAACTGAACAAGAGTACGAGAGAGCTCTTCTTTTTATTAATTGAGATTATTTTTAGGCTCAATTTTTTTTTTGAGATTTTGTTTAGACATGTCCAAACAATAGTTTAGTTATGTGAATTTTTAAATTTTTGGGCCACGCTTTATAGACGGCCCTGCGTATACTACTCCCTCCGTTTGGTAATTCATGTCGTTTCATTTCCAGAATTGAGTAGTTATAAGAAGCCGATACTTCTTTAATTGGGCTAAACCCAATTTCTGTTTATGAACTAAGACTTTGCTTAAATCTTTATTTGATCATCCGTGGAGTTGGTGCCTTTCAACAAAATATCTGACTTCACTCTTTTTTTACCTCCTCCTGCTCAATTAATTTTAATCATTGATTTATAAAAATTGATATCGAGCCTATCATTTTTTTATCTATCTTACCATTTTGTACCATTAGATCCGATTAAATAGATGGATGTAGTTAACTCTTGTAACATCTCTCTATATTAATATATGCTGGAATGAAGTTTTGAATCTTCGGAAAAAAAAAGTAATAGTTAAGCTTATCATGGTTAGATTCATGTCTAAACAAAACACTTTCTGTTCCTGGTGTCGGATGCATGCAGCTAGAGCTATTCCCCAACCTGCCAAATCATGGAGGCATCCTCCCGTACATCATCCGGAAAAACCTGGCAGACAAGAAGAGAGTTTAACTGCTAGTACTGGCAAGTGTTGTTGATGTGACCAATCCCAGCGATCATCACCATTCACCGACTGCTCAAAGTGCTTCGAGATGAATGTGCTATTTGTACTGCAGATTAATATACTTACACGTATTGGTATTTGCTACCCTACCAACGAGACATCATCTTTGTGTTGTCCGTGTATCGAGTGAGCTGCATACCTACTTTAGTCACTGGATGCTCGATCGCTTCGTCCCGGGCGCCAGGACAGGAACAGTGGCCGAGGCGAGAGGCAGGGAGATGCCAAATGCTTAGGCGCCTGGCCGTGCGGTGGTGGGGTGTGGTGGGGTGAGGCGGGGTGAAGTCGGCGTTGAGCCGGCGGCCGGCACCGGCGCCGCAGCTGATTCGATCGAGACATGCGTTGCGCGCCGGCAAGCGCAGGCGCAGCACAGCCACAAGCTCCTGGAACGCTGACACAGACAGCAATCACAGCAGCAGCAATCCGGAGTAAGTATCCAGCACCTGGAGGGGCGACCACCTCCGCATGTTGTATCCGTCACCCTCGTCTCCGTGACCAGAGACGGGATGACGAGGACGACAGTGTCCGACTGTCCGTGCGCCCGCGAGCGCGTCTACGCGGACGCGGCTGGCCGGCGACGGGCTACGGTTCCGCCGCGTCGTGCGCGGCGAGCAGCAGCTCGTGTCGGGGATAAACTACTGCCTCTTCGTCAACGCCGCGGACCCCGCGGGCCGGAGCGCACCCTACGTCGCCGTCGTGTACGAGCAGGTCTGGACCAACACGCGCCAGCTCACGTCCTTCAAGCCGGTCAGCGGTGCACACTATCCTACATTCCTACCCAGCCCGGCCCGATGACTGTGGCGGCAGCCGGCACCCCTTCCCTTCTCGGTCAATTCTGGTACTCCTGCATCAGCTAGTTAATCCTACTGTTATGTTGTGAGACTTTGAGTTCCCGTGTTGTGAGTTCATCATAATAGATATGCATGCATATATACTCCGAGTCACTGTGTTCAACTGCTTTTTAGAGCCTTTTTGATAGTGATTATGATTATTTAAAAAATTGCTCATACTTTAGATTATCTATGATAATCGTTTATCAACTTACTCACGTAATCTATTTTCTATGTTAAAAGTGTGTGGCAAAATAGCTTATTCAATATGTATTATAGACGGTGGGAATGAAGAAGTAAAAAGCTACTATTTGTAGCTTATGGGTGCTAGTACAAAATGTAGAAGTAATTATATACATAATTACTTATGAGTTTTAAGTGTATGGTAAAAATTATAGCATAAGCTGTGATAATCATTAGCAAAATTAGCTCCATAATCTCCACCAAAGGGAGCCTTAGTCATTGTTTCCATATCAACTCTATGCTGTGAATATTCAATTGCTAGTTATACTCGTTGGTGTCATGAAGTGATCATGATGTTATCTTATCTATGGATTTTGGTTGACTGTCGGAACTTGGGTGCGACAGCCTGCATATCAGCATATGTTGCCCGTTTTGTGCTTGGCATAATCAGCTAGCAGGGCAACAATGCATCATGCGTTTGGAAAATTCAAATATTACAGTTTGTAAATCACATTGAATCTCTAAACAGTAAGTTGATTCTGAATGCTAGTATAAACCTGTAAAGGGAAACAAATTCTATAAATACAAGCACATCAGTTGTATGTATTATCATCCCTTGTATATATTGTGACATACTTAAGATACAAGAGGTTCAAATACACACAAATTTATTATTGGTAGAGCACATAAGGCTTTAACAAAAGAAAGTACAGTATAGAAGCATATACAACTAAACTTATGGTCATATCTCTTTGGTCATAACATATTCAATCAAATCCTTTATATTATTGTAAGATGACCCTCCGTTTATAGCTTGTATAGCCACTTGCTTTAGTTCCCATGCTCGCACTCTCCTCTCCTCTGCATCTTCCTTTTCACCCATTAATTTTGACACGGCTTTCTCTATCTGATCCCGATTCACTATTGAAGATTCACTATTAAAACTTCACGAGCCTCCATTGTCCTCTTTGTGATGCTCTGCACCCCAACAGACACTCCTATTTTTAAAGTTTTCAGAATCAGTTTCTCATTCAAAAATTGCTCTGCACAATGTGGTCATGTAATCATTGGCACGCTAGATGAAATTCCTTCAATTGTCGAGTTCTACCCACAGTGTGTCATGAAACCTTCTACAGATGGATGTGAGAGGATCAAAGCCTGTGGTGCCTAGCCTTGTATTATGAGCCCTCTACCCCTTATTCTCTCCTCAAACCCGTTAGGCGTGAATTTATCGATATCAGAATCCTTATCATCAGATTTTATCACCCAAAGGAATGGACTCTTTGAAGCTTCTAAGCCCAGTGCAATTTCTTCGATCTGAGTAAACACAGTGCAAGCCATGTTCCCAAAGCTAACATAAAGAACTGAGCCCGGTTTCATGGAATCAAGCCATTGCTAGCAATGTTTCTCATCGATTGATGGCTTATCACCCCTGGCTGCCATTGCACTTATTTTAGTACTGCAGAGGAACATCGGCCCAATAGACCACACTTTCTTACCTATTTTCTGCTGGTAGGCCTCATCATACAATGGTTCTAGCTCATAAAAGCTATTAGTGACCACACCAGCAGCTTTTCTTTCCTCCTCCAGAATCTTCTCTCCAAATTGCTCAAACCCTGGATAGTTGAAATTCCCGGGTGACCCTGCCTTAGACACCTCAATGTGATGAGGGAACCGGGAAGGACAATGAGCTCATTGTCATCATCTACTTTTGCAAATATCTTCTCTTGATGGGTTATATACTTGAAATTTTCCTAAAAATTCCTACCTGAGACCCTAGGAGAAAGAAAGAACATATAACTGGATAGAGCAAAATTGTACCTGCAAAGGGATGAGAAGGCACAGAAGCCATTGAACATCAACCTTGGAATGCCAAGCTCTCTTGCAACATCTCCTGTCCACGGTTGGCATAGGTCTGATATTATGCACAAAAGCGGGTGGTTCTGCGCACGGAGGTATAAGTTGAGAGCTTCATGTAGCATGGCATAGGCATCTATCAGCCTCTTCAACTGCCTTTTGTCCAAGACCTTGTTGACACTCTCGCAGCCGTCGGGGAGTCTTACTGCAGCACAGGGGAGCTTGAGGCGTACAAAGTGGATTGGGAGGTTCAGCTCTCTTGCTCTGTCAACAGTGGAGACTATCCATGTGGCATTTGCCGGGGTGGTGATGAAGCTGACAAGGGCACCGTGTTTTGCAAGGAGATGTGCCATGTCAATCATGGGAATAGTGTGGCCTTGGGCCATGAAAGGAACTAAAACGAAATGTGGCTTTGGAGCATCATCTAGGGAGTTCATGGTTCTCTGTTTGGCCTTGAATGAGATGTGGAGACGAGGCAGAGGTTGGTAGCTATAGATGTATGTACACATACGCTTTTAATAGCAGGTAGGCAAAGTAATGTTGAAAACATTGATGGTTGACTCAACATCAATATTATTTTTGAATAGAAAACGTGGGAATATGGATATGTGACGCTATCACGCTACGGTACATATTCTTATGGATTGCTTTTGATAAATTGCAAGATGCACATACGTACCAGGTTCCAAAAACCATTAGACAGTCTATTGTGAGTATGACATAATCAGGTTGTCAATGTTAAGAGTTGAGGGATGTTACGGTGCTTGAGAGGTAATGGAGGTACCTTCACCTCTTCAATTAATTTTAGTCGTCGATTTTTAAAAATTGGTACCAGGTTCACTATTTTTTGTATTAGATCCACTATTTTGATACCTTTGACTAAATACCTCTTTATTTTTAATTGTCAGATCTGATCAAATAGACGGTTGTGATTAACTTCGAGCATTGTAACATCTCTCTTAAGAGTTTCATCTTCGTGGACTTGAAAAGGGCTCTATTAGATTATTAACAGGACTGCTGGGCAGTTTTGGCCTGCTTTCTTTTGTTCTCGTATTTGCGCCATCTCCATATTTCAGTATCACCATGACAAGCCATTCATTAAGTTTGTCTTGGTTGGAAAGTGTTACAAAACTGAAGTCCCTTAGGGTGTCAGTGTAGAATCTGAAAACAATGAATCAGCCAAATAGTATATGGTTTTGCGTGTGCTTGCTTTTTGTAGACAAATCATAAGGCCCACAGTCGTAGAATATAGTGGAATGGGGGTACCAATGAAACCATGATGAGATAAAATGGGTCAAATTTGGTGAAATTGAAGGGGTGGCTGGAACTAGCTGTCACAAAGTTCATAAGAGGTGAGCAACTTGACCCACTCTGTCTTTAGATACACTGAGGAAGTGCTAAACACAGTCAAAGGAAATGTAGATTTTGATACCATCTGGTCAATTTTCAGTGGGCTGATGAAGAACGTTTCAGCTACGGCATTGAACCCAGCAGCACGTCAATGGATCGACTAAGGTCCCTTTTGGAATTAGCACGGTTTATTATAAATTAGTTTACGGAGTTATAGTCAAAAACTAGTTGGAGGTGTTTAGAGGCCAGTTTATATAAACTAGTTTCCAAATGTTTCTCTTGTATAATGACCTTTTCGGCCATATTAATATGAAAGTTAAACCGGTGGCATTACTAGTAATTAGTTAAATTTAATGGATGATAACACGCCATCTAGAATCCATAAAAAAAAAAAAAAAAGCTGGGTCGCAGCAGTTTATGGGTTTATAATAAATCGGGTGATCTAGTTTATGTAAACTGAAAAATAAACTGGTATATTTAGAGTCTCTTCGGTTTTTATAAACTAAACTAGGAGGTACCAAACAGGGCCTAAAATACGGCTGATAGTAACAGGCAATGACGAAAAATTTGGAAGCTTTCTTATGAGGGATGAAACATGGGTTGCCTCTGCCTCTGTTCTTCAGTGGGGCCATTTTGATGGTTACCTTCGGTTGGACCTAATCTCTTGCCATTTCTCTGGTTCTATTAAGAAATCTCGTCTGAATGGCTTCTAGAAGAGGGCAGGTCAAGACATTCGTGTAGAGGAAAGCGGCGTGTTTTCTATGAAGAGAAATTTTGGAGAAAAGACGTTCGGACTGGACGAATCATTCAAATACGCTACAATCAGTTTTCTTCTTTCAGTCAGATTCTTCGATAATTCGGCTCTTCCATGAATCACCGCGCCTTCAAAAGAGGCGTGATACACTGGCATGAATGATACAGCAATAGGATTCCTCTGCCCTGAAAGCAGTACTCCTACTTGGTTAATCTTTTCTCAAACGAACGGTTGAAACGAAAAAAAAATTCAAATAACGGAACATTGAATGTTAATAGAAGTGAATCACAACCAGTATGTTGTGTGAACTGCATCGCGAGGCTTTATTGCTGTAGCGCAAAACTGAATATGAACAACTGTCCAAAGTATACATTATACAGCCAAATCATGCAGAGACAGCGTGAAGCGGAGTGGCTGTCCGTTTTCTGCTGTTTGCTGGTGTTGGAGCCTTGGGCGTAGTTCCAAGACATCCCATGTACCGGAAGAGAGAATGACAATTTGTGCCCCATGCTACTGTGTGTGGAGTCTATGAAAACTGAGAATCCTAGAAAAGCAGGTCAGAACTGATTTTACAATGGAAAGAGCTTCTCTGCTCCTTCAAAACAATTTCCAGCGTGATCACCAAGCAACATCAAAACTGATTTTGCCAAAAAATTTTATTGTTCTCTGTTCTATCGTGTGTGGTCCATGAAAATTGAGAATTCTATGAACAGCAGGTCAGAACTGATCATATTGTTCCAAATTTTGTAAGGCAAAGGTTCTGTCTCCTATCATTCTCATGGGAGCTAAACTACACTACCAGTACTAGCACTTGTCCTCTATGACTGGTCCAGTTCTCTCTCTTTAGGGCATTGAAAAGTTTCTAGAACTCACGTACGAGTAATGTACTGTAATAAAGCATCGAAGGCGACTTTACACCAGCCATTTCCTGTACTCCCTCCAACTCTCCGAACGGGAGCGAATGAGCGATGAACAGCAGGTGAATGAATAATCGCATTGATCTTTTTGGACGGCTCGCGTTGCTGCCGGTCACTTTCTGCCAGCCGCCGTAACACACGGCTAAACCAGGGCTCCAAAGTTCCGGCTACCTTTATGGTCTAAAATAATATTAGTCCAGATTGGACGTATAATTTTAAAGAATCTTATAGAAATCAAGTTACTATTTTTTTTAAAAAAATAAAATTTAATAAAATTTTATGCGTTTCAAGCTCTGTATGCACGGAATCAAATCTTAAATATTTGCTATAATACTCATTTTGTTTTTTTAAATTATTGACACCATTTATTTTTAAAATCATCTTTGAGCATTCATCTTATTTTAAAAAATTAATTAAATATTAAAAAAAATTATAAATCACAATTCAAATAATTTTAATGAATAAAAAATATAATAAATGTATAATATTTATCATTTTTAATAAGAGAATAAGTCAAAGTTGATATGACATACTGAAAACATCAAATGACCACTCGAACAACTTGTAAACCAGGCTCTGGGCAGAGTACAAATGCAATCCGTCGTTCGCCAGATTTGAGGAGCTGAGTGCACCACTGCCATACTAGTACTCCTTTACCATAGGACTGACAAGTGTACGTCGTGCGACGCGGCTATGGCGGCGGCGCTCCACTTCGTGCTGGTGCCGCTCCTGGCGCAGGGCCACATCATCCCGGTGATGGACCTGGCGCGCCTGATCGCCGGCCGCGGCGCGCGCGTCACCGTCGCGCTGACGCCGGTCACCGCCGCGCGCAACAGGGCCGCTCTGGAGCACGCCGCGCGGGCGGGACTAGCCGTTGATTTCGCCGAGCTTGCCTTCCCGGTGCCGGCGCTCGGCCTGCCCGAGGGCTGCCAGAGCCTGGACCTGGTAGCCTACCCTTCCCTGAGCACGAAGTTCTTAGACGCCGCGTGGATGCTCGACGCGCCGCTCGAGGCGTACCTGCGGGCGCTGCCGAAGCTGCCGGACTGCCTTGTCGTCGACACGTTCAGCCCGTGGGCTGCCGGCGTCGCGCGGCGGCTCGGCGTCCCGCGTTTCGTGTTCCACTGCCCCTCCGCCTACTACCTCCTCACGGTGCGCAACCTGGACAGGCACGGCGCGTACGAGCGCGCCGCCGACGACTTCGAGCCGTTCGAGGTGCCAGACTTCCCGGTGCGCGCGGTGGTCAACAGGGCGACGGCTCTCGGGTTCTTCCAGTGGCCGGGGTTGGAGAGGTTCCGGCGAGACGCGCTCGACGCCGAGGCCACAGCCGACGGCCTGGTGATCAACACGTGCGCCGCGTTGGAGGGCGCGTTCATCGAGGGCTACGCGGCGGTGCTCGACAGGAAGGTGTGGGCCGTCGGACCGCTCTGCCTCCTAAACTGCGACGCGGACAGTAAGGCTACGAGAGGCAACCCGTCGACCGTGGACGCCGGCGCTGTCGTCACCTGGCTCGACGCGCGGCCGGCGGCATCCGTGCTCTACATCAGCTTCGGCACCATGACCCGGCTCTTCCCTCGCCAGGCCGCGGAGCTCGCCGCCGGCCTGGAGGCATCGCGCCGCCCGTTCATCTGGGCGGCCAAGGAGGAGCTCGATCCAGAGTTCGAGGCGCGGGTGAAGGACCGCGGCCTCGTCATCCGCGGCTGGGCGCCGCAGATGACCATCCTGTCGCACCCGGCGGTAGGCGGCTTCCTGTCGCACGGCGGGTGGAACTCGACGCTGGAGGCGCTGTCCTACGGCGTGCCGCTGCTGACGTGGCCGCAGTTCGCCGACCAGTTCCTGACCGAGGCGCTGGTCATGGACGTGCTCGCCGTTGGCGTCCGCGCCGGTGTCAAGGTGCCGTCTTCGCACGCGGCGCTCGTGAAGCCCGGCGAGCTGCTGGATGTGCAGGTCGGGAGGGAGGACACCGAGAGGGCGGTGGCAGAGCTGATGGACGACGGGCCGACCGGCGCGGAGCGGCGGGCGAGGGCGAAAGAGCTCGCCGCGAAGATGAGGGCCGCAATGGCTGCCGGTGGATCATCGGACGCCGACTTGACGGACATGATTTGTCACGTCCAAGAGCTCAAGCAGAGGGTGGAGGAACGCACCGACGCCAATGACGACAGGCGACTTGCATGGCGATAGGCGATAGCAATAACTTGTACTCCGTCATTGTACAATTTGATCTTTCACGGTCAACATCAATTGTTTCCAATAGCAAGAAAAAGTTATATGTCAATCGCTAGCTTGAAATTACTTAGACGTAGCAGTACGAGAAATATTTTTTTTATTTTTAAAGTGAAACCATATAAAAATAGGAAGCCCACCAAAAGTTAGCTCACCGGCTAATTATTCCCTCCGTTCCACTGTAAATGACATTTTTTTGATTTTTTTTAAATCAATTTTTTACTATTTATCTTATTCAAAAAATTATGAAAATACAAAATAAACAAGTCAACTTTAAAGTACTTTTAATAATAAATTATTTCACAATAAAATAAATAATATTTTTACAAAATTTTTAAATAAAACGAATAGTCAAAGATTGATTTTAAAAATTCAAAAATGTCGTTTATAATGGGACAAAGAGAGTACTACACATTTTTCAAAGAAGATATTGGAGAAAATGTTTTACCAAATATATTTAGATGAGTCAGAGGCGAAGTTAGAGAAGCCTTTTTCTAAAAACGCCAAAGTCGAAGCTATTGTTGAAAGAGCTGGAGCCCTACCAAACATTCATTAGGATGATTACTCACCATTGTACACATACCACACACCAAAATACATTTCTGAATTCACTAGGATAAGGTAGCTTAATGGACGTAATTTCAAGTTTCATCAGTAAATGGGCCCCCATTTCTTAAGTCTCTCCTTTAACTCCGACCTCAAAAATGGGTTGATCTCGATCATGGATCATTTTTCACGATCCTCCATCACTGATTACTCGCTGGAGCAGCGCCCACCAACCTACTCTTTCTGTCTCTGTCTCTCTCTTCTCTGTTATGTCTAGTGTGAGGAGGAATATGATCAACAGGAACAGGTGGTGGAATGGTGGGCTGGGCCTTATTGGGCCAAGCTAAACAAGAGTACGAGAGAGCTCTTCTTTTTATTAATTGAGATTTTGTTTAGACATGTCCAAACGATAGTTTAGTTATGTGAATTTTTAAATTTTAGGGCCGCACTTTATTTTTGCACCAAGGCCTCAAATTCTCAAAGATGGCCCTGCGTATTCGGTAATTCATGTCGTTTCATTTCCACAATGGGGTAGTAATAACAAGCTGATACTTCTTTACTTGGGCCAAATCCAGTTTTCTGTTTATGAACGAAGACTTTGCTTAAATCTTTATTTGATCATCCGTGAAGTCGGTGCCTTTCAACAAAATTTCTGCCTTCACTCCTTTTCCAGCTAATATATCTCTTTATCGTGTGCTTGGGAGGACATGGATACCTAGCAGCAGTAATCCTTTTCCTACTGCTACTCTTGTTCCTCGTTGTCATCAGGCAGCAATTCATCCCGATATATTTCGTTTCGTGATATCTCTAAACTGCTCATAACTCCGTACTATGCTCCGGTACCGTTAGCATTTTTTCCGAAGCGATGAATCATCGTTGTAGATACTAACTTGAGGCAATTATACAATTTGATCTATCATTCTACCTTCTTCCGTTTGTCTCAATTAACTTTCATTCTCACAGAGTCCGCGTGCTCGTCGGCACCCTCCCGGAGCTTGCTCATGGCGGACCAACGACTTCAGGTCCAAGCTCAAGCAGCTCGCAGTAAACACCATTGGACTTGCAAGACAACGACCCCAAAGCTTGGCGTGGTCCTCGAGCCAGCAAGCGCAAGGCAAGAATAGCAGGCGGCGCCATGCATGTTCACTCCTCGACGAAAGTCTTTTCATGGAGGGGGCTGTTCATCAAGTTGTTTCCTTGATTAATTTTTGGATCACTTCTTGAATTCTATGCTTTCTCTGATGGGCTAATTCCGCTTTTCAAATTTCTTTATGTAATTTTTTTAACGGGAATATAATCCCCAACATATATCCTAAATAAACAGTTCCATTAAGCTTCGTAATGCTCTAACCCAACTGCTAGAAAATCCTGTAGATACATTTTATTTAAGGTGGCGTTTGGTAAATGGGAAATGAGAAGGGAGTTTGAAATTGAGAAATAAATGAAAGATTAGGATATAGTGGAGTGAATAAATGAATAGTCTAGATCTTCTCTCACCAATTCACTATCCCAATCCCAATGCTATTTCCAACTCCCCAAACAGCACCTAAAGGGTAGATTTTTTTTTTTGCGACGGGTTTGATATGTTTATTTAATCTATTGGACTATAAAGTATAAACACGCTTTCATAAAACGTGTTGGGGGCATGTTTTTGTAGAGCTGAATTTTCAAAGCATATCTAGCAGATATAAGATATTTTCTAGATCCGGCAAATACATCTTACATCTCGATATATAAGTATGCTTTCAAGGATATGTCCATGCTACAAGTTTAACACTTCATAATAAAGTTAGACTTACTTTTGTAGATATATTTATAACATATCTACAATCATATATATGTTATATATAACATAGAAACATATTATTTTAGCAATTCTTCTAATTGAGTGTTTTATTCACGTGATAAGTTTCGTTAAGCTAGCTCATTCAATAAACTCATATCATATGTAATTATGATTATACTGTAATGCATATTTTTATAATGTTTTCTATATATTCCAATAAATGTCTCTACACTAGGTTGTATAAGATTAAATTATCTTTAGCATCGCTGCATGCTTATATGTTTACAGTAATCTTGAGAGTTCTAGTGATGGCTGTAAGTATATCTAATTTTTATTATTTTGATGTGTACTAAAAAAACATGTATATAGAGCAGCACTGTTTGCAGTTAAATTTAATCCGTTCTAATTTAGATATATAGTGAATCAAAATATAATAAATCATAAGTAAATTGTTGTATGAATAATTGAACAATACTTCATGGTAGCAGTGTCTATCCACTTCAATATTGACTCTAATGGTATTTTGCGTATAATTTATCACCATTAACTCCGGAAACAAACATCTTTCCTCCAATAAATTAAAACACTAACATGAAGTTGAAATATATCGACAATTGTAAACATTTTCATTAATTAAAAGTATAAAAATATTCAAACATATATCACACAATTAATAAACTATAACAGTTAATTGTAACAAGAGAATAACAAAATATATGAATTAAAAAGAAACAACAGTATAAAGTAAAACACAAAGATTAAAATAACTTTGTTGGCAGCCCAATCTTTAAACAGGAACAGTGAAAATATGCTTATATCACCTCAGGATTGAGGCTAATAATTGAAAGGATCAAATATTAGAAGTTTTGATCCTTTAAGGAAGCACCACATATCACTTTCGTGGCGCTTGAATATCTCTATAGAGCATCTTCATTGTCAGTTGTGGAAAACATAAGATATTTTAGGTTGGTGACTAACTCTTCGTTCTTATTTATTTTGCAATCAACAACATAATTTGCATTTTGTTAATGGATTCGCTCTTAAGAATAAACTGGAGTAATTATAGCTGCTTACTTTTATACCTTATGTAAATGTTAAATACAACTTCCTGAGATTGAATGCGTTGGACTGGTTTGGCATTCATCCAAAATTGCATATATATTTTTTGCAGTAATTAACTTCATCAGACTGCAAACACTCACAATTAGTTATTTAACCTGCAAATGTAAATTGAAGAGAGTGAGAAAATATAATAGTACAAATCATTATATGCATTGTTTCAGCTTTTGGAAAACATCTCATAAAGGGAAAAACATTTTAGCTTTCTTGTGAACTGCAAACTTTAGTTTCAAAGCCAATATCTTCACGCTGGGAATCACTGCGAGAGGACTTGGCTTTGTTCACGCTTGAAATTTAGTGTGCAATGACAAGATTAATGGTAATGCAAATAGTTGAAAAGGTAAAAATAGAATTGAATAAGACCTTAGATGACGATGCCGGTAGCCTTCTGCTTGTGAATTCGTGACTCCAGGTATCCAACCATCGGAAGTGTTGAAGCCAAACATAAGTTGATATGTGAACAAGACATACCAATAAAGCTCCCGCTCCACAGGATCAACCGATCACCAATAAAGCTCCCGCTCTGCAGGATCAACCGATCAAGGAAAGGGCAAGACGCACATTAAGCTCCTTGCTGATTGAAGACGAGGAGATGACGTGAGCAATGCTCTGGGTGCGGATGTTGATGCTTGCATGGCCGTTGGTGTTGGAAACGATCTCAACACCTTGGACATTTGGCTTTTTGGTAACGATCTTAGTTGTTAGCTACTAGTTCTTTTTATTTGTTGTTTTTAAGCATTAGATCCAATCAAATAGGTGGATGTGGTTAACTTCAAACATTGTAACATCTCTCTATATTAATATACGGTGGAACAAAGTTTTGAATCTTTTATAAAAAGTAATAGTAAAGCTTATCATGGTTAGATTCATGTGTAAACAAAACACTTACTATTCCTGGTGCCGCATGCATGCAGCTGGAGCTAGCGTACCACAACCATGGAGGCATCCTCCCGTACATCATCCAGAAAAACCTGGCAGATAAGAAGAGAGTTTAATTTCTAGTACCAGCAAAGTGCTGTTGCTGTGACCAGTCCCGGCGACCTTCACCGACTTAATTCCCCAAGTGTTTCGAGGTGAATGTAATTGTGCATGCATTTGCTATTTGTACTGCGGATTAATATACTTACACGTCCTGGTATTTGCTACTAGTGAACGAGACATCATTTTTGTTTTGTCCGTGTGTCAAATGAGCTGCACACCGAGTACTTCCGTCACTGGATGCTCGATCGCTTCATCCCGGGCACCATGGCGGGAACAGTGGCCGAGGCGAAAGGCAGGGAGATGCCGAAGTGCTGAGGCGCCTGGCCGTGCGGCGGGGTGTGGGTGGGGTGAGGCGAAGTCGGCGGTGAGCCGGCCGGCACCGGCATCTGCACCGGCGAAGCGGATTCGAGAGCTGCGTTGCGCGCCGGCCGGCGGCGTGGCGGTGACTCATCAGCCAGCGTGTGGCTGGCGTGGAAGCGGCCGGGTCTCCGTGTTCCCCGCGTCTCCGTCGCGCTCTTTGCTTTTCCACGCGTTCTACTAGAAGGCTGGGCGGGCTATCCGTTTTGACAAAAGGGTTCCATTCTACTCGATTAAGTACGTACAGCTCTTGGACGCTCGAGGAGTTCTAGAAGGCTGGCTTATCCTTTCATCGCAAGGAAAGGGTAACACACCCTTGCGACCTGCTCGAGACTCAAATGAATCAAAATAAATCTTAACATATACTCGAGCAGGTCGCAATTGATTAGGTCATCGAAGAGTTTCAAAATTAATCACAAGAAGTGGGGTCGTCAGCAAATAAGCAGAAAGTAACAATTACACAACTAGTCCTACATCCAAGAGAAAGAATCTGCGTTCATTTTTCTCGTTGTATTTTTTTTCTTATCTCGTAGTAGTAGTAGTAATATATTTTCCTCTTTGCTAATGTGGAGTAGCTCACCCGCTTGCTGTTTTATTGACAAATCCAATTGATATGAACTCGTTCTTTCATTCAGTTTGACCAAAAAAAAAAATAGACATAATATTCTATAGAAAAGAATTATTGTTTATTAGAAAATATGACTAATCGGACACATGGCATTACAATTTTGCAAATTTGAAAAAAAAATAAGTTCGTTAGAAAATACTACTCCCATATATGTAAGATAAAAAATGAATTAAAAATTACTTGTATGGCTAGCCAACCTGCTGAAAAGGACATGTTCATGTAATGGAACGGGTCCATCGATCCTTGACTTGAAAGGGATTACAGCATCAACCAAGAGGACAAACAACGCGATGGTCTGATAAAAAAAAAAAAACTACGCGGTGGGCTGGTCTCCAAATTACGCTGTCCGTAAAATTTACTACTAATATATTTAGGGCGAAAAAGTCATTCCATTTCAACACGTACCGTTGTGACTTTGCAAATATGTAGCCATTGGTCTCCAGATTTGTTCGTGTTTTTATTTGCCCTACTCTTCTAGAACCCCCAAATGAGTCCCAACAGCTCGGTTGATGCGAGGGAGTGAACAAACATTGGCTCCGTTTGGATGACGAACGGTTATAAACGCTCCGTTTCTCGCTCCACTCCTCCCGGACATGATTCAAAGCAAATATTTTGTTATTTATAAAAAAACAAAGAAACTTTATTTTTAAGTTGAATCTATAAAAAAGAGATCGAATAAGAATTCACCATATCACCATGAGAGAAACCGTTCGCCGTTCGTCATTAGCCCACCGTTCTCAACGGCAATAAACAGCAGCACCACCACCACCAACCAGGTCGGGAGGGCCCACCTGTCGATGGATCACAAAGGCCAACCCGCAACGGTAATAGCAGAGGCGGAAGAGCAGTTATTACGGTAATAACGTGTCTGGACAGCGCGTGACCCCGAAACGGATCATGCCAGATCCGCGCCCCGTGTTCACGCGGCGGTCTTATCCACTCCCTTTCCCCTTTCCTCCCCCCTCAGCTCGCTATAAATGCCCTCCACCACGCCCATCAACCGCATCAACGAAAGAAAGCATCTCGGCAACCCAAATCGCAGGCTTCACAGCGAACCGTCCGTCCGTTCAGAATGGCGATGGCACCACCGGCTTCATCCTGCGGCGT
>BCLG01000161.1:119403-164678 GCA_001602295.1 Zoysia matrella
TGTACTCGTTCGTTTTGAAATCTGACAACAATTTCAGAATGTGCGGAGTAATTGATCGGTACAATATAAAATAAGTGCTTGGGAAGTTTAGGGACAGTGATAAGCAGGCCGCATACTCACTTAGCGTTATTTGTAATTTAAGCTCAGTTTGTTTTTCATTAAATTATATGATCTAGATTATAATTTTAATTTTTTATAATTTAGATTATAATGTAGAAATTATAATCTGTATTTGTTTGTTTGATAACTCAGCTTATTTTTAAATGACAGAGGTAGTTGGTATTTTTGAAGACTATAATCTCAAATAAGTACTTAATGACTAGCTTATTAGATTATAATAATTAAATTTGAGATTAAAATAATTTAGTAAATAAGCTGTCATGTTTATTTATTTTTATAAATTATAATCTTTAAATTATATAATTTAATAGATTATAATCTCAAACAAATAGACCTCAGTACGGTTATGATTACGAATCGAGACAGAATGTTATCCTCTGAAAATTGTTGTCACTGCAGGAAATCCTGCAGCGCTCCGTACTTTCTTTCCGGTTTCACTGTGCCCCGGTATGTTTTGTTTTTTCCGTTCCTCTGCGATGTCGGTTCAGAGACAGCTCTGGGTTTCCCCTCTGTACTGAATATTCCCCCACGTTCCGTTCCTCGAATTTTTTTTTCCCCGCGGCGCATGTGACCAGCAAAGCAGAGCCACGTTGAATAATGGTGGGTGATTGATGCACTGCTCCAAAACCCAGCTCAGCGCACACAAGATTAAGCAACTTGCTTACGTGAGTTTTTCTTTTGGGTGGGTAAAAGATCTATATGCTCCACGGACTTAAGGGCAGGGGCGAGGATACGGACAGGCTTCATTGCTCGACAGTCGACACCGCTTGTCCGGAAAAGACTGGGGTAAATTGATCGTCAGTAAATTATCGTTTTCCTGTGGTACTAAATCATTTCTTGTTGACCTTATAACCCATCTGCTGTAGACATTTTGTGATGTATGACTATTTTCTTCCCGAGTTCAGCAGTTCAGTGGGACGCTCTACCAACCAAGCATAACCCCCAATCAAAAAAGACAAAAAAAACAATCACAGTCCTTTCCATATTGGAATTTTTGTGGCAGTGATGCAATTCAAACAGAATAAGGCCTGGCCCCTTTGATTGCGAGAAAACTCTCTAGTCTTATGTTTACAAATCGAACTTAAACCGATTCATATAAAATTTCTATACAATGAAATCTACTCCTAACTTAATCAAAAGACCACTGCTACTTGTTAGCATCACTATCTCGCTGCCCATTTTGCCAGCAGGCGTGAACCCATTCACAGAACCGTCGGTCTCTATTGAAAAAGACGCAAGAACGAACCAGACGTACCAATTACGCTGCAGTAGTGAGTGCAGTGACATCATGAACTGATGACGGTTAACATACCGTTTTCCATGCATGGGGTGATTGTCCGGTGGAAGAACAGAAGCGCAATCATCAATCAAACACAGAAAACCAAAGAGGAGCAGCCGCGTAGGCCGTCCCGGCGACAGTAAGAAAAGCGGTCACCGACGGCCCTTGAAAGCTGCGTTCCAACGGCCACTGTTGGGACAGGAACGGATTACCAGACGAGACGAGATTAATGCAGAGCACAAGCCATAGGACGGGTCTCACTCTTCACACACGGAATGGGGGACCTCCCTGCCCTTTTTTCTGTTTGGTCTTTCATGCATGTATTGGAGCTAACGGTGCATAATTTCGCTTGCCTCTTTTTTTGATTTAACGTCAGACATGGTCTCACAAAAAGTCTACTACACTACTACTACGTACTCTCTATTTTATGAGACAAGGGTTTGCTTAAAATGAACTGTACTATGATGATGGATTTATAATAAACCGGTAATAGTTTTTTATAAACTGGACAAAAATCGTCCATTTGAAGCCCCCCCACTAGTTTTATAAAAAAACTGGATTATCATAAACTGTTCGATTCAAACATGTTGTTATTTAGTGTGTTACACCAATTTGAGGTAATTATTTTAATAGTGGAATGCATACTCTCTCTATTCTCAAATTGTTGTCACTGTTAATTTTTAACATCAACTTTGACCACTCGTCTTATTCAAAAAATTAGTTCAAATGTGTAAAATTACGTCATGTTTCAAATACATTCAATGATAAATCAATTTATAAAAAATATATAATTTTTGTCATGCTTTTTTTAAATATAAAAAATAATCAAAATTGACATTAGAAATTAATAGTGATAATAATTTAAAAATAAGAGGAAACATACTGTTATTAACTCCTTGTAGTAGGGATAGTACATATCAACCATAAATTTAGTGTCGTTTCTCATAACAATTTGATCGGTTTTTTTATTAAGCCAGTGTTACCATTATTTCAGCGACAAAAGACAAATAGATTGAACTTCTAACACAAATCGGAGATGGCGCCTTGATTTTGTTATTTGGAAAGTATTCTTCAGTTGATCTACCAATCACGCACCCATGATCAAGTTGATGCCAACTCACTGGTAACACGCATGGTGCACATGGCATTTCCTTTCCCTTTTGCTACAGCCTTCACCAGATCAAATAAATAAACAAAAAAAAAATCCCAACGCAGAGCAGAGCAGCCCGCGGCAGGTAAGAGGGCAATTCGGTCCGCCGACGGGGGCGCCGACAGATCGACCCGCTGCAGCCGGTGACCCGGCCCCACACGAAGCGTGCCCAGCCTGTGGACAGCGGCGCGACGTGGACGTCCGGGCTCCTCCCCGCCCGCATCCGACGGCCAGCGCCATCTGTCCTCCCCATCCGACGGCCGCGAGAGCCCGACGCGGCGACTGGCTGTAGCCGGTGGGCGGGGACGTCACCCACCAACTTCAACGGAACGAGCCCGAGCGGCGTGTCTGTAAGAAGAGGCGAGGCAAGGTGGTGTGGGCAGGAAGCAGGAGCCAGCCCACTGCAGCTCGAGCTTGCCTGCCAGAGTCTAGAGGGTCGTCTGGGCATGGTGGTGGTCGTCACCGCCGCTCCCCGGATCTAGAGGCCCTGCGCGCGCGGGCCGATCGGTCTCCTCCGTCGTTGCTGTTGGAGCTGTGAGGCGGGAGAAACGAGCGGAGATGGCGGCGAACAAGGGGATGGTGGCGGGCTCGCACAACCGCAACGAGTTCTTCATGATCCGCCACGACGGCGACGCCCCCGCCGCGGTACGTGTGCGCGCCTCCTCATTCCGTTCTCACTTCTCCTCATGCCGTTCGCGTGCGTGTGTCGGTGCGGTGCGCGTGTGTCGGTGGATCTGGGTCGCCGTGGTAGGTGCGACGCCCGGGTCCGCTCTAATTGCATTTCTTCTGTCTGTCTGTTGAGGTGGTTAAGCTAGTGGTAGACCAGAGCATGCGTCAGGTTGGTTTCAGTATCGTTGTGCAGTGGAATTATGCTGCAGCTGGCTAATACGTGGGAAATTGTGAAGTGTTTGTGGGTGGATTCCGAGATCCAGATCAATGCAGCATCATATTTTCGCTGATTCCTTTGTGGGCATGGTAATCTAAACATCGTACCTGTAGCGCATTGATGAATCAGATCCTCGTTTCGCTTTCCAGAACTAAGCATTGTAGCTGTAGCGCCAAGGGATCAGTTCATTACCTGAATCTGGCGAACCGTCGTTGTTCACTGCATCTAGATCTCGGCATCGAATTGCAGCGAAACAAACCATTTTCTGTCTGTGTCTGTCTGTGAATTGCATTTTGGGTTTGATGTGTCTTCTAGATGTATAATTCTGTTTGGATGTTTGCTGACAATGATGTTATCTTGCTGATGATGCAGGCTAAGCCAGTCAAAACTGTGAACGGGCAGGTGTGCCAGATTTGTGGAGACTCTGTTGGTGTCACAGCCACTGGTGATGTCTTTGTGGCCTGCAATGAGTGTGCCTTCCCTGTCTGCCGCCCGTGCTACGAATATGAGCGCAAGGAAGGAAACCAGTGCTGCCCTCAGTGCAAGACTAGGTACAAGAGGCACAAAGGTTGGTTCCTTTGCAATTTCATCCAGTGTGTTTGCCATTTGTATGATAATATATTGTCGCTTGGATCTTGTGCATTCAATTTAACAAAGCTGTAATGTGCTGGACTGTGCTTCTGGTCCTTTTTCGCTTAACAACATTGATTGAAATGTGTTTCTTGACAAGAACTAATTCACACTGCTCTTGTTTTCTTCTGGACAAAATTTAGGTAGCCCTCGAGTCCAGGGTGACGAGGAGGAGGAAGATGTTGATGACCTGGACAATGAATTCAACTATAAGCAAGGCAATGGAAAAGGTCCAGAGTGGCAGCTGGGTCACGGAGAAGATGGTGATCTCTCTTCATCTGCTCGCCTTGAAGCACACCATCGGATTCCCCGACTGACAAGTGGTCAGCAGGTATAATTATATGCCATAAATGTTATTTTGCTGCAAGTATCAATCTTGAACACTTGATGTTGTGGTCAATTGTTCACTACCGTGCAATATTGCACCTACTTGTGCTATTTTATTTTTTTTCTGGATGAAACTATTGCTTTGAGCCACTAACATACTTACATTTTTTTTATCAGATCTCGGGTGAGATCCCTGATGCTTCCCCTGACCGTCATTCTATCCGTAGCCCAGCATCAAGCTATGTTGATCCAAGCGTTCCAGGTATTCTATCATACATCATTAATTGCTTCTTTCGGAAATGTCTCTGTACATTAGTTGGAAATCATTAATATTTATCTACTACCATTTCAGTTCCTGTGAGGATTGTGGATCCCTCTAAGGATTTGAATTCCTATGGGCTTAGTAGTGTTGACTGGAAGGAAAGAGTTGAGAGCTGGAGGAACAAACAGGACAAAAATATGATGCAGGTGACTCATAAATATCCAGAGGCAAGAGGAGGAGACATGGAAGGGACTGGCTCAAATGGTGAAGATACGCAAATGTATAAACCACTTGCCCTTGCTACATTTCATTATACTTCCCTTCATATAGTGCATTTAGGTGTGCATGCAAGAAATTCACATTGAACACTTGATTGCTTTGATCGTATTAGTTGGGGGGGGGGGGGGGTCATGCAGGCATTGAAGGACTCACATAGTTGTGCATTAGTGTTAACTGGTCTAAAAAAATGGAACTCAAACTCTTTCGCCATGACCCCAAGTCAAGCAAAGACTAAGGGATAAATTAGTTTTTCTCAGTAAATTACTAAATATTTTCTCTGCTAATCATTACTAGCAATGGTGCTAATGTTCATATTTATTGTAGATTTTTCTTCAAGCTAATGTATCTGTACATTTTGTCTCTGGCAGGATAGATGATGCACGGCTACCTCTGAGCCGTATTGTGCCAATTCCCTCAAACCAGCTCAACCTTTACCGGATAGTGATCATTCTCCGTCTTATCATCCTGTGCTTCTTCTTCCAGTATCGTGTCACTCATCCAGTGAATAATGCTTATGGATTATGGCTAGTATCTGTTATCTGTGAGGTTTGGTTTGCCTTGTCTTGGCTTCTGGATCAATTCCCAAAATGGCACCCAATCAACCGTGAAACATACCTTGACAGGCTCGCGTTGAGGTAAGCTTTACAATGTTTACATGCATTTTTTTTATGGGCTCTTCAGTACCCTAGTATTGGCGTTCTTTGTGTTGAGATGCCTGATTCTATTGTTGCAGATATGATAGAGAGGGAGAACCTTCACAACTCGCCCCTATTGATGTCTTTGTCAGTACAGTGGATCCACTGAAGGAACCTCCACTGATCACTGCCAATACTGTTTTGTCTATTCTTGCTGTGGATTATCCTGTCGACAAGGTGTCATGTTATGTTTCTGATGACGGTTCAGCTATGTTGACTTTTGAAGCTCTCTCAGAAACTGCAGAATTTGCCAGGAAGTGGGTTCCATTTTGCAAGAAGCACAACATTGAGCCAAGAGCTCCAGAATTTTACTTTGCTCAAAAAATAGATTACCTAAAGGACAAAATCCGACCCTCATTTGTTAAGGAAAGGCGAGCAATGAAGGTAAGCTACAAATCTCACGGTCGCATCTCTGGTGCTCTTCCTTTTATTGGGTTTTGACTTTGGTTATGCTTTATTTCAGAGAGAATACGAGGAATTCAAAGTAAGAATCAATGCTCTTGTTGCCAAAGCACAGAAAGTGCCTGAGGAGGGATGGACCATGGCAGATGGAACTGCTTGGCCTGGGAATAATCCAAGGGACCATCCTGGCATGATTCAGGTGCACCTTACTTCAACCGAAGCTACTTTAACATTTGGATTGTATTCTGGGTCTTATGGAAAATTTGTTTGATGTGAAATTCAGGTGTTCTTGGGGCATAGTGGTGGGCTTGACACTGATGGAAATGAGTTGCCACGTCTTGTCTATGTTTCTCGTGAAAAGAGACCAGGTTTCCAGCATCACAAGAAGGCCGGTGCAATGAATGCACTGGTATGATTTTCAATTTCCATCATTTCACTTCTCATCCATATGTTTTATTTGTCTATACCATACTTATATGTCCTCTTTGCAGATCCGTGTGTCCGCTGTGTTGACAAACGGTGCCTACCTCCTCAATGTGGATTGTGACCATTACTTCAATAGCAGCAAAGCTCTTAGAGAAGCAATGTGTTTTATGATGGATCCTGCACTTGGAAGGAAAACTTGTTATGTTCAATTTCCACAAAGATTCGATGGCATTGACTTGCATGATCGATATGCTAATCGCAACATAGTCTTCTTTGATGTAAGTATGATGTAGTACTGGTGCTTTTGTTAGTCATAACCTTATAACGTGGCTCACATAGTATTTGTTTTGCAGATCAACATGAAGGGTTTAGATGGCATTCAGGGTCCAGTTTATGTGGGAACAGGATGCTGCTTCAATAGGCAGGCTTTGTATGGCTATGATCCTGTACTTTCTGAAGCTGATTTAGAACCAAACATTGTTGTTAAGAGCTGCTGTGGTAGAAGGAAGAAAAAGAACAAGAGTTACATGGACAGTCAAAACCGCATCATGAAGAGAACTGAATCTTCAGCTCCCATCTTCAACATGGAAGATATAGAAGAGGGTATTGAAGGTGTGTGCTTCCTCTCATGCATTTCTTTCCTTATATTGCATTATCAAACAATATGATTCTTTCTAGTATAATATGTGCTGGTTTCCTCTAATCTTAGTTTTAAATTCCATCAGGTTACGAGGATGAAAGGTCAGTACTTATGTCCCAGAGGAAATTGGAGAAACGCTTTGGCCAATCCCCAATTTTCATTGCATCTACCTTTATGACGCAAGGAGGTATTCCACCTTCAACAAACCCAGCCTCTCTACTGAAGGAAGCTATCCATGTCATCAGTTGTGGGTACGAGGACAAAACTGAATGGGGAAAAGAGGTTAGTGGTGCAGCATAGTTTGCCAATTCTTTTTTGTTGCAGAAATATTTGTTTATCTTGTGCCATGGCATATGATCCCCTTCCATAATGATTTCCATCACTCTCATGATTTTCTTTGTGGTTTCAGATTGGCTGGATCTACGGTTCAGTTACTGAGGATATTCTTACTGGGTTTAAAATGCATGCAAGAGGTTGGCAATCGATCTACTGCATGCCACTACGGCCTTGTTTCAAGGGTTCTGCACCAATCAATCTTTCTGACCGTCTCAATCAAGTGCTCCGTTGGGCTCTTGGTTCAGTCGAAATTCTGCTCAGCAGGCATTGCCCAATCTGGTATGGTTACAATGGGCGCTTGAAACTTCTGGAGAGGCTGGCTTACATCAACACCATTGTCTATCCGATCACATCGATTCCACTTATCGCCTATTGTGTGCTTCCTGCTATCTGCCTCCTCACCAATAAGTTTATTATTCCTGAGGTTAGTCACAAGTTGTCCTTTCACTTTCTTATCCTCTCAATTAAGAATTTTTTATAGAAGCTCTGTTGCATGTTATTTTTCATTAATTATCATGTAACCCAGTTTAAAAAATGTCTAGCATGATTGAACAAAACATAGCTAAAAGTGCATCTAGAATCTGTTTTCCCTTGTTATTTCTCATCTGATTCAGATATAGAACTTTCTTCTTCCGTTTTTACGTGAATTTCACCATTACAATGATTCGTGCTTTCATAAATGCAAGCTCTCCAGAGATGCATTGTTGCTTTTTCTGTTGGGTCAACTTTCTCTAATGGTCATAATATTTTTTTGTAAAATGCAGATTAGTAATTATGCCGGGATGTTCTTTATTCTGCTTTTCGCATCCATCTTTGCCACTGGTATATTGGAGCTAAGATGGAGTGGTGTTGGCATTGAAGATTGGTGGAGAAATGAGCAGTTTTGGGTTATTGGTGGCACCTCTGCCCATCTCTTCGCGGTGTTTCAGGGTCTGCTCAAAGTATTGGCAGGGATTGACACCAACTTCACAGTTACCTCAAAGGCATCTGATGAAGATGGTGACTTTGCTGAGCTATATGTGTTCAAGTGGACCAGTTTGCTCATCCCTCCAACCACTGTGCTTGTCATTAACCTGGTGGGAATGGTGGCTGGAATATCATATGCCATTAACAGTGGTTACCAATCCTGGGGTCCTCTTTTTGGAAAGCTCTTCTTCTCAATCTGGGTGATCCTCCATCTCTACCCCTTCCTCAAGGGTCTCATGGGCAGGCAGAACCGCACACCGACCATTGTCATCGTTTGGTCCATCCTCCTTGCGTCAATTTTCTCCCTGCTGTGGGTGAAGATCGACCCTTTCATCTCCCCTACACAGAAGGCTGTCACCTTGGGGCAATGCGGCGTGAACTGCTGAGCATCGAGACAGTAATCCCTCTTCCAAGAGGTTCAATCAATCAAGATCTACCCCCCTCGTCTAAATACTTGAGGTGGTTAGATGGGATTTTTTTTGTTGTAGATGAAGTCGGATTCTACCTAAATTATGCCCCTTATTTACTAGATTCTTCAGCACTGGCGCTGCTATGGACAACCAACTCTGAAGCATCCTTTGCCTGCAACGCCTGCAACGTAAATTGTGAATTTTGATTTATTACACGTGATATCTGTTGTTTAGAGTAAATTATCATATGTTTGAGGGAACATTGTTACACATGTATTATGGCAATGCTGGAAAGATTCTGATACATTCTTTGGTTTGTGAACAGTGTAATCTCTTAGCACAGCTATATATAAGACAGTTATACAGTCGAGCCTCTTGTTTCAGCTGCCGTGTAAACACTTGTGCTCTTAATTAACAATCACGAGGTAGGGATGGTATACTTGTGCTCTTAATATATGTAGGGATGGTAACGGGCCTCGTGATCACTGTATGTCAGTGTCTGCCTTGAATTCAGAGCGACGTCATTTTGAAAAGGATTGGTCACGACTGACGACAAAGATCTCGATTTCGCATGATGTATGTTAACGATAAATCGCTAGAAGCACACGAGTCGGAAAGTATTCGGTTCTCAGATGCTGACGGCCGACAGCAATAGCTCCTAGAATCTGAGCAATGTTCCTCATGCACTCCAGGTCCAACAGTGACCGCGCTACAAAGTTCGGGATAAAAAATCGCCCCCAAATCTATGTTTTCTTGGTTTTCATCTTTGCATCATGAGGATAATGAAGTGTATGCTTTATTATACTGATCCTATGTTGCACTGTAGGACGAGAGCTATACAATCTTGGTAACACAAAATGCAATGTCAGGATGTTCCTCATGTGCTGCGCATACTGATGGCGTTAAGGAGTCAGGTGAGCAAATGGATCGTTCAGCCACAGCACTTGGCTGGGTTTCATGTCATTGAAGCCGTCACTGGTATGACATCGATCTCTTCGTCTCCATTCAAGCAGGAGGTACTACTAAAAATCGAAGATCTTGACGTAGCAATATGGCAACAATGACAGGTCCTTGAAAATGGATATGACAAATTGTTGCATATGGAAAATGCTTATTTACCACTGCTCCTCCAGCCTTGGTTAACAATTTATTCTTTATACTTAGAGATTGGAAGGGGGAAAGTCTAATTACATACAAACCAGAACGCACCGCTGCTACACTCGTAAATATACAAACCGCCGCGCCATGCACGGCCAGCCTCCATGCACCGACGCCCTGATCTCGCGCTTCATTCACTCTCTCACTCACGCGCAGGAGATGTGGGCCTCCTCGCCGACGCGGATGGAACCGGCGCTGGCCGACGGCACGCACTACGCGGGCGCCGGGGCGGCCGAGGCCACGGCTCCCTGCTGCTGCTTGACGACCGCGGGCGCGGCAACGCGCTTGCAGGCGCCGACGACGGGCGCCCGGTCCCCGGCGCCGAGAGGGACGACGGGGAGGTCGTCGCAGTTGCAGACCTCGATCATGAAGCCGTCGGGGTCGTGGAAGAAGATCTGGTCGACGTTGATGCCGCCCTCCTCCACGCGCCGCCGCACGTACGGGATGGCCAGCTCCGCCAGCCGCCGCTCCACCGCCGCCATGCTCTCGCACTGCACAAACAGCACATGTTTCCAGCTCAGCGATGTGGACCTGTGGTGCATGCATGGTATCCCAAGGCCAGCAGGTAACTTCATCTTTGACCCAAAAAAAAGGATGAAAACGCTCGGTGATATTTTTACTCGTGATTAATTTGTGCAGTGATCAGCTCGCTCGTGCATCCTTATCACCATCCACCTGCTGACCGGTGTGCACGATGACTCGGACGCTACACACACACGCACAACCAACATGCTGACGACGCAGATACGGAGACGACACGTAGGAGACTCGAGTCACGTGTCTCAGAAGCTCCCGTGCACGAAAAAAAATAATCTAATTGACAGTAACCCAAATCATGGCGATTAACCTTGTTCAAGATACGGCAGCTCAATCATAGCGATTTTTTAGACAATGAAACAAAAATTCTGGCCGCTACATCGACAAGGTAAGCTCAATCATAGTGATATGTGCCTAGATAATTACTCGGTCTAAAATAAGTGATTTTTTTATTTTTTGAAATCGATGTTTCACGATTCGTTTTATTCAAAAAAAAACTTTACGAAAATACATAATAAATAAATTAAATTTAAAATATTTCTAATAATGAATTACTTGATAATCTTAAAAAAAACACTGATTGAATAAGAGGAATAATCAAAATGAAATGTTTGAAAATCTAAAAAAAACATTTATTTTAAGGCGGAAAGAGTAGTTGCTGCAAAACAGTTTTTTTTAAGCAGTGCGTAAATTGTTTGCAAAATTTTATTTGCAGATGTAGCATTGCTCGGTACAGAGGGTACGTTTGTATACATGCGTCGCCATCACCTCACGTTACTACCTCCGAGAAGAGACGAAACGTAGGACAAGTGTTGACGAAAACGAACGGAGCCCGTGACAGCGGCCGGCCGGGTTCACGCGCGCGCACGCAAGCGCTTCCCTTTCGTCGCCGGTATGGATCGATGTGACCGGACGGCCGGGAGTTGGGAGTCCGGGCGCGGAGCAACGGCCTCCGCCACCGTGCGCAGACAAATCGCGCGGCTGCCGGACAGGCGTTGGAGCCTACTAGCCAGCATGATCATCTACTGAGTGGGCGTGAAGTGGTTGTACAGAGAGAGAGGATCGGAGGAGATTGGTTGGTTACCTGGAAGGATATGTGGTTGTCCTTGGGGTTGATCTCCCTCTTCTCCGGCAAGCTCTCCGGGTCCTCCGCCTGAAGCAGGTGGATGCCGATCCCGTAGTTGAACAGCCTGCGATCGTCCCGAGCGTTAGCCATACAGCTCATGTCATCAGGGGATGGAGAAGCAAAGCAAGCGAGCGAAGGCAGAGACGAGCAAGGAAAGCAAGCAGTTCATGTCGTTGATTACCACGCGCCGTCGAAGTCGAAGGAGCCCGGGCGGCGGACAGGCACGAACCCGAGCACGTCGGTGTAGAACCTCAGCGACGCCTCCACCGACCGGCACACGATGCTGATGTGGTTCAGCGACGCCAGGGGCAGCACGCCACCGCAGTTCATCGTCCTCTGCTCTGGCTCCTGTAGGTACCTAGCCGCTCTGCTCTCGAACGAACGTCGCAGAACCGATCGGCCTCTCACATGCACGACGGGGAAAGCGCGAACGAATTGAACCCAGCTGCTTTCAGCTGTCTCTGTTAGTGCTCTGCTCTGCTTTTGTTAGTTCCCGAAAAGACGACTGGTGAATGACTGAATGAATGAATGATTGATGAGCAAGGAGATGGCGCGGCGCGGTGCGGCCGGGGGTCTATATAGCTGCGGTGCGTCTCCGGCAGGGTCTCGCTGCCGTGACACGTGATCCACGTCGTCCCTCACCTAGATTTTTCGCTCCTCCACGCAGGAAACCACATGGTCTTCCCATCCGTCCCCATATTAACCGTAATTTTCGTTAAGTTACACTACGGTCGGCCAACAAAATTCACTGACCGAGTGGTGAGCAGGTTTCATTTACCGTTTGAATCTGAAAAACTGGTAGGAATATATTTGTTGAAAATCATGAAAACAGATCAAAAACTATTTTAAATTGAAAAATCAAAATTGAAACGAGAGTCGATCGAATGCTGTAGTAAACTTTTACTTAGTTAGTTTTTCTAATTTATCAAACGATTTTACTGATTTATTTGGTTTTCAAGTTTCAAAGTTTGAAACACGTCGATTTCACCGATTTATCGATCAGTTTTCAAAAATTTAGAATTTTTAAAATTTTTAAAATAAAAAATGTACTGATTTCATCAAAAATCGCGAAAACCGTCCTTGATGATGGTCAGTGCTATGATGTTCAGATCCCCGCCTGAAACAAAGAGGCAGGCATGGGGAGAAAAATGCTGCCAAAGTAGTGCATTACCCGTCAGAAGTCACGACTCACGAGTCGCGTTGTATGCTCGTCCGGATCGATCGCTCGTGGCTGTGTCGAACAGCTAAGCTTGACCCTACGGCGGCTTCCATTGTTCCATGTCTCGGTGCTGCAGGGAGGGACCGGTCTGGTTTGGATCACCGAATAAGATATTTCGGATTCTCTTTTCACGGCAAAGTAAGATACCCGAGTCATGGATCGACACCGCTCCTCGCTGATCGATTCACACTTGAATTCAGCAGCGTTTTGGGTGTGGATTCTGACACTGGCTACAAATGATCGATTATACGGATTTCATGGTTGCATGCATTGGATGCCATGCAACCATGTGACAAGCGAGGACGTCGCTGTTGTTGCCACCGTGCCACCGCTCATCGTCGTCGTCGTCGTCCAGTTCCCGGTCCACACAGCTAGCTGCTAGTCACGTCCCCTTCCCTGCATCGCCTCGGACTCGTTCCTGCGTTTTCAGTGCGCTCTCGACTGTCGGTTTCTGTCAATCGATTCAGGCTTGCTCGATTGGAACGCATCAGATCACATGCCCATGTAGTAGGTTAATTTGTGGTAAAAGTGAGATTTTTCGTTTTTACATATGGTCAGTGTGTTTGACGCCAGGTTGATCAGAAGTCAGTGCAAAAAATTGCCAAGGAAATGCACTGCACGAGCAGCCTGTACACACTGACCGAGCAGCCTGGACGTAGACAAGGCCAGTGAGAGCAGCCACAACATTGAGGAGAACCGAACCGTGAGCCACCGTGTCCGTTCGATAACCGAACCAAGCACACTGGAGACTTCGAACCGAGCAAGGTAAGAGAAAAAATCGAACTGAGTTTTCGATCCGAAGCAAACTGGGGTGCGTTTAGCACCTCGAAACGTTTCACATTTTTTAACGAATCACTTGAAACGGTGTCAAAATGTTTAAAACGGTAAAACCTTTCACCGTTGAATCACTTCAAACGTTTCGAGAATTTGACTCGAGTGAAACGGCTCTGAGGTATTTCACCTGTGAATCACCGCTGTTAGCTATATAAAAATCTTTTAAAATTTAAAACAAGTTTTCTCAAATTTCTAAATTTTTTTAAAGTTATTTCGTTAGATTCGTCTCGTTGAACTCTTTGAGTAGGTGACTTTCGAGTTATTTAAGTTTTTAAAAGTTGTTTTATTAGTTTTTAAAGTTTTTTTAAAATTGTTTTATTAGTTCTCAAAATTTTTGAAAGTTGTTCTGATATTTTTAATATTAATACAATAAAATTATATTGGTCATTTCAATCTTGTTTTTTGTTTTTCTAAATTTGAATCATTAAAATTTGTCAAATAGTTTTTTTTAAAAAAAATTGAAACGTTTGTGATTCAGAAACATACCAAACACACCCTAAATTAAAAAAAAAAAAGCCCACGCCTGCGAAGTGCTATCTGGGACTGGGAGAAGAGAGGTTGAGGGTCCCCCACCACTGCACGGTTCGATCTTACATTGTGGCCGTCGCACCATACTAAAGTCCGATTTTTTTATGGTTCGTTTACCGAACCAACGTTGGTGATGCCCTGATGGCCAACATGGCACCGACTACGCGAGCAACATTGGATTCCTTGGAAACAGCGAAACATGGTCGCGCGATTGCCTGTTTGCGACGCATCGTCGCGTAATCGTCGTCAACCACGCTTCTTCTTCATAGTACGCACAGGAGATGAAAGATACACACTCCACCAGAAAAAAAGATTGCTTGTGTCAGCTTAGAAACTGACGTCTGACAGCAATGGTTTCCTCAACTTGCAACAGCTAAAGGAATGCTTGCTATGGAAGTCCAGAGCGACTTGCTGATAGCTCGCCACTTGTTAATTAAGCGCTTTTGCAAGAGTATATGGTTACCATATACACCCACTTGTTAAGTGGATCATCGTATAGAACCACGTTGTAATAAAGTAGTAAAATTATCGGTGATGGATATGCACAAACTAACACCGTTTTATAGCGCACCCAGCGCGTTGCCATCGAGCTTATGTCTAGGAAAAACCTCTGGACTCTCCTCGCGATTGTATAAATGGATTGATAGTCTTGCCCTTCACACCTTCATCCGCGCTTTTCTAACAAGGGTTCACAGTAAAACCGGTGATCCTGATTTGGCTCAATTTTACCGAACAACTACTTAAAATTGAATATAAATACTGTAGCAAAATGGTTTTATCAACTAGCTGAAAACGTTTAGCTAACGGTTTTATAAGAGTTCTTTTAAAATAGATCAAATAATATTGTTTCATTTTTAAGAGAGAAGACATAAATTTGATCTCAACCATTGATGGTATAAAAAAACATATCTCTAATTACCATCATCTAGCAAAACTCACTAATAACTTTTCAAATTAAATTATTCAGCAATTAATAATTATTAAAAATATTTTACTTTTTAAAAGGTAAAAAAGCAAATTAAACCTCGAGATCAACACAAATAAACAGTTCATATTTATTTTAGTCTATTTTAAAATCTGTCTTCTAAGAGGTGCACTTGCACTTACAACGACACTTTAGTAGGGGACGAAAAAAGTAAAAAAAAAATAAAAAAAAATGCTGCGCATAACCGCGCTATGTGACACATTGAAACCTATCATCCCCTAGCGAGTTACTTGGGTAATGGTGTGTCCACCCGGCCGCAAGTTGCCGACAAAGAAACCAAACACAAGAAAGGACATGTTGAGTTGGAGAACACCATGCTAGGCGGCGATCTATCCAGGCAGGCAGTTCCCCACTACAAAGAAAAAAAAAAGTTTAAATAAAGTCAGCTTGTTACTCATGTTCTTGTCTCTTCCGGAAAACCGGATCCAGTGATGCCGCGTCCTTCTGATAAGCGTCATTAACGTGTGGACAAGTAGGATTAGGCATGGATTTTTTTTTTTTTTTTGAAGCAGAAGGCAGGTGCACTGCCGATTCATTAAAGGAGGAGAAAATAAACAAGAAACAGGTGAGGAGGTCAGTTCAAGGATATATAGGTGGTGACAGCCGCTTTACACACAAGCAACAAAAATAGGAAAATAGGAAAAGTAACAGCAAGAAATGCTGGCACCAAAACAGAGGACACAACATACACATGCTAGTGACTCGTGTATAACATGACAGTGCAGGTTTTGTTCTATGCATTGTTAGCAGCCAAGTACTTCTTTCGTTCTAAAATATATAAGTATTTTTAGATTTAGTTAAAGTTAAATTTTAATTATTTTTACCACTAATAATATATAATTAATAAAGTTTTATCATATAAAAATTAAATTTTTTTTGAATCATCATGAAATAAGTTTTCGTAAAAATTATATTTTTATATTAGAAATTATATAATTTTTTAAATATTATTAATAAAAGTTAGAAAAATTGATTTTATCCAAACTTAGAAATAATTATATTTTAAAACGGAGAAAGTATATAATCAACCCAAAGATAACTAGATATAGCCTATAGTTACTAAAAGCTTTAGAAAACAACAGTAAAATTAAACGCTTTTTTGTCAGAGTTCGCAGCTACTGATTCTCTAAATTCACTCCTAATTTTTTGTGAAGTGATTTTGTAACTAAAATGATTTTTTTTTATTTTTTAAGGATAAACTCTTAAAATCAGAATAAAGAATCACTTCACAGAATTTAGAGAAGCTATATTTTTTATCTTCTAGCTCTTTAATTCATTTCAAAGAATCATTTCATATAATTAGATAAGAATCATTGCGTTAGTTAGGGTCCATGGGGAGGCCACGTACGTCACATAAGTTGCATTTGCGCACTGGGTTACATTACAATAGTGCAAGCTTTTAACAGGTTGGCCGTGCGTAAGACTAAAATATGAGCTGTCGAATTTTTTTGTCATGACTGATTTGGACATGGTAATAATGGAAAATCATTTAAAAGTCTTTCAAATTACGTTACATGTTTTGGCCCACGGGCGAGATGCCGTTGGAACCCGCCTGCTGTACCGAGCGGGCCCTCCAAATCTGGGCCGGACACGGGACACCGGACCAGAACGAAACGGCAACGGATCAAATCCACCGGACCACCGCACTCCGCACTCCGTCGGGAGCCCAACCCGAGGGCGGCCGCGGCGCGTGGGCCTCGTTGCGGTACGCGTCCCCGTCCGCCACGGCGACGCGGAGGCGGAGCTCGTCTTCACCTTCACCGTGCACGTGCACGCCGGCCCCGCGGCCTAGTCCCACTGCAAAGTCTGCCATTGCCGGCCACCAGCTGAAAAGAAACTCACGGTGCTGTTGTCGCATCGAGTGGGTGAGAGGAGCACGGTGAGCGCCAGGACCTTCGGCGACAGCAGCGCGGCGGCGCTGACAGTGGAAGGCTTCATCGCCGGCGATGGTAGTGGTTGCCAAAGGGTGGTGGAGGACTGTCGTGCAGCGGATGCCCAGCAGAGACGGTTCACGGTGGTGAGTAGTTGTTAATGTCAGAAGGCGGCGATGAAGATTGACGAATGACGAGAGCAAACCGTTCAAGACCAAAAAACCGTGCGGCTAAGAAGAGGCTGTACGTCGGGAGCACGCCATGGGAGCACAACATGCAGTGACAACCGGCCGGCTGCTCCTCGGTTCGCGCTACTCCCCACGGCCCCTGCTTTACTATTCCTGTTCGTGCTCAGACCTCCTTTCCCGGCATGCATGGCTCCTCCCGGTCCTCTCCTTCACGCTACTGACCATCGTCCACAAACTGTGGCCTCTATCATCTTGCCTTTAACACATCGACAAGACCAGACCAACCTTCTGTTCGTTCCCTGTTCTTCTCCTGCTCTGTTCGGTGCGTGTTCTTCCTTCTTGCCACTTTTCATCTCCATTGATGTTTCAGGTTAGATGAACTGACGGAGCACATCAGTGTGCTGAGAGGAACAGAAGAATGCGACTCTTAAGAATTGAAAGATATATATGCGTTGCGATTGCAGGTGACTGATCGGAGCTCGGCGGCATGGCGAGGATCCTGCTCCATGGATCGCTGCACGTCACCATCATGGAAGCCGAGGGGATCTCCAACCCCAGCAGGCCGAGCAGCCAGGCGCCACAGTTCCTCCGCAAGGTCCTTCCGTTCTCCTCCACCTTTAGCAGCGCGTTCACTGATCAACTCGCTTTGATTCAGCATCGAATTATTCGATGCGACAACGCAGCGGTTTGCTTCTAATCTACTTATGGAAATGTTGGGAACACAGCTGGTGGAGGGGATAGAGGACACGGTGGGCGTGGGCAAGGGCTCGAGCAAGGTTTACGCGACCATCGGCCTCGGCAAGGCCCGCGTCGGCCGCACCCGGACGCTGGACGACGAGACGGCGACGCCGTGGTGGGACGAGTCGTTCCACGTCTACTGCGCGCACCTCGCCGCCGACGTCGTCTTCACCATCAAGGCCAAGAGCACGATCGGCGCGTCCACGGTCGGCGTGGCCTACCTCCCCGTCCGCGACGTCTTCGATGGGCACGAGGTCGACCGGTGGCTGCCGCTCTGCGACGGCGGCGGCGACAAGGACCGCACCCCGCTCGACGGCGGCGGCAGGGTCCACGTCAGGCTCCAGTACTTCGACATCGCCAAGGATCACGCCTGGGGCCGCGGCGTCCGCAGTGGAAAGTACCCCGGCGTTCCCTACACGTTCTTCTCGCAGCGGCAGGGGTGCCGCGTCACGCTGTACCAGGACGCGCACGTCCCCGACGGGTTCGTCCCGCGCATCCCGCTCGACGGCGGACGGTGCTACGAGGCGCACCGGTGCTGGGAGGACATCTTCGACGCGATCAGCGGCGCCAAGCACCTCATCTACATCACCGGGTGGTCGGTGTACACGGAGATCACGCTGATCAGGGACGGGAGCCGGCCCAAACCCGGCGGCGGCGTCACGCTCGGCGAGCTGCTGAAGAAGAAGGCCGGCGAGGGCGTCAGGGTGCTCATGCTGGTCTGGGACGACCGCACTTCGGTCGGGGTGCTCAAGAAGGACGGGCTCATGGCCACGCACGACGAGGAGACGATGAACTACTTCCAGGACACCGACGTGCACTGCGTGCTCTGCCCGCGCGACCCCGACGACTCCGGGAGCATCGTGCAGGACCTGCAGATCTCGACCATGTTCACGCACCACCAGAAGATCGTGGTGGTCGACCACGACATGCCGACGAGCCAACAGCGGTCGAGCCGACGGAGGAGGATCGTCAGCTTCGTGGGCGGGCTGGACATGTGCGACGGCCGCTACGACACGCCGACCCACTCCTTGTTCCGGACGCTGGGCACGGTGCACAACGACGACTTCCACCAGCCCAACTTCGCCACCGCAGCCATCACAAAAGGCGGCCCGCGGGAGCCGTGGCACGACATCCACTGCCGCCTCGAGGGCCCCGTGGCGTGGGACGTGCTGTACAACTTCGAGCAGCGGTGGCGCAAGCAGGGCGGCAAGGACCTCCTCCTCCAGCTCCGGGACCTCGCCGACGAGATCATCCCGCCGTCGCCCGTCGCGTTCCCGGAGGACAAGGAGTCCTGGAACGTGCAGCTGTTCCGATCCATCGACGGCGGGGCCGCGTTCGGGTTCCCCGACACACCCGACGACGCCACCAGGGCCGGGCTCGTCAGCGGCAAGGACCAGATCATCGACCGGAGCATCCAGGACGCGTACATCCACGCCATCCGCCGCGCCAAGAGCTTCATTTACATCGAGAACCAGTACTTCCTCGGCAGCTCCTACTGCTGGAAGCCCGACGGCATCAAGCCCGAGGACATCGGCGCGCTGCACCTCATCCCCAAGGAGCTGTCGCTCAAGATCGTCAGCAAGATCGAGGCCGGAGAGCCGTTCACCGTCTACGTCGTCGTGCCCATGTGGCCGGAGGGCATCCCGGAGAGCGGCTCCGTGCAGGCCATCCTGGACTGGCAGAGGAGGACCATGGACATGATGTACACCGACATCGCGCAGGCGATCCACGCAAAGGGGATCGAGGCCGATCCCAAGGACTACCTCACCTTCTTCTGCCTCGGGAACCGGGAGGCGAAGAAGGCAGGAGAGTACGAGCCCACGGAGGAAGCTGAGCCTGACACTGACTACATCAAGGCGCAACAGAACAGGAGGTTCATGATCTATGTCCACACCAAGATGATGATTGGTACTACTCCTACTTCGTATTGCATCTTAAATTCTTCCCTTTTGATCGCTTCGTTTCTACTATTTGATGACATACGTTTTGATTTTGAATTTGAATTTTTGTGAAGTTGATGACGAGTACATCATCGTGGGCTCGGCGAACATCAACCAGAGGTCGATGGACGGGGCGCGGGACTCGGAGATCGCCATGGGCGCGTACCAGCCGCACCACCTGGCGGCGAGCCGGCCGGCGAGGGGCCAGGTGCACGGGTTCCGGATGGCGCTGTGGTACGAGCACCTGGGTACGGTGGACGACGCGTTCACACGGCCGGAGAGCCTCGAGTGCGTGCGCAAGGTGAACGCCATGGCGGACAGGTACTGGGACCTGTACGCCGGCGACGGACCCGAGCGCGACCTCCCGGGCCACCTGCTCACCTACCCCGTCGCGGTCGCCGCCGACGGCACCGTCACGCAGCTGCCAGGGGTGGAGTTCTTCCCGGACACGGAGGCGCGGGTGCTTGGCGCCAAGTCTGACTACCTCCCGCCAATCCTCACCACATAGGCGTTCTTTTATTTGAACTGCGCTGATCATCTTTTTTTAATTTGATCTGGAGATTTTTGCTAATTTTTTGTTCGAATAACAAAAGCACTAATTCTTGGATTCGTTTTATAAAATAAGGAACGGTGGAATAGCAAAGGATTACTAAACCATCATTTATTTTGTCTGGCTTTCACATTGTTTGGCCCAAATACTTGGTGATTTTTTTTTTAACATTCCTCAGAGGCGTACCAATCACCAAGTGGCATTGGGCATCTTTTTTTTATTTTGCTTTGAAGTTTGCTGAATGTGTTGTTGCAAATTGCAATAAGAAGAACACTAATACCTTGATCGGTTTCAGAAAATAAGAAATGATGCACTGTGCAGCAAAGATTTCGTAAATATCATGTCTGAATCTGATTGATAGTGCCTTTTTTTGGGAAAAAAATATCTATGACACCTGTGCTAAGCACGAAGAGTTAATGTTGAGGTCTAGTGATACGCAATTTTTTCCTTGTTTTTCTTGGAGAACCGGCTACTTCTTGTGGTGCCAGTTTTAGAGCAACAACGTCCAATTCTGAAAGAGGTTGTGGAGCAGTTACCGAATTCGACGCTAGATTCCCATGTCACGTCGCCGAAACACATCAGAAGAAAATGGCCAAATGTAACAACTATTTTGCAGCTTGTGGCACCACAAAATTTTAGGATGGAGCCGAGGACGGGGGCGGGGGACCGGACCAGCGCCACGGCAGCTCCTGGCCTCTTGCGAAGGATTTGAGACCATGGACAAGTTCACTTCGGCACTATAGAATGTCCTAAAATGTCTACAAAGATGTGAAATAGCCGCTGTCATAAAATATTCTCATCTTCTTCATCACCGGCACCACCGCCATCGTGCCCGCCGGCCGCACCCCACCTTGCCCTGTCGTCCACGCGCCACCGTGCCCCATCACCCGCACGGCGTTGCTGCTCGTTATGCATGGTTGTGGTTTTGGCTCCGCAAAAATAGCTTTATAACGTATTATTGGTTATTTCAATTTAGATGTTTTAAACCAAACTATTTTGTGGGTTGAAAGTTCTTTGTAGCAAATAGGAGTATTGGATAAAACATCTAAAAATAACTTTGCAATATGTCCACGTCTTAGATCATGCAACAACACACATGGTATGTTTTTACGTTGTTTTATTTCACATTTTTCAGGTAGTACAGTGGTATTAGAATACAGTGGTATTTCACATTTTTCAAGCAATGTCGATATCCAAGTGACTTGGTCAATGCTCGAGCATGGCTTCCATGTGCAAGGAAAATGACGAAATGCTTTACATGAATTAAAACGGATTTACTCGTATACTGGATTAGAAATCTCCTTCATCTTTAAAAGAGTATCAATCTAGATTCAAATTTATCAATACTATACAAAATAGGAGTAGTAGGTAGGCTTGGATTTGTTAAACTGCATCCTAGTGACTTGGTCAAAAATGGTAAGAAAAATGCTCTATTATTTTCATTTTCACATTTCAAATGTCAGATAAAAATGAAAATAAAAAAGCCAAAAACGAGAACGGTTGAGAAAAATACGAAGTTCCGAAAAACAAAACAATTTGAATAGTAATATATCGAAAACTGTCAGTAACCGAATTCAAGCCCGAAATATAATAACATAAATGTCATCAAAAGATAAGTTCATACAAAAAGTTGTTTAATTTGTAACCTTTATTTTTAATTTTTCATAAAACATGTTAAAATGAAATCTCATTCTGTATACTCCTAATTGCAAGGAATATAAATTCACAAATATAAATAAAATATTAATTGAATTTACTTAGTTAAGAAATATCAGCATTTATAAGATGTTAAACATTGTTTTGAGGTTTCAGTGCAAACTTTGCTCTAGATGGTGACGAAACGCGCATTTTACGTTCCTTTCTTAGCCGATAGATGCGGTCTGATCACCGATGCATTTGAGCTCTGTATTTGGAGACCACGGGATTTCACTGAAATGGTCGGAAAAAGGCTATAGTATTTTCGTTACTTTTTCTTATTACCCATTTTGTTTGTTTTTATTTTTCTCCGCTTATTCGAAAATGATATGAGAAAAAAAGTAAACAAAACACAGTCGAAACGGAAAATTTTCGTAGCGTTTTGGGCGGCTTAGATTTTGTGTTCTCTTCGCCGTAAAAACTTGTTTTTAAATTGAAGAATTTACCTTCCAAAAGAATTTATTACGCTGTCAAAATTTCATTCCTTAGGGAACGGTTCGGTATTGAAGGGGTATATGCCAAAAAAAAAAATCCTTTCCCTCTCACACAATTGGCAAGCGGTCACTGCCGACGAACTATTTGCGGCTGCGGATTATGATGAGGATTTTACAATTTTACCATTGAGAGGAATGGGCTTCGTAATATTACCCGTGTCCATCTCCTTCGACGACAATGCCAGACTCGCCGCCACTGGCTTCAGCGCTCGAACGCCTCTCGCCGCCACTGGCACCGCCGCCCGACCGCCTCGTCCCACAACTCCGCCGCATCGTCGCTCGGCCGTCTTCCTCCCACGTTGCCACCCACCGCCGCCTCCCACCGCCACCGGCACTGCCTCCTCCCATGCACGCCGTTGGCACCGTTGCTCGGCCGCTTTCTCCGCCACCAGCGCCTCCTCCCCCGCCCGAGCCCGCTCGCTGCTCGCCGCCCAACCCTGCACAGACGCGGTGGCGTCCTTTACCGTCGGCCTCGCATGTGGTCGGAGGCGGCGGCTGCATGGGCAGGGCAGGAAATTCGAGGAGGAGGAGGCGGGGCAGAGGTGGGGCGGCTTGGGCGGAGACGACCGGTATGGCGGTATTGGCGGCGCTAGCCTCGCCTGGGGACGTTGAGAGCGAGACGAGAGAGGGTGACGGGGGATGTGTTATTGGTTAAAGATAAGATTAAAATTTTAATTGTAATTAAAAGCTTATCAATAGTAAAAAAAAAAATAAAGTTAAATTATAATACTATTCTAGAGAAGCTCAATATTATAATAGTAAAATTGCGAAGCTCACTTTTACTTAATGCTAAAATTGCAAAATTCTCGACTGCGGTGGCTGTGCCCGCGCTTGTGGTCTGGCGGGCCACGGGGCATCCCCAACACTGGATCTTTTCCTCCCGGGGAGCCCCCGATTCCGACGTGTTCCATGTCTTATTCCGCTCCCGCCGGATGATGATTCCCAGCCGCTAATTCGCAGTCTATACCCTCAAGATTTTTTTCTTTTCTCCTCTGGCCCTCTTGCCCTGCTGGTTGGCGCCGGGGTTTCTTGGCAGACGGCGGAGCCACAGAAATGGGGGACACAAACAGCGCCTAATTTTAGCGGCGGGGAGGAAAGGGAGAGCGAAGCCTGGGCAGCCACTCGCCCACCTCCGGGCAACCGCAGCGATCTGGTTGGCGCGGAATTCGATTTCTTTCATTTCGATTTCTTGGGCTAGCGATTCGATTTGGTTTCTTGGTGGGGGAACGGAGAGGATGCAGTGGACGGGTCTGAGGCAACCGGCGCCGGCGCCGGCGCCGACGGCGGCGTGGGTGGGACAAAGGCCAAGAACTGCGAGGTGGCCGCGAGGTAGGCTCCCCGCGTCGCGCCGGGTGGTGGCGGCGTCGGCGGCAGCCTCGGATGCGAACTCGAGCTCGAATTCGCCGGGTAGAGACGAGGAAAGGGATGAAACGGCGCGGAAGGAGGAGGAGAAGGCGGCTGCGTCGCTCCTGATGAGAAGCCAGAAGTACGCCATGCTCAAGCAGCAGCTCGCCGTGGCCGCCCAATTCGAGGTGGGTGGTCTCGCAAGAAAGTCAAAGCTCTGAATTATCGTACATCCAAATTGGGGCTGTTCGTTCATCTCAAATCGGGATTGGTTGCAGGATTACAAGGAGGCTGCGAGGCTGAGAGACTCGCTGAAGTCGTTCGAGGAGGAGGAGCCTGTGCTACGCCTCCGACGGTTGATGAAGAAGGCAATAGAGGAGGAGAGGTTTGAGGTAGTTGACTCATGTTTACTGTCATTGTTCCTACCAATTCAAGTTTTACTGCTTTCTGCTGCAAAATTTCTAAAAGAACTAGCAGTTGCCAAGGTAGATAATGTACTCCTATCATTCTTGTTGATAGTAACTGACAGAGGCGGAGACTTTTGATTAATTTCACTTTGCATTTGTTATAATTAACATGCTTTCATGTTAAAAAAAGTGTGTTAAAAAAGTAGCACCGTTATGCTTTCATGTTAAAAAACAGTGTACGTTCAAATCAACATAAATGTAAACTGAACTTGTGTGGGTTCATTTTACGGGCCTCTCACTTAACACCGTTAGTGGCCTAAACTAATAGAAGGGCCAAGAAAGGAACGAAAGATTGTATTCATTCCAAATAGGGAAGTTCAAAATAAAAAGTGCCAAGGAAGCAAGTGGTGACTTTTTAGGGCCAAGGAAGGAATCATCTCGTCATTCTAATCATCAACAACATTGTAGCCCGTTTGTCCTTTTCATCTCTTACATGCTGCACCATGTTTATGTACTTCCTTTTCTATACTCACCAGGATGCTGCTAAGTACAGGGATGAATTGAAGATTTTGGCTCCTCACTGCCTCCTCAAATGTGCTAGCGACACGACAACTCTGGTAAATGTATTTTTTGTTTATTATTTCTTCACACAAGTTGTTCAATTTAGAAGTACTACTATGGTACCCGAGAAGATCATCTGACCATTAGGAAATACCTTCATTTTCAAAAAAGTGTGATTAGCATAGAAAGTCTCAGCTTGTTCTTTGACCAAGGATCTACTTGTAAACTGACTCATGTTCCAAGGAAATAGTTTTCAGATACACAGGAAAAAGATCTAGCGGGGTCACCGTATTCCAAAAACTGTTTTCCATCTGACTTGGTCAAAACTGCACTGTGGATGATTATCTATGCATGCCATGCACAGCATGCTTTTATCACATATTTTGGCATCAAATTTCCATCTTCCCATTATTTAATTATGATTTGTCCATTTTTCTTTGCATGTTCAAGGCCTGTGGAAAACTAGAAATGGAAACTGAAAGTATACATTTGAATGTTGTTTGATTGCTATTCCAGGCACGGGACCAATGAACTTGCATTTTAGTTACTCTGACTTTTGACATCTACTGGTCAAGTTCTGCATTTCAATTCACATGTAATAGAGTCGCAAAAAAAAATCACATGTAATAGAATTTTTATTGTTAAAGAAAAGGCTTTTTATGGACCTACGAAGGTTAGGTTAAATGTGCCACTGACTGGAAGAATGATTACAGCGGATTTCATTTCTCATTTTCTTTGTAGAAGTTATATATTTATTAACATTGGTGAAATTTTACTTCATATTTCTTTATTGATATTAACTTATTCCCTAATATAGTTGGGATGTTAACTTTTAGGGGATAAGGGTTCAAGTCAGGAGTGTCTACATTGAAAGCCGAAGCCAACCTTTGAAGGGGCAATTCTTTTTCGCTTACAGAATCAGAATCACAAATAATTCACAGCGCCCTGTTCAGCTTCTTAGAAGACATTGGATTGTCACTGATGGAAATGGAAGGACGGAGAATATCTGGTGAGTGTTTATCCCACTAGAGTTTCAACTATCATATGAACTTGCTAACAGGAGTTACTCTATTGTTGTGCACTTGTCCCAGGGGAGTCGGTGTAGTGGGAGAGCAACCTGTCATATTCCCAAAGACTAGTTTTGAGTACTCTTCTGCATGCCCATTAAACACTCCAAATGGAAGGATGGTACCAGAACTTTACCTTTCATGTTTTCCTTTTTCTTCTTTTTTGGGTAGGGGTGGGGGTGGGCAATAGTTCTCAGTTTGTTTCTTGTTCGATAAAATACTGCTATTGAGCATAGCAGAATAAAATAGGAGCAAACAATTTAAACTAGTTATTTTCTTAACTTTATTACGTATTTGCACAACTGTGCTTACCTCAACTTGGTTTGGATTGTAGGAAGGCGATTTTGAGATGAAGCACATTGACAAAGCTGGATCTTCAACATTCAATATTGCCATTGCTCCATTCTGTCTGTCAATCCTTGGGGATGACAACGATGTTCTCCTCTGAATGCAGTTGGCCATGGAACTAAAAATTCAACTACAGTCTCACCTGTCAGGAACAGCTCGGACCCTTGAAAAGCGTAATGCAATGTTCAGATGAAAACTATTACGCTTGTAATATTTGCTGAAGTCAAATGCTTCGGTGCAAGGTCAGACAAGGGTTTGTGAAATCAGATTGTGAGCACCACAACCATGTAAAATCCATATATTAATTATTCGGCACACCCATCAGTTGAACTTTTGAATGTACAGCCTAGAACTATAGAGCTTGCTTGATGTGCAATGTACTTCTTTTCAATACCCACAAAGTTAAAGGGTTATTATGTACTTCATGAGTGACAGATTATGTGGCTTTTTCGGATCTGACTCCTGCTTTAACAAGTAAAATTGCTGACTAGGTTTCATAGTATGTTTGGGTGGCAAAAAGAGGGGAAAAAACAGAGATGGCCACTTCTTCAGGAAACGAAGATGCTGTGAGTATTCTAAGCAGAAAATTTATGAATTAACGCCCCCTATGGGATGCAGGAATTTCACAAGAATCGTAAGTTTAACTTCACAGGAAAATTCTAGGATTTAGGAAAAATTCTTTTGTCCCAAAGGGGGGACTAGGTGGGCCTGTAAAGCCCGCTAGTACCGCACAACTAGGCTTTCTTGCAAGTGTTCTGCTCGTTTTTTATTAATAATATTATTTTTATCAAACTTATAAAATTAACAGGGTGTTTTATTTTAGTAATAAAATTATTTTTATTAAATTTATAAACTATCAGGGTGATTTTTTTTTTCAAAAAGACAGACGTTGTCTATAGGTTGGGCGACAGGGTGCTACGTGTGCACTATGATATAGAAAAATGTATCAAACTATCCTGTTAAGTTCTCTTTTTTTTTTCTTAAGAAATTTTTGACAGTTGCTGTGCCATTTCATTTTAGGTCGGGGAGACATGTATCTGTTCATGACCTTGCTGCGTAAGCTTAGATTAATATCTTCCTTTCAGAACATTGTTTGCTGGCAGAAAGTTATCTGAATCGGGAAACATGTATATATTTCTTTTACAAGTTGAATCTTCTGCTTTGCTTCAACTGCCATTCCCAACAATTTTCAATTTTGTTTACCAGGTGCTGCACAGACACTCATAGCCTATTCCTCACACCAATACTCTCTTTATAAAATAAATACGTCACTTATTTTATTTTGAGACAGAGGAAGTAGCAATCATAATATCATACCAGAATCTATACAAATTTCTTGGAAGCATTACCAAGTCATCCCCTTTAGAACACTGGATCATCTGACGCATCTACCTAGACTACCTGCCGCTTTGCTCACTTGCACAACGAGACATAGCATTCAGGCAGCTTTCGCATCAGTAACGTACGGGATATTTTCGCGCGCGTGTATCCTGGAGCAAAGTGAGGCTGCACAGTGCTGTGCACTGCAAACTCCAGCCCGTGATGCTGCTCCCAGTGAAGCACGTACTTCCAGCGAAGAAGTGTAGCCTAGCGTCTGGACTGGAACTTTGGACGGCAATGCGCCTCACTAGCCTCCATTTTCCAGTTCTGGACGCCGCGTCTGTGCGTGGAGCCATCCAAGCTGTAGTAGACAGCGTCAGAGAAAGGTATGGCAGATCATGGCGATGGACGTAACGTAACGCTTCATGGGTCAGCTGCTGCAGCTGATGACAAGGATCGATCCTGGATTCGGCCGGCGGCAGCGGACATTCAGAAATCGGAACAAATTTGGGCAGTGATTCGCTGGATCCTCGCATCAAAGTTTCTGTTTGCGGAGACTGTTGACTGTTGTGAAGGTGCAGCAGCAGCAGACGAATTTCAGGGAGACTTTCTATAGAAGTTTTTGTTGTTTGTTGGTTAAATTCTGGGCGAGCAAAGTTAAACATGCTTGGGGAAAGATTGATTCGATTTCTAAGAAATTTGGGTGGTAGATAAGAGGTGCTTAAGCTTCCATTCCATGCGTCTTACTCGTGTTAAGGATCCCATTTTAGCCATCCTTTGGCAAGTATAAATTTCACAAGAATCTCTACTTTTAATTTTTTTTTAACGTCATAGTAAAATATCTTCAACATAGATAAATTACATTACGCATACATAAAAAATGCACACAAAATTATTTGTTTTTACAAATTTAACGAATGAAATCTCTCAACAGACATCTCTTATAAATTTAACGGAACGAGCTCTTCCGTATCTCTTAATCTTGGCTAGCCTGTGGGATTATTGGTGACGAGGGGCTCACTGCGCATGCAGAGGTCTCACACGGTTGGTTGGCAGTTAATTAGCATAGTCACTAAACCACAAAACGAAGCGGGATGGCACGGGTGAATGAGTAGAAATAAGGAAAAGTATTGTTGCTGAAAAATAAGAAATTTCAAATTTTAGTATTAATATATTATTTTCTTAAATTAATATTTTTTAACTGTAGTGTTAACACAAGTATCGAGACTAATCATATAAAAATTACAAGAACCAATTTAATTTCACAGGAGAAACATAGGATTTGGAAAGGCAGGAAAAGTAATTCGATTAAGTGAACAAAAGGGAAAAGGAGAAAATTCCGTATTTTCTGCAATCAAACAGAGAAAGTCCATTTTACTCCCTCAAACAATTCACTTTGTCCATTTAACCTACTAAATAAAATTTTGGCTCACTTTACTCCCTCAAACTATTCATATTGGTGCAATTTACTCTCTTATGCAATTTATCTTTTTCGTTTCTCTTTTGGACAATTTAAATTTGAAGCTCCAATTTTATATGGTGGCAGAAAATGTCATTCCCTATGTTAAAAATTTTAGATTATATTTTTAAAATAATATTCTTATTTAATAGCATCTGATGATAGTATCGTAACAACCTGCATATAAAAATGCATATAATAGTATCATAAAAATTTTATAACATATTTTGTTAATGTTGAGGCTATTATCATTTACCTTAGTATAAAATTTTAGCTTTAAATTAAAATTCTACAAAAAGAAATAAAAAAGATAAATTATATAAGAGGGTAGGTTGCACTTTGAGAGGGTAAAGTGAGTCAAAATTTTGTTTAAATGGTTAAACGGACAAAGTGAATTATTTAAAAGAGTAAAATGGATTTTTTCTTTTTTTTTTAGTCGAAAGAAACAGAGTAGGTTGGACATATACTCCGTATGTATCTGGCTGCAAAGCCTGCAACTAACCGGTTACCGCTGATTTTCCACTCTCGTCAGGTTCGATCGAACGGGTCGATGCCTGATTGGCGATCCATGACACTTCTCCATCAGACAGTGCACGCATGCATGTCGAAGAGTGTTCATGAATGTACTACTACGATGCGCGGTACAGAACAGAATACAGAGACACGTCACACATTGTACTCCTATGAGCCGAAGAAAAGCTGCCTCTTGGCTGAAGAAAGAAGGCGACGGCGAAGTATTAGCTACCGCCCCACCTGGCCTCCATGGCGCCACCACGGGGTCGATCTATTCATTGCTCGCCAGTCTCCTACGTCACATCACTCGCCCCACCCGTCTCCTCTCTCTCTCTCTCTCTCTCTCCAACATTGCCGATATTACTCCTACATCGTCGTCTACAAAGCCAGGGCCAATGGGACTATCCGTGCCTCTGCTAGTTCACACCAGCTCCCTCCAGCTCCAGCTCAATAGAGAGATAGATGTCATGGTGAACATGAACCGCATCAAGATCCTCATCCTGATGTCCCTGATCCCTCTCGCGCTGAGGGGAGCCTCCTCCCTTCTTGGAGACGTCACGCCGTCGCCGTCGCCGGAGCAGCAGCAGAGCTCCGTGAGCAGAGCTGCAGCAAGCGTCAGCGTTCCTGCAGCCTCGCAAGCCGGTCGTCGGAGTCGCCTCGCCGGAGGCTCCAGCCAGCGGCGGTTCGGCGGTGATGGCGATGGCGCCCTCTTCGCGGACGACAAGAGGTTCTCGCCCACCGGGTCCAACCCGCTCCACAACTTGTGATCAAGCTACGCTGGTTCAGGAGTGTAAGGGAGTCGTAGAAGGTGATGCCTGTATATGCGCTTAATGGCTCAGCTTTTGTGTTGATATTTTCTTTTTTTTGGACGCTATGATTGGTCATGCTGTTGCTAAGCTTCAATTTGATCGACAGTTCAATTGTGAAAAGTCTGAATTGGACTGTTTATCGGTCTGTCCTCTGATCATCTGATGAAGTGTTCATGTCTTGTTCTTTTATTTTGTAGAAAATTTCGATCGTTTTACACCACTAGTTTGCAAGGAGGATTTAATGTGATTTAAAAGATAGTTAAATGGTACTCGTATGATCTTTCGATAAATTATTACCGGCAATAATGTTCGCCATCTGTTTATAAAACACACTGGAGAATCGCACCATTTCGACGGTTTCTGAATATTCGACAGGAACTCATTTGAGAGTTTTTAGTCAAACCCTCAGTTTGCTGATAAGTGCAACTTGATATGCGTAGTAGAACTAATGCTAGAGTTCATAGTCAGACCCTCAGTTTATGAATAGAACCCATTTTGTCTCCTTTTCCATTGACAAATTGTTAGAACTATCCATGTATCAACGCAAAGAATGTTATCCTGGTTGAGATGAGATGGTAAAACGCCAAAAAAAAAAAAAAAGCGTTGATGCCATAACCCAATTTACAGAACATATATGCGATCCGGTGGCCGATGGCTCGACGAATTTTCAGGTGACAAGATGCAGAGTCAGAAAGATGCCGTCGGCCTGCAGAAGAAAAGCTGCACGATGTGGAGATCAAATGGAGAGAGATGTGGCCATGAAGGCATGAATTTTTTTTTTTTTTGAAACCGCTGTTGACCATGAACTGATGCTTGATTGGCCTGCCAACTAGATGAAAAAGTTACAGATATTTGTAAAAAGGAAAAATTATGAACAGAATGTGAATTTTGCGTGCTCATTGATTAAGATACTGGAACCTCACTTCTCCTAATCATTCCATCGTTGATCGAATTACGCCGTCACCGAAAATGTATGCAAAAGATTACCATGGCAATAAGAGGACATGAGCAGCAGCAGCAGCTGCTGCAAAATTAATTTCTGCCAGCGTTCAAGATCACGGCAATAACATGTCAATCTAGAAGAGAAGATTGAAATTGATGGTCTAAACAAATGGTTGCCAAAAAGTTGTCGTAAACTTGAACGCGAATCGTTGCAAGTAAATCACGTAATGGAAGGAAATATTCACGTCACTGACTTTATTACGGGAAATAAGAGTACGTTTTTCAGGCCGAGCTTCAATAAATGCATTGGGCCTCTAGCAGGCCCATAAACCCGTTGGAACGGTTTAAACTGTTACTCCCGACGTCCTCAGATATAAGTTATTTTTTGATTGGATCAAAGTCAAATAATATCAATTTTGATTAATAATATCTATAATTTAAATAATTTTTAATATAAAAAATTATATATTATAAAAATATTTTTCATGAAAATATAATAACATGATCTTATATATAATAAAATATTATTAATAGTTAAAGTTAAAAAAATTTAACTTTATTTAAATCTAAAAATACTTATATTTAGAGACGGATCAGTACTATCGAGCGAAACTGATGAAACGAGACATGAGGTCGCTTGAAGAAACAGGAGCCCATAAAAACTTGAGAAGGCAAGGCATCGTAAGTACATCATGCAAAGTTGCAATAAGGTTCAGTTAGCTGCTCTTCACGGCGCCAGCATCCTTCGAGTCCCCGTGAAGCACGCTGGTCTCTAACGCCGAACTGTGCTTTTCCTCCGTCGACGACACCGGCGACCCGACCTTCGAGTACTTGCCGTCCGCGGCGCCCCACTTGCCGCCACTCTGGCGATGCGCCTCGTCCTCTGTGTCGGAGCTCGACACGGACACCGTCCTCCAGTTGCTCCACACCCTGAGCATGGTGTACAGCAGCGCCACGCACACCGCCGCCGACACGACGGCGATGCCCGACACAATAGCGGCCACCTCGGTGCCCGGCAGCCACCTGGATGACGACCGCTGGCAGGACGGCAGCGGCGCGCCGCAGAGCTCGTTGCCGGTGAAAGACTCTGCCGGGAAGCTCGATAGCGCGGTAGGTACCGAGCCGGAGAGGAGGTTGTCCGACATGTTCAGGAGGTGCAGGCTAGTCAACTGCAGAAGGGAGGATGGGATTGTTCCACGGAGCTGGTTGGACGACAGGTTCAGCCGCTCCAGCTTCACGAGGTTACCCAGGGACTCCGGTATCTCGCCGGACAGCCTGTTTCGGCTCAAGTCGAGTATGACCTGCAGCTCCGACAGCTGCCCGAGCTCCGGCGGAATCGGACCCTCCAGCAAGTTCTCCGACAACCTCAGCTCGTACAACTTGTTGCACTGCCGGAGCGCCGGCGGTATGGCGCCGGTGAGGTTGTTCTTGCCCAGGTTCAGAACGTTCAGTGATGCCAGCCTGCCGATCTCCGGTGGAATGTGGCCGGAGAGGTGGTTGTCGCTGATTGACAGCTTGAGTAGACCCGAGCAGTTGCCGAGCTCGACCGGTATGCCTCCGGTTAACTTGTTCGACGAGAGGTCGAGCTCGCCGAGGGACCAGAGGCCGCCGAGCCATGCAGGGACGCTGCCTGTCAGACTGTTGCCGTCGAGCTTCAGATGAGTGAGCTGAGCGCAGTTGGAGAGCTCGACTGGGATGTCACCGGAGAAGTTGTTGGATGAAAGGTCAAGCATGTGGAGCCGCGTCAGGTTTCCCAGCTCGGCCGGTATTGCACCGGTGAACCGGTTACCGCCGAGCTGCAGCCGGACCATGCTCCTCGACCGCGCGACAGCTGCTGGGATCACCCCAGAGAAGTTATTTCCCGTCAACGCCAGCACTGAATGGAAGCTGGAGCCAAGGAGAGGTGTAACGCTGCCGGAGAACCGGTTGTGCGAGAAGTTGATCACCGTCAGGTTCTTGAGTCCAAACAGAGACTCCGGCAGAGGACCCTCCAGGGAGTTGTTGTACAGAGTGATCACGCTGAGCTCCGTGAGCTGACCAAACGTGTCCGGCAGCTCGCCAGAGAACTGGTTGTCGGCCAACGCCAGCGCCTGGAGCCTCCTGCAGTAGCAGAGACTCGCCGGAATGGGGCCCAACAGGTCATTCTGCCGGAGCTGGAGCACGGCAAGGTTCTTGAGGTTCCCAATCTTTTCAGGAATAGCACCGTGGAAGTGGTTGCCGAAGAAATCCACCTCTTCCAAGCTCGTGCAGTTGGTGATCTCGTCAGGGATGGTTCCTGACATCTGGTTCTCATAGAGGAACAGCAGCTTCAGCTTCTGAAGTCTACCGATCTCCGGTGGGATCGTGCCGGTAAGGCCATTGTGGTACAGAGACAGAATCTCCAGGTTGCTCAGGTTCCCTATCTGAGGTGGCAGAGCACCGGTGAGGCTGTTGTTGTGCAGCGCAAGGTTGACGAGGCCGGACAGTTTGTCAATTCCTGACGGTATCCCTCCGGTGAAGCTGTTGTTCGAAACATCGATGGACTGCAGAGCTCCGCAGTTGAGCAGCCCATCGATGCCGCCTCCTAGTTTGTTGCCGGAGAGAAACAGGTTCTCCAGGCTCGACTCCTCGGCGCACAAGTCGTCTGGGATGGCGCCGTCAAGAAGATTGCCAGATAACACAAGGTACTTCAGGTTCTTCAGCCGTGATGCAGAGATGCTGATGTTACCAGAAATGCTGTTGCCGGACAAGTCCAGAACCTGCAGCTGGCTCAGCTGGTTCAGTTCTCCTGGGATGGCACCGGTCAGGCTGTTGCCTAGCAGGTTGAGGTATGTCAGGCTGGAAAGGTTACTAATCTCTGCCGGAATCCCACCGGACAACCGGTTGTTTGCTAGATTCAGAGACTGGAGATCACTGAGGCTGCCAATGAACGAAGGAATATTGCCTTGTAGCCTGTTATCAGCCAATGACAGAACTTGCAGACTTTTGCAGCCGGCGAGCTGCTCCGGGATGCCGCCAGTGAGGGTGTTGTTGTCCAGGACCAGCTGCTGCAGGCGCCTCAAGTTGCCGAGCTCAGCAGGAACAGAGCCATTCAGCTGGCCGTAGGCCAGGCCAAGCGTCTCCAGCTCGGTGCAGTTGCCAAGCTGCGGCGGGATCTCTTCGTGCAGCCTGTTGTCACCGATCCTGAGAACTCTCAAGTTCTTGAGGAGGCCGAGCTCCGGGGGGACTGTGCCAGTGAGGGAGTTGGAGAAGAGAAGCAAAATCTTCAGGTTCTCCAGCATACCCAACTCCGGAGGGATCACCCCGGTGAGGAGGTTGGAGGACAAGTCAATGAACTCGACGGAGATAAGGCTACCGATCGCCGGCGGTATCACCCCTGACAGACCGTGCCCTGACAAGTTAAGGCCGGTCACAATGCTAGCTCCACCCAAGCATGTAATGCCGTGCCACGAGCAAACGTCGACCTCCGGCGACCAGCCGGAGAGGACGCCTTCAGGGTCGATGAGGCTGGACTTCACATCCAGGAGAGTATCAGGAGCTGTGGCTGGTGTGGCGACACATGCAGGTGCAACCAGAATGCAAAAGAACATGGATAGAGCAAAAGCAAGCAAAACGAAGCTGCACTGCTTGCTAGCCATTGCTAAGATGGTATCATGTAACTCTGAGAGCTAGGATCCAGGTGAACTTACAGGATGCTACTCTGGAGATGAGAAGTTGTGTCTAAAGCTCCGTTGTTGTGTCACTGGCGGCCCAAGCTGCTTATAAGGAAAAGGAAAAGTTGTCAAACGCTACCTGCTCTTGGTACAGTAGTCAGAGGTTGCTGGATTCTTAGCGCCGAAAATGAAATACAAGCCAAAGGAGAAGGTAAAGAAGTTCTAAACTTCAGGTTTCAGAGAGCCCATGTTCAGACACTATATTAGATTAATCAGCATAGGTTTTTTAAAAATAGGAGGAGCCAAGTACAGTTATTTTAAAGGTTGTTTTGACTTATTAGTCCAGCTTCTTCTGCTTGATTTGCTCTGACAAGAACGAAAAAGGGCACTGAAAATTAGTTAACTATGCACTTTACAGAGTGTGCATACTTAAACAGTTCAACTACCCCCCGCGATTTGGTGGCAACAAGACAATTAGATGATACTTTCATGCTTGACTGGATAGAATTCTAGCTCATTTTTTTTTTGTGAGAGGAAATTAGTTGCACACTTGAACTTCCCGCGTATTCGAAAGTCAATTTTCCAACTCCGCATGCAAGTATCTCACTGAATCAAGAGAATTCAGCAAGTACAAGTGATGGGAAAATGCTATAATTTATATCTGAATATACACGCAAATATTTGTATCTGAACAAAAATAATATACTTGCCGTTGTGATCTGTTGATATCCACGTGCTGTACTAATGGAAAGGACTAGTCACCTCGCGAGTTAGACCCACATAGTCCCTTTTCAATTATCAAGTAGAGGGGAAGTGACTTATAAAAGAGTGACACAACAATTGAATCCATAAAACACAGGGGACAGAGATGGAAAAAAAAAAGATAACAGTAACCATCACGAACAGCGGTAACCAGGCACATTGTTGTCAGTAGAAGCATGCATGGGGCTCACCATCACGAGCTAGCACTTTGCTTTGCTTCCTTCAGTTCAACTGCACACAGCACACACAAGTGAAGATTCCATGTATGGGGCGAGTCCATTCAGATATGGACATATAGCTATCTGGTCATCTACTAGTGGCTTCTCCGTTCTCATCATGCACAATCGTACACCCTTTTTGGTTCAGGCTTCAGACTGTCTAGTGGTGTGCCAGCTTTGCGCGGCTATTTTCCATTCAGTTACTCACTCATTGTGCTTCTAATCCACTATGTCAACAAATAACTCTGACGTGTCTCTATCTTGTAAATAACACAATGAATTGTTGGAAACCTTAAAATAAAGTAGAAAAGTTTGGAGATGTAAAAATATGAAGGTAAACAACAAGCAGAAATGATTGTAAAAGAATTTGGTGAATGATTTAAGGATAGGTAAAACAACTGAGAGGACAGTAGATGAATGACGGACTCCAGCCTCAACCTACCCGTCAGTTCCGCAACATGAGGACAATGATGTGCAGCTGGTGCAATGGTTGCATCATAGTTCCAAGATTGACTTTCTTTGAAGTCTGAACAATTTAGTACTGATTCATGATTGAGCTTAGTATGGCTTCTGCATCCTCCATCACATAATGCTCTTGCTTGCTTGTACGCTTCACACCTGCACACCTCCATCACATGAGTCAAAGGACAAATGTGGGCGCATGATATCTTGTGTGGACTGTTCTAGCTTATCTCCACACTATTTAAGCAAGTCCTAGAAAGAGGGACATATTTTAATATGGGATATCGTGCCAGTAGATAGCTTAAGCTAAAATCACGGCTGAACACACTCTTGGACAAATGAGCAAGTCCAATAAGCATGTGTTAAAATACACATATTCATACAGAACCAGCACGTCATACTCGAAATATGGAGGCGCAACGGCGACCCCACTTTCTCAGTTGAAGCATTACTGCCATAACCATTTACAGAATGGCTTCAGAGCAATTGAGGTGGGTAAAAAAAAAGGATATACTTTCCTTTCTTTGATGAGCGTACACCTAGTTCCATTGTGTTATAAAATCAGTGGATTAAGGATAAGATTAGTCAATAACTTTTCTTTTTTACTGTATAAAAGCTAGAAAATGCATAAAAAATTTTAAAGATTGGTTTGAAGAAATGTTATGTAGTGATACATCACGCGCTTGGCAGCCAACCGAAAGTATTATACCAATTTTTTGTTACGCTCATGCATTTATTTTCTATCACGTACTACACAAAAAGATGGTACGTAACAAGCATGATTACTAGATTGAGGGAAGAACGACAACTAACCTGGGCTGAGATGGCAAGCAACATGGTGCTCCTCCTAATTTTCCAAGCAAATCAACGGATGATAACCTTGTTCACGGGTTCATCCATCAGTCACACCTTTTCCATGCAGGTTTGGACACACATACTGAAAGTGAGGCGCCCAATCGAGACCGTCTTTCCAACTGGGAAATCCAGCAGAAAGCTGATCCCCTTTCAGAGAAGGAATCCATCTGATGCTGTCATTGATCCCAGCGTACTAGGCTACTGTCCCGCAGCTGGGACAGCGCACTCGAGCAGGAATTGACGATGTGCAGTACGTGCAAGAGGAAAAAAGAGGATGATCTACCAACCTGTGCGTGTGTACGTTGCAGTTCGTCAGAGGCATCGATCGAGTTAGGCAGAGACGCATAAGGCACGGGGCGGGACGTTCGCCGCGCAACACGCCCCGTTCGTCGGCTTGCCGAAACGTCTAGAGGTTGCCATGTTGCTTGTCGTCTGTCTCGTTGCCTATTACGACTTCTGTCGATGGGGCAGGGAAAATGGCGTCTGAACTCCGAATTCCGCGCCAGCCGATCTTCAGAAGTCGTCGAGAATCAGAGACATTACGTCAGAACCACCCAAAATAATGGACGGCTTGTTTAAGTCGTTTTCTACGTGCTCTGCTACGAAGTCCGTGCACCTGCAAAAAAATAAATTAAACATTTACGAGCAAACAAATAAAAAAAAACTTACGTTTCGTATCATTGCCATACATGATATCCTTAAATAAATCACATCTCGAAGGACATAAATGTAATTCACATCATACGGTAAAAAGTTCACGCTTACCATTAAGTAGCAAATGATCGTACTTCCTATTAGACAGCAAATGTTTCATATGTTTCGAAGAACATATTCATTTTTCGTACTGATCGCTGTATAGGATACCTCTGAACCTCGTATAAATAAGCCTTCAACTTTTCACCGCATTCAAGTGCGTACCTTACTTTTTTATCTGAACGTAGCTGTCATTGCGAGAAAATTAAATAACAGAAAGCTAAAAACAGGGTTAGCATACCACTGAAGACTTAACTAATATAGTTCTTTGCTGAGCTAACTAACTAACACTATACCGTCGTAAAATTTTTGAAAATAACTCATTTTTTAGTTGTACTAACCCCGATCTAGCTCTGATACTATTCTGTGATAGAACCATCTCAAAATACTAGATGACTTACCTAAGATTGATCTCAGATGATATTAATCAATAATATCTAAATAGTACAACACTAAAATAATATAAAATAGAAAACCGATTAAAGTCTTACGTTAGAATTCAAGTAGTCTTAGAAGAGATAGGTTTAAAACAGAGTTTAAAATACAGTGAAAGTGATACGACAGTTTTCTACCATAAAACAGGTCTTGCTTTAAGACATACTTCACTCCTCACGACTGAAGTTCGGTGAGGAGAGAACCGGTTCACAGTACCAGTTCACAGAAGCCTCACTTACCCATACTCTTTGATCGCAACAGCTACACCAGCTACAGCAAAAAGAGCTACATATAACAAAAAGAGAAACAATAAACCGTAAACACTAATTATTCAGTAAGTATTACCTGTCAAAATAGCCAACTACAGCCGTCTCTTAAGTATGAAAAGTCGACTTAGGGGATGACCATTTGCATAAAACATGGCACTAATAGTGGATCTTTACTTTTAATTTTTAGCGCTAATTTTAAGTTCATGGAAATGTAGATTTTATTTGCACTATAAATTAGAGCAAGCATGGTTGCCAAGCAATTACCTATAAACTAAGCAAACAAATCATATTATCATTATTATTAGTCCAGTTGTTACTACGACATGACGCGATGAACAAGTGGTACTCGTTACTATGAAGGACATCAATTATAATCAATTTACACCAGCTGGAAAAACCCGAAGTACACGACACGTACGCGCTTCTCAAAAGCCGCACGTGCCAACCTTTCACAATAATATAGGGTCGGTCCGACGCGCACCTCTCCTAAGTACATGGTTCTCTATGTGATCATCACGCCGGGTGCATTTATGGTTAGATTCAAAGCTTTTCTCTACTCTCCTCCAAAAGAGAGGTAGAGTTACGTCTAACCATTACGGTATCAAGCTACGTCAGTTTTTTGTGTCCTATGTCCTCAGTGTGCCTTCGGTACAGTTCAAACTTGGTCATCAAGGCCACACTCGAATCGGTCTTTAACCGACACAGATTACACTACCACCGCGAAGGCTCAGCCATCTCAAACCCTCTTATACTTTATCTTCGTTCGGTCTCAGATTTATTCAAGTATGGAATAAATCAAACCTATAATCTCACGAGTAAGGTTTCTCGTTCATTCGACTTCTACCGTTAATTAGAACTCATAGTCTAGCTCTACATCGAGTTATCTGTACTAATATATATTTAATAAGAGTAATTGGTACTATCATGCATCCTAAGGTTTCAAACAACTCCTATAACTTAATACACAGTGCATTAGCTATACAATACATAGTGATAAAATAAAAATTTAAAATAGAGTTAATGCACCGGGGTTTGCCTCAGTTTGCTAAGACTTAGCACAAACAAGAGAAAGACCTTCAGCGACAGACGATTCCGGAGCGATCAGCGCTAGATCTTAGTCTTCTGCGACGCTTCTTAAATGCGTGAAATAATGTACAAATGCCATTAGTTATACACCTAATGATATCTAATATTTTACTTGTCATCGCATGTGATAGATGCTCACATGCGATGATATGCTCATAAAACATGTGTCAAGAATGAATTTGCGATGATATGACAAGAAGAGTATGATGATGATTTTATGAAAAAAGATTTTATTGGACTAAGGTGCTGCTGAGATTTATATGAAAAAAGATTCTAAAATGAATTTCTATATTATACTAAATAGTTTATAATAGAGAAGATTACTTCTAAATTTTATTAATATGGTTCTTAAGCATAAATCACAAAGTTAGTTGCTCAAAATATTAACAAAGCTATAAACTAATTTTTAGACCAATTTTATAATTTATTGCAATATTATGAATTTCTAATGAATTAATTCGTATCTAAGAGTAATAAATTATTTATAAATAATATATAAGTGTATAAATTCTAAGTAACTCTAAGATGACATATATTAATTAGTAGAACATAATTATGCATTTTTCACATTTTTAATATGCATGAAAAATGATGATATGCATGTATGTATAATTGCATATTATTTAATTAATAGAATTAATTCTAATGCTGAAAATACAACTTTGAATATTTTAAAATATTCTACATGATGAGAGGATTCCAACGGTATATTATTTGTAATTTTTGGAGCTCATATGCATTTTCTATGATTTTTCAAGTTTTTAAGAATTTTTGCGCAATTGAAAATTAAATTTCCGAAATCTCCAGCCAACCCAGGGCCAAGTGGCGCCATCTGGCAGTGCAGCCCCCGTGCGCTGGAACAGCGGCCGCACGGGATCGGGCCGAGTGGCCACAAAAGATCCCGCGCGAGCGTGAACCTGGCCCGGCGGACCGGCCATGGAGGCCTCGGCAGCTCGCCGGAGCTCGGCTCCGGACGGTGGAGCTCAAAGGAGTCGGCCTAAAATGATCAGCGCCGCGAGGGCAACTCGGGGGTGGAGAATTTGGTCGGAGGAGTGCACCGTAGCGGGCCGGTGACGAGGAGCGGCGCGGGTGGAGCTTCGGCAATGGCGTGCGAGCAGTTTAGTCAACGAAACGCGATGGTTTCTTCACCACCAGCTTCACGGGAGCGAGTAGAGGCTCGGCATCAAGGTTGTCGTAGATGAGGAGGGGCGGAAAGGGGTCAGCGGCGTGAAGCACCTAGAGCTCCAATGTCGCCGGAGTCAAAGTCTCCAAATCCCCTAAAAAATGGCGATGTTTTTGGGTCAATTGCGTGCCCCAGGAACTTGGACAGGTTGAGAGCTGCATGATTTCGAAAAGAAGCGAAGAGATCCTACGGGATGGCGCTGGATTGAGCCGAGATTTGGTCGGCGACGCCCAAGCACCCGATTTGGGGAAAACTTGAAATCCGGTCGCTCGCAGGGAGAGGAGGAGGAATGGCGGCCTGGGGAAGCTAGACGGTGGGGTGACGCAGCACCTCACCGAAGACAGAGGCCGGGGATGGCTCGGATGATGGCGTTTTGTGGTGGTGGCGCGTTCGGCTGAGGAGATGGGCGAGAGAGAAAGAATGGAGACCAAGTGAGGGAGGGAGCGCCCAGTCGGGGTTGTAGATACGAAATGGCAACGTGTCTGCAGTGTCCTGAAAGGACTGGCGCATACGGGCTGCATGGAGGCCACGGCACGACGCCTGCTGGCGCGAGCTGGGTGAAGGAGGCCGGGGGTGGGGCTGACATGTGGAGCCCGCAGAAATTCTTTTCTTTTTTTGAATTTTCTCCGAATTTCCTGCGCAGCTCTCTGTTTTTGACCAGAAATGTACTCTTTTTGAGCTCCAAAAATTCTGAAATTTTGTACGCTGGTAGATTTTTGAAAAAGAACAACTTTTATTTTGAGCATAAGTTTAAAATCGAAACAAATAAAATAATATTTAATTTCGAAGACAGGTTAGCTTTTAAAGAAAAATAAATTATTTGGGACTTTAAAACCTCAAATTAAAAAATTTCAAAAACTTCTAAAATTTTAGTGGTTGCGAGAACTTTTAAGAGAGAGTTTTGTAATATTTTATTGAAAATTTTGGAGTCACATTTTTAATTTTAAACTTAAATTTGAAATCAATTTGAAACTAAGTGTAAATTCTTTCATGGTCGGATATTTAGGAATTTCGAATTCGAATTAAATATCTTATTATTCGGAAATATTATTCGGAAACAGGAAGTGTTACAGGTACGAGGCAGTGCTGCCGCCGAACGCTGCTTGGCGCGCGCGCGCCAGGGTCAGCGCCGAACACATCGGCGTGGCCAGTAAGGGACGTACAAGGAGCGGAGGGAGAGAGTGCACCGGCTCGAAGGCCTGCCACGATATTGGGCCGAGAAAGGCCAACAGAGACGTGATTCGCACGATGGTTCGACCTGTGTTTAGTAGCTGCAGCCTTTTCGTTTCTTTTGCTTTCCCGCTCGGCCCGGACCAGCTACGGATGGCAATTCTAGGCCTCTAGAGGATAACAAACTGCATCCAGCCGTGGGTATTTGCGTGATGGTAAAGTAGATGTCCTAAAATGGTGGGATCGAGTATATATTTATAAATTATAGGGGTTGTCTCTGTAGTACTAACTTAGTATCAAAATAAGTATTTTTTTAATTTTCAAACATTTTCTTTTAATAATTTGTTTTATTCAAAAAAACTTGTGAAAAATTATTTATTTTATTATGAATAATTCATTATTTAGAAGTACTTTAAACTTGATTGGTTTATTTTTTGTATTTTTATATTCTTTTAATAAGACGAATGATCAAATATTGATTTAAAAAAAAGTGTCACTTACTTTAGGACGGAGGAAGCATGTAATTACAAGTTAGGATTAATATGTACAGGCCATTACACTATTACAGCTAATACAATAATAAACTCAGCAACATCTCTATTGATTATTCCACGTTTACATTGGGAAACGGCCGCTTCAAGGTGGGCCTGATCTGTTGAGCTTCAGCGGACGCTTACGGACTACTTAGTGTTGTGTGAGTTGTGATCCATTAAGACGTGGTAAAAATTGAGGTATCGACGTATACATTTTTGAAAACAAAAAAATTCCCGCTACTGACGTGCAAACCGTTGTTTTTCTGCACATCACGTTGACACGCTCATTGCATCTTGTCCGGTGATCCGCTAGACGCCTTTGAGCACTTATGAATTGAGAGAATTTCTTTCCGGTGAACAAGAAAACCGGATATCTGTTACATTAACAGCACAATGCCACTTTACTGGCATGTTTATTATTCGTAACACACGTAAACACTCCCATACAACGACATGCCGAGTCCGAGACATATGACACCTTATAACTCCTGGTTTTACATGGTCACCTTGTCCTCCTCCCTCGTCTCGGTTAGTTGTTCGTGGTCACAGCGGAAGGAACCATGTTCTCCCTGACCACGGTGACGGGGCACGCAGCGTGATTCACCACGTAGGTGCTCACGCTTCCCATAAGAACCCTGATTGCGCCAAAGACAACCGCGAGATGAGAATCAATCATCAGAGAAATACTTGAAGCAGTACTAGGGAAGCTGCTAAACTAACGATCGAAATGGTTGTTTACCGCTTGACGGTGCTGAGCCCTCTGTTGCCGACGACCAGCCACTGCAGTGGGATCCTCTGCACGGCCTCCGCCAGCTTCTTCCCCGGGTCGCCCCAGAGCACCTTGGCGAACACCTGGACGCCGTGCTGGTTGGCCGCCCGCGCGAGGACCTCGAGCGTCTCGCCGTCCGGCGTCAGGCCGTAGGTCTTGCTCACCCGGGGGTCGGAGAACTCGACCAGAGGGATCAACGCTGGAAGAATCGAATCAGGTCAGTTCTGAAGCGACGGTGATCTGAACAAGCTGTGAAGTTCGATGTATGTATATATATATACGCACGCGAGCCTTCGTGTCCCCAGAGGTGCGCTACCCCCTCCTCGTACTGGTACGAGGTCTTGACGTGGATGAGGACGAGGCGGTCGCCGGCCGCCGCCAGGTTCGTCGCCGCCCACCGCAGCGCGTTCTTGCTGCACGCCGAGAAGTCCACCGCCACGCCGATGCTCCGCCCGCCGCTGGCCATTGCCGACGCAGTTACTTACAAGCCCGTCCGACGCGAAGGAACAGGATGGGAAGTTTGAGCAGCTCGAGCTTCAGCACTCTCAGCTTGCTGGCTTTGAGATGAACTGTACAGCTTGGGTTAGAGGAAGCTGTCAGGTCCTTATATAGATGGCCCAGCAGAAGCAGAGAAGCCAAGATGGAAGTGTGTTGCTGTTGTAGGAGTACTTCATCTCGATTCGTTTCCCGGCTTTGTTCCTCGGGATTCAGTTGCCTAGTTGAACTGGCTACTTGCTGGACTCGGATTCCATTCCATACCAGCTTCTAGTCCGGCGGCGACGCGGCACGCCAGCGGTTTGCCCATCACGGCCGCGGATGGTGGAGTCGAGGACGAGCGGCGCACTGCGCCGGGCGGAAAGTTAGCACGCGACGGGGGAATCGGATTCGGCGCTCTGTGCGTTTACACCGCCACCGTGCCATCTGCGTCCCCACGGAAACTTTCGGAAGCGGAGCGAGGATCATCGTATGGAACAGAGGATCCGTATGGGATTTGTAGTGACTTCGAGAAAAATTGTGCAACCCACATGCGACTTTACCTGTTTATCGATTGGGTTTCCAGATTTTTAATTTTCAAAATTTTAGATTTTTTAAGTTTTCAAAAACGGGTAAGCTAAGAGGTTAAGTGAGCTAGGTTAAATGATTCAACACAAGGTTCAACCATTTTGACTCAGCCCAGCAGCACGGAAATGACAAATCGGATGCGGGTTTCGAGTCCTCGTCGGATTTTGCACCGACGGTGCAGGTGTGGAGGCAATTTTTCACATGTGGGTCGGACTTGAACCCGACCCGAATAAATTCGGCCGTGAGTGTGGGTTTCTCTTCACACCCGCGGGTGCCCTATCGGGTCCTGAGAAAAGGCTCATGATTCAATTTCAGTCCATCGATACATCTCACACCTCTTTTTCACCTCATATAAAATGCTCATCTCAGGTTGAAACCCTAATCTCTCAATCCCCACCCTCATCGTAGCCTCTCATCACGCGCCACCCCCACCATGCGCCGCCCACTCGGCCACTGCTCCTAGCGACTGCGCCGTCGGCTGTCGCCCCTACTTCCTCATCCCCCCCTCCCCTACTCGGATTTCGTCGCCCTCCTCGGTGGCCGCACGCTCGTTGTCCGGCGCCAGTGCGCTCCTCTTCGGCCGTGCGCTCATCGATCGTCGTCCGATGTCGGCGCGCTCCTCCTCGGCCGCGCCCTCGTCGTCCG
>BCLG01000161.1:172953-183908 GCA_001602295.1 Zoysia matrella
TTTAGATATTTTGGTTTTGGTACCAATTTGCTTATAATAACATTCAGTGATATGTATAGTCGTTGTAAAGGTTGAAATATTAAATATATTCTCGTTTCAAAAAAAAAACTCAGAGGACACCTACGCAAATAGCTCAATTGGGTGAATCTAACGGAACAATTTTAAAAAATTTTGAAAACTTGAGGGCACTTGTTTGAATTTCAAAAGATTAACCATATAAAAGGATTTCTAAAAATAGGGAACTTATTAATTTTTTTATAAAGGTATACAAGAAAAACACACACATACTGTATACAGCTGAACTTAAGCTTCCTTTGAATTGAAGAAAAAAAATTTCTATTTCTATTTTTTTCTGTAAAATTAAAATAATTTCTATAAAATTTATGCGCAATTCATATGAGAATCCTACGTTTCAAAAACAGCCCTTAAACTCTGTTGAAATCGGTAGCTGACGAGCATCGTTGGATAAGAGCAACGAACGGTGGATACACAAGCGTTGCAGACTTGCAGTAAAGCTACGCACGGTAGCCGATCCGCGCCCCCACCCCATCCCGTGACTACCGTCCCGCGCCGCCGCCCCGAACCCCGCCGCGCGCCGCCGCCCACTTCGCTCTGCTCGCTGCCACGAACCGCTCTGCCCCGTGCACCGACTCGAGGTAAAATAGTGCGCTCAAGTAGGGGGGCCGCCCTGCCTCGCCCTATTGGTACACAGCCCCCGCGCGCCGCCACCTCGAGCTAAAACAGTACGCTTAGGTATGGTGGCCGCCCTACCTTGCCCTATTGGTAGATCCGCATGTGCTCGCCGGCTGGCCACCACCATGGCGCCGCCACGACCGATGGCGTCTTTCCGGTGCTCTGCCTCGGCGAGGAGCTACAACATCACGCTCCTCCCTGGTGACGGTATCGGGCCGGAGGTGGTCGCTGTCGCCAAGGATGTTTTGTCCCTCGCCGGCTCACTCGAAGGCAATTTAATCCTTTACACTCGAATGGCTTAGCCCCAAATACCCGCAGTCAACTAGCAGGATGATGAATCCTTGGTCTCTTTCCGCTGCAGGCGTCAAGCTCCGCTTTCAGGAGAAGCTGATGGGCGGCTCAGCGGTGGATGCCACCGGAGTGCCACTGCCCGAAGAGACGCTCGCAGCAGCGAAGAATTCCGACGCCGTCCTCCTTGGGGCCATAGGAGGGTGAGTGGCTCTCCTTATCATTTGAGCGGCAGACCCGGTAGTAATTGACTGCAGCCTATTGCATTTATCTTGTTGGAAATGCATAACCACCATTTGTGTTTTGGATATAATGCAGGTATAAGTGGGATAACAATGAGAAGCATCTCAAGCCTGAGACTGGGCTGCTTCAGCTCCGTGCCGGGCTTGGGGTTTTTGCCAATTTGCGACCAGCTGCAGTCTTGCCACAGGTTTACAACCTCAAATCATAACTTTTGCTATGTATTATGCCCGTTCAACTTCTGTGTCATTCCTGATTAGTTGATTTAGGCACTTCATCACTTGTAATGCTTAATTAGCAGCTAGATCAGAGTGACTGACTATATATATGCATTCTGTTCCATCAGTCAATTATATGTTAAACAAATCATGACTATACTTGAACTTCAGATACTGACTGCAAGATTGGAATGAATATTCTAAAGTCACTAATTTCAGCGATGTACAACTATTAACCATAAGACTGATTTTGCAGTTAGTTGACGCTTCTACTCTTAAGAGAGAGGTAGCTGAGGGTGTTGATATCATGGTTGTTAGAGAGCTTACCGGAGGTATGACTGAATTTAGATTAAACTTGGATCATGATTTGCTTCTTCCATTTCTTGTACAATATTTATCTTGGAATTCGATGAACTTGTATATGAAAATGGTTTGTTTTACGTGCCAGGAATCTACTTTGGCAAACCAAGGGGTTTTGGAACCAATGACAAGGGAGACGATATTGGCTTCAACACAGAAGTTTACTCAGTTCCTGAGGTAATCCTTCTATTTGATACTCTACCATCTCTCTGCTTCCCCTGAAAAATCACTTTGAAACAGTGCCATCCCATTTGGAGTAGAAGTCTGACAGGATGTAATCAGAGATGCCAGGATTGATTTTTGGAATAACCTATATCATTTTTTAGAAATTCATATTTGATATTATTTACATTTATGAACAACAAATTTTGGTTACTGGTAATGATGGATCTGTCTGTGTGCCATCCCCCAGATTGATCGTATCGCACGTGTTGCATTTGAGGTTGCTCGCAAGCGAAGAGGTCTACTGTGTTCAGTAGACAAAGCAAATGTCCTTGAGGTACCTATATTTTCTGTCCCAAATGTTTTTATGCTGAATGCTGCATTATCTTTCCACTTAAATTGAATCTCATCTTTTTGTTACAATATATAAAATATTTGATAGTTCTATCTGTAGAATTCAGTTTCGCTCAGCTATTGTTGTGTCTTTGTCATGGTCACTAACCTCTGAAATGTATTTTTTTTATGGTATTGGGTCCAGTATATGTCTCAATCTTAGTCCAACACAACAAAACGTACGTAGTTACAGAAATTTAGGTTGTAAATGGAAAAAGAAGTTGGATACATACGGATGACAGGCCAAGGATTTAACTTATTCATGTTGTGAAGAGCCTCCACCATTTCAGATGTTCCATCACAGATAGCACCAGCAGCCTAGAAAGTAAAGTGAAAAATCAGTACAGTGAAATGAATTCAGATTCTCAGAACCTATTAGATATAAAATTTTCAGTTTATGATACTAAATGTGTTTTCTTGTCTTTGTTCTTTCTAGAAGGAACAAACCTTTCTCCAACCTTTCCCATATTTTCTGTAGGTTCCATAGAAGCGCTCGATGTCATCTTTGCTCCATTGAGATTCAAACATGTCTGATAACTTTTTCTTCTGCAAATAATTTTTTTTTTCTTTTGATCAGTGAATACACTACCCTTTTGTTCCAATCATTGTAGGCATCCATGCTTTGGAGAAAAAGGGTGACTGCACTAGCTTCTGAATTCCCTGATATTGAGCTCTCGCACATGTACGTTGATAATGCTGCAATGCAACTTATTAGGAATCCTAAGCAGGTTTGTCTCTTCTGTTTTTCTGCATTGTGTCCTGGCTAAGACTCAATATGCTACATTGACTATTCCCTCTGTCGCTGCAGTTTGACACAATTGTAACAAACAACATTTTTGGTGACATACTATCTGATGAAGCCTCCATGATTACTGGAAGCATTGGAATGCTCCCATCTGCCAGTGTTGGTGAATCGGTAATAGATTCCACCAATTTTCTCAAATGTTTTGAATTATGTATAGATGCTATTTGTTCTGCTGAAAAGACGGAAGCTGAGGAGCCCGATTTGTTTCTATACAGGGACCTGGTCTTTTTGAACCTATTCATGGCTCTGCCCCCGATATTGCCGGCCAGGTTGAGATACCTCTTTTTTTTTTTAAAAAAAAACAACTCTTTGGTGCTAGATTGGCTTTACATACACAGCATTTCTTGATAAGATTCCTTTTTTGTTATTTATGAGTGCAGGACAAGGCAAACCCATTAGCTACAATTCTTAGTGCTGCTATGCTGCTGCGTTATGGCCTTGGAGAAGAAAATGCTGCAAAGAGAATTGAAGCTGCAGTTATAGAAACGTTGAACCTTGGGTTCCGAACTGGGGACATTTATTCTCCTGGAACGGTAGGATAAATTTATTTCACAATCAGTATCGAAAAATTCATATATGTTATTGATATCTTCTAAATTGCTTCAAAGTAAAAATCATTGTATTTTTTTCTGCTAATAAAATGCTAGATCTTGTTAGTTTCATGTTGCCTCAAATATTTAATCTAGAGATCATCTTTAGACAAAGCATTTTGATGTGCAAGTCTCTGGTTCGTAATGGGTAAATGTAGCACCAAATTGTTATGGGTAGTAGGATGTTTTCAGATACATCAATCATATTTGCACTGTTCCCCTTTTTTTTTTTTTTTTTTTGAAACTAATCTTCTCTGTGGCAGACATTGGTTGGATGCAAGCAGATGGGTGAGCAAGTTTTGAAGACAGTGGAGTCTCAAAAGGCGGTGGCTGCTGTAAACTGATACCTGTTGGTAGATAAGCCTCCAAGCTGAGATGGTTGAAAGCAGTTTACAAGTTGAGCCTATTGAGGAGCATATTGCCTCTGGGTTAGTGATTTTATCGCCAGCCATTTTATGGAAACTTAAATGGCTGAATTAATAGAACAGCCTCTTTTCTTTTCCTTTTTATTTATTATCTTTTGGACTTCTTGTAACTTAATTTTGTGCATGATATATGGCATGTCTGTTCGCGCAATGAATAAGAGGCGGGGATTGTGGAATCAATCATGTTTGTATCTCCACAGTTTTCATGGGATAATTTTATCATCTAAGCAGGCTCAAGACTGGACTATAATCTACAGGGAATTCTGTTTTGTTACTCGTATTCATTAAGCAGTGGTAGCTGCAGCAAAGTTGTTGACGTGATATATTTGAGTCCTAGAAACAGTCTTGTAGGAATGCAATAAAAGTCTACTGTACTCATAATTCAAGTAGATTAAGTGAGAATAAATGAAAAATAAATGAGATGTTTAGTGAGATTATCACTTATTTTGATGGATAAATTGCTGATAAACGAAATCAAATAAGGTCTAAAGCAGCGACGAATCAAGCGCGTGATGGCGCACGGAGGGAGTGCAGCGTGGGCAGCCGACACCTCTACGGGTTTAGATATCTGGGCACCCATGTTTCTGATCTTTTGGAGTAGATGGGACCGTTGATCTAGACAATCTTTTTTCCAAGCTCAGAGCTCTTTGAAATACAGGATTTTCACAATGAGATTAATTGAATTTGGCAAGAAAAATATAAGTAGAAAATAGAAAATTCCTTTTTTTTTTCAAAGACGGCTTCAGTGAGTTTCGTCGCGACACGTCCGAGAAAGAGCAACAGGCCAGCCTGCCGGTGCCGGGCCTATTCGGTGCCTCGAGCACGAGGCACGGTGTCCTCCGGTGGTTAGGTGGCACGTCAGCAAGCCCCACCACACTGACAACGGTCGCCAGAGCGGCGCGCCTGCCGTGTGCTCGCGCTTCCTCGGCAAGCAAGCTCGAGATTCGATCCGCCCCGCCACCACATCCGCCCCGCCTCCCTTCCACGGCGCCCGCAGCAGCTGCCCACACCCACCTCTCCATCTGTCTTCTCACGGGATCACGGGACCGGGGGATGAGAGATCTGAGCTGAGCTTACTCTGCTCCGTCCGTCCCACGCCGATGGCTAGGAGGTAGTGCCAGCGCATCGCGGCGAGCGGGAGGGGAGGGACGGCGGCAGCTCGAGCCGGCTGCAGACCAGGCGTGCCCTGTCCCCCCCTTCTTGGGTCGGCATGATGAAGCCGCGGAGGTTCGCCAGTGGCCGGGGCAAGCGAGCGGCGGCGTTGCTGCTGCTGCTGCCGCTCCTGCTGGTGCTGTGCCTCTTCCTGACCAGCTTTTTGATCCTCTTGCTGCAAGGCTCTTCCGAGCAGCTGGAGGCGGCGGCGGTGGAGAAGCAGCAGACGGCCGGCGAGGGAGAGGCAGCGCGATTGGCAGAGGAGCAGAAGACGGCCGCCCGGGGAGCGGGAGGGCGGGTGGCGGAGGCCCAGGCGGAGGTGGAGGAGGCGCCGCTGCCACCCAGGAACACCAAGCTCGCCTTCCTCTTCATCGCCCGCAACCGTCTCCCGCTCGACCTCGTCTGGGATGCCTTCTTCCGCGTATGAATCCGAGCCCCCTCGCTTCTTGCTTCGCAATTTCCATCTCCAACTCTTTAGTTTGACTATTAGTCGTCAATGACCTGTTGGTTACATTTCTTGATTATCGACCAAATGTGTTTGATTATTAGGGCGACAAGGAAGGGAGGTTCTCCATCTATGTGCACTCGCGGCCCGGATTCGTGCTCACCCGTGCTACCACCCGATCCCACTTTTTCTACAACCGCCAGGTCAACAACAGCGTCCAGGTCAGTACATTGCCAGTGTATTTACGAAAGATAAATTGCAATCACATTGTGAGTGCCTGTAATCATGCTAAGATAGGTGTCCTGGTTTGGTGCAGGTAGATTGGGGGGAGGCGAGCATGATCGTGGCGGAGCGCGTTCTGCTCAGCCATGCTCTCAAGGATCCGTTGAATGAACGCTTTGTTTTCGTATCTGACAGGTACTCTTGAGACAGCCTTCCAAGGTTTCAATGTCTTATTTTGGCCCTACGGTTTGTGTAAGAGATGTTGTCTAAGGTTGAGAACTCGAGTTATCAACTTACACACCCTTTCTCATACTTGAGTTGTTGATTTGGTCATAACAAGATAAATATATACTCTTGTCGTTTAGAGTATGTGATCTATTGTATTCCTGATAAATAAAATGGAGATAAAATTTTATCATAATCAGTTGGGGCAATAGTGTTTAGCAAGGAAAATCTGTTGTTTGTGTCCTTGAATGTAGGTTATTATGTTTCATGAAACATCACGGTTTATAAGGCTGGACTGCATGGAATGGACATGTATTTTTTTTTTAATCTGTGCCTACATATTTAGGGCTCACATGCTTATTCATGATTTTCAGGCATATACTCTGTTTTCAGTTATAGAAATAGAAAACAGTTTGAATCATCTTGGAGAGATTTTAACAGTGAACTGAACAAAAGCTAGGAGAAAATATACATGAATCTTTTCTTATTACCATGAGATTTGACAGATTATCTGCTACTGATTTTTACAATTTGTTTTAAGTCTCAAATGCTTCTTAATGTAGTAATGTCTCGACTGGCCATAGTGAGCATTCAAATTGAATACTATACCGAACAATACATCAAGCTACGCTCCATATGATTGACATATGACCAGTGATCAGGTGCAAAGTGACACCTTATACCACCCATAGTGATGCTACTATGTGACCATCTTCTACATGAAAGAATAGAGAAATATTGCAAATATTCTAAATACCATTGACCAATGTCTAGTACGCTACTATGAAAATTCTGCTCTGTTTTGTCCTACTTTGACAATCTTTTGCTTTACTTATTGCTGATGATTTTTGGATCTTATTCTTGATTCATGCTTACTAGGGTCTTCTCTCTCTGGCAGCTGTGTACCACTATACAATTTTAACTATACTTACAACTACATAATGTCATCGTCAACCAGCTTTGTAGACAGGTATACCGTCTGAATACCGTGTCATATTTCATTCGTTAGTCACTTTAGCCCTTTTTTCTCCGAATTTATTTTATCTATGCTCCTTGTTTTATTAAACCCAAATTGCTTGCTATTTCGCTAGCATACCCCAACTTGCTTTGGACTAAAAGGCTTTGTTGCTGTTATTGTACTTTGATTACAAAATCCATAGCTTATAGGTTATACCGTTGCCTAAATGTATGATGCTATTCAACAGTTTTGCTGATACAAAGGCGGGGCGTTATAATCCAAGAATGGACCCTATTATCCCAGTGGAGAATTGGAGAAAGGGATCACAGGTGTTTTTTCCATGATTACACTAAAAAAAAGAAGAAAAACTTACATTGATTTTTATTTGATAAATTGATCATTCCGATACCTCTACCACTAAACTTCTATGAATGCATTATTTTCAGTGGGCTGTGCTAATTAGGAAGCATGCTGAAGTTGTGGTTAATGATGATGTGGTGTTACCAGAATTCCAGAAGCATTGTAGGGTAATATTTGTGTCAAGACAAAGATGATAATTTTTCCGATACCTCTTAATTTGCCACTGATATTTTTTCTACTTCTGATCAAACCTGAAATCAGGATAGTATAAACTAGACATTCATATGTTTCATCATTTGTTTTCTTCAATATGTATTAAATAGAGACACATGGTAGGTTGAGCACCTGACAAATTAAGAAGTAGCAAACATGAGATTTTTGTCTTATCCTTTTTTTTCAGCATCAAGTCATCAAGTTTTCTTGTTTATGTTAATTCCTTTTATCAGTTCCATTTCTACTCTTGAACGAGTGAATATTTTTGTTCTGCAGAGGAGGCCCCTACCAGAATTCTGGCGAGATTGGGATCGTCCTATTGTAAGTGAAAAAAATTTCGTTGTACTACTGAACCATTGCAGCTTTTTCTCATGATCTTATTTTCTACTTACGATTTTGACAACTTTTTTATAATAAACTTGATCCCATAATTCTAGAGAAATTGTCAAGCAAAGCGTTTTTCCTCCTTTTAGAGGACAATTTAAATATGGAAGCTGAGGTATAAAAGTACAATAAGTCATTGTAGATTCAGAGGAACCAAAATAGAAGTGTACAAGAAAAATATATTAATGTTTTATTTGTATTCTTGCTTTTCTGCATCGATTGTATTAGTGGTAAGTTTAATTTTGTAGACACAATAGTTTATTTTTTATGTTCCAAAAGCAAGTATGATTCTGCATTAGAACATTACCAAAGTCTATATCTGCTAATTTGAATATCATTTTTTTCAGCCAGCAGAGGCATGGAAAGCCCATAACTGCATACCGGATGAGCACTATGTTCAAACGTTGCTTGCAGTAAGTTGATCATTACAGAATTCTCTGTGCAATTTCTTCTGCTCTAAATTTCCTAAAGTGATCATTCAACTCCTATGCATTGCAGCAAAATGGTCTTGAAGAAGAACTTACACGGAGATCGGTTACACATAGTGCATGGGATCTTTCATCTTCTAAAGATCGTGAAAGGCGCGGATGGCATCCTGTAACATATAAAGTCTCTGATGCAACTCCTGCACTTATAAAGTCTATAAAGGTATATATTTTCTTCAGATATTATGTCCCAAGCAATTTGTGATCTATGCTTTAAAGAAAACAAAAAGGTTCCATCATCATTTAAATATTGATCTGTTTTGCCTGAATTTGCCATGGTCAGCGTGCCCCTGTCATTTACTGATACGAGATGTTCTGTAATGCAACAAATGACCCTTTCGAAAAAACAAAAGCAACAAGGGATGCTTAATCCTGCAATTAACGATATTGGTAGTTGTAAGTACTTCATCAGTCAATGCATCAATCTCTTTAACAAATCCTCTTCTGGAAATAGAAGATATAATTTCAGCTTTAATTCTTGCTGTAGCAGTTCATACCAAAACGAACTGCCTTTAATAAATTTGCAGGGCAGTTTTAAACTGATTACTGATGACCGTTCTTCTCATTCTTAGGATATTGATAATATATACTATGAGACTGAATATAGGAAGGAGTGGTGTACAAGTAACGAAAAACCAGCACCTTGCTTCCTTTTTGCAAGGAAGTTTACTCGTGGAGCTGGTCTGAAGCTTCTTGATTCAGTAAGTCCAGGACCTTTCTTTTTCAGTTATATCTTTTTTTTTCGCTTTTATTCGTCACATGAGATGCATGTGCATACATCGGCAAATGTAGAACCTATTTCATTAGACTAAGCAGTCACATTCCTTTACTTACAGCGGTTTCTTTTCAAATTATTTTATGCAGTCATTGATAGCAGCAAAGTGATGAATAGTCAGAGGGGCAGCTGCCTTTTTAATGGTTTCACCCTTGCGAGATTACTGTCAGTTTGCATAATGTAAAGGAAGGCATGGGCTTACCAGGAGCTACAGAAGATAACATCGATTTTTTTCCTTTTGTTTTCTTTTTGGGTTAATTATGTGGGTCTCATATTATAGTTTATCGCTCCGTAGAGGGTACAATACATGTTGTCATTCATAGTCTGTTGTTTTTAGTTCCTAGGCTAGCACAGCAACTGACCCACGACTAAAAATTGTAACATTACAGGTGGTGGTTTTGGAATCCTGAGAAATCCCCCCTCCATCAGTATGAACAAATTTAGTATCAAGCTATATGTTGTACACTTGCTGTGTGATTTGTTGCTCCATTTGTAAATCGAGTGGAATTCACATTGTTCACCCATGTTTCCTTTGTTCTTACTATCATGGGCTGCGCTGCAAATTGCAAATCACATTAGCTATTCCTCAGGATTTGTGGGTCACGGAACATTATATTGCGAAGGTGTTTTTTTAAGCACTTGCTCGTCAAAAAAACTACAGGGAACCTCTCGCTTATCACTAAATTGAGACACCAACGATGAGGGAGGTTTTAGGGGGAGCCAATCATTCTGATTCTCACTGTAGCTCGCTTCATCTTACTCGAAGTTTAGGCTATCTATCTTATGTTATGTATGTTGTCCATCTCTAAAGTAGTCGAGGTGGTGTTAGCGTGTTGGCTATCATAGTTTACCATTATGCAAAGCGATCATATCTCTCATCTACTCCACCGTAGTTTACGATTATGTAAAGCAATCATACCTCTCATCTACTCCACGTCATTGGAGCCGTCACTCAACAGAGATTGCACCTGATACTTATGTTAGCTAGAGCTAGGTTATTTTTGGATCGTTAAATGGGCTGAAAGCTCTTAAAATAAACTAAATCCCCTCTCTATTACAAAAAAATATTTTTTTATCACTAGGATAATTAGTCTCTACATATTGTTACTCATTATAAATATTTTGTTAGAAAAAACTTAGTCGTATTTGGGGACTAAAAATACTACATACATGTCTAATATTACTCATTATATAAATTTTGTCGGAAAAAACTTGATCGCACTTTGAGGACAAAAAATACTACATGTCTAATGTTACTTATTATAGATATTTTGTCAGAAAAAATTTGGTCGCACTTTGAAGATAAAAAATATTTGTCACTATATATATATAATAATTAACAACTGTATATATTGTTCATTAAAATTATATAGCAACTAAAACTCTTAGTAACTAAGTACATGTAGCAATAATTATCATACATAATGGTCACTAAAAATGTATATTCAAATAAAATAAAATCTTGATCAAATTTATCAATTTCAAGCACTAAAACGCAGTGAAAAACTCTATTTTTTAATACATTTTATATTGTTAATAGAATAAATAATAAATTATAAGAA
>BCLG01000161.1:183934-205002 GCA_001602295.1 Zoysia matrella
AAACAGCATCATGTGGTACATGCTAAGTATTGGGCTATGTAGCGGTGCGCTTGCTTGGACCCGTTGCTGGCCGCTCACCTGCTGACAATAGATTAGACGGAACGTAGTATAACAATCGCACTGGCGTCAACTGATTTACAATCTTTTTTACAAAATAGCATAATTAATATATTAATATATGTACGTAGTATAACAATACTAACATCTAAAAGAAAAAAAAAAATCTCCCTCAAACAAATGAAAATGGAACCGGCTGAAGCTACGGGATGTCGGCGCCATGAGAACACCGAGGCCGCAGCAGCATCACGACCAGCACAAGCGCGCACACCGCCGCGTAGAGCGCCAACGCGATCGCGGCCACGACGACGCCCGAGGCATGGTAGAACTCGCAGCCCACCAGCGCGCCGAGGACGACGGCCAGCACCGCGGCGAGGCGCCTGGCTCGTCGGCGGCGGCGGCGGCTGTCGTCGTCCTCCGCCACGGCGCCGAACGCGTCGGCGGCGTAGTGGACGAGCAGCCCCGCGGAGGAGAACACGGCCGCCATCATCGACAGCTCGTCCATCCGCCCGCCGGACTGGTACAGCACGGAGAGCGCCGCCGCGCCGGCCAGGACGCGGGAGAGCGCGGCGTGGAACATTGCCGACCACGACGACGATATCTGATCGACTCTGTCGGGTGTGCGACGAAACGAAGTGTCTCTCGGCCGACGCCAAGCAGGTTGGGATCGATAGTCCGCTCTCTTTATACACGGCCACTGTTTGCATGGATCACCAAACCGTGCCACCATTTGTCGGTCGAGAAAGGCTCAGGGTAGCCTAGAGACGCTGAGTTGATGAGCCACGAACGAGACGGATGATTGAGCCGGGAGCCTTAACCTTGACGCATAATCCACCAACACTCACGAGATCGGCGGTGAAATCCGAACGCGACAAATGGCGGGTCTACTCATTCAAAATTCGGGCCAAATTTCTTTAATTCTGGGTAGGCCCGGTTGCCGTTATGGGCTTTGTAGGTGAAAAGGCCCATGGGCTCATCGCCCAATCCGCCCCAACGTAATTCGGAAGCAACCCTCTTCCTCTCCCTCCGGCCTCCGCGTCCGTCCACGCGTAATTACCAAACAAATCGCTTTGCCTCCTCCGCGTCAAGCCGCTTGATAACACACCCCGAGCAACCGTCTCGCCGCCGACTCCGATCAATCATCGGCGGTCACCTGCCTCGCGTGTCGCCGCGATGAACGCGTCAGAGTTCATGGAAAAGCAGATCCAGAGCCTCGCCGCGTCGGGCTCCGCCCGTCGGGTCTTCGCCCCGGCCCTCTGTCCGTCAGAGTTCATGGAAAAGCAGATCCAGAGCCTCGCCGCGTCGGGCTCCGCCCGTCGGGTCTTCGCCCCGGCCCTCTGTCGGCAGAGAGCAGCCACGCGAGCCGGTCCCAGCACCACGGCGGAGCAACCGACGAGGTGCTGCCCAGCTACGATGGAGCAACCGACGAGGTGCTGCCCAGCTACGACTTCCAACCCATCCGCCCCTCCGCGGCTGCCGCCAGTGCGGTCTCCGCCGGGTCGCCGCCTGCGACAGGTGCCTGGGGGTCGCTCGACACCAAGCCCGCGTCATCCGGCGGCAAAGTACTTGTATGGTTTCCTCCTTAAGTAGACGAGTCCGTTTTAGATCCCTTCATAGTGCTAGGGCACATGTGCATGGAGCTAATTTTCTCATGATTGTTTACGTTGTTTGCTTCCAAACAGGCCTAACTAAACAGTGATACTGAGTTCATTTTCTAACTATTTTTACGATAGTTTCAGTCTTATGCAGTCTTATGCTGCAGATGCTACTCGCATAGCAGCCTAATGTATCCGTCTGTTCTTGATGAATGTTCTGAATTTTGCTACTCTGATACTTGCCCTTTGCAGCCTCAGGCTCCACAGCCACCTCCGCAAGAGCAGTATCAAACCCCGCCTCAATATGCTCAATACTCTCAACCTTCCCCTCCTGCAAGAGTTAATCCCTCACCCTCAGCTGCACAGCCACCGTCAGTGCCCCAGCAGCTGGAAGATTTATCTCCATATGGAGCCCCCACTCAGAGCTATCCACCAAACGTCCGCCCCCCGCCCCCATACATGCCGCCTCCTAGCGGACCTGTACCTCCTGCAGTCAGGCCTTACTCTGGGCCAGGGCCATCTCCTTCCTACAACACCGGATATAAACCTCAGGCTGGACCTGGTTACTCCAACCTGTATGGTTACAGAGGATCTCCATCCCACCGAGGCAATGCTGGAGTGAAACCACCGTCGCCTTTCACCCCCGCAGGCGGCTCTTCTATTGGAAGTGGCAACTATGGCCACCTCCCCACCGCTCAGGTGCTGCCCCAAGCTGCGCCAGTCAGCTCCGGTCCAAGCGGCTCTTCAGGAAGCAAAGTGCCTATCGATGAAGTGGTCGAGAAGGTTGCCACGATGGGTTTCTCGAGGGATCAAGTCAGGGCGACCGTGCGCAGGCTGACGGAGAACTTCCAGAACGTGGATCTAAACGTGGCGCTCGACAAGCTGATGAACGACACTGATGCCCAGCCCCCGAGAGGCTGGTATGGACGGTGAGTTAGTACTCCTAGTTGATCGAGCTGCTTGGGAGAGCAGAGCCGAGCAGACTGTGAATATCATTGAACAGGTTTTTTTTTTTAAAAAAAAATATCATGTGCGGCCATTGATATTGAATCACTTGCTGGAATGATGCACGGAACAATCATGCTCGTTTTTGAAAATGTATCTAGCGTTGTGAAGAGTCCAAAAGCTCGAAAGTATCTGTACAGTAACGTTGTTGCCACTGCCTTATCAGTAAGCGTCACGGCACCCCGATTTCTGCAAATAAACTCGCACCAAATTTTAATGTTTCAAAAGGTCTGTAACGTCCAAGGCCGAAGCAGAACTCCCATCTCTTTCCATGGCACACGAGTGTAATTGTATTCATATATAATCGATAAGTAAGACATTAAAAATACCGTTAACGAACTAGTTGGGATTTAAGTAACCAATGCAGGCTTTTTTGACAAGCATGGTTCTGGTTGGTCAGCTATTACGAGGCAAGATATTTCATTGTAGAGGCCTTTTACTTCATCATGTATTATGGCATTGTTCTTCTATCCATTCGACATGACCTACCGAGGCATAGTACATTGGTAAATGTAGATGCAGAGATGAACAAAAAATTTATCAAGATAATGAAGGGTGTAGGATGGAATGTGACAAGTGCAACAGATGATCAGCCATGAATTTGTAACATGCATTTCGTTCTCTTATGTGACCCTTTTTTTATAACTCTCTCTCTCTCTCTCTCTCTCTCTCTCTCTCTCTCTGAACAGTGGGCAGGAGATTCGTCTTAGATTAAGCAGCTTATGTTAAACTGTCAAGGTGGAGGCTGTTCGTGAACGCGAGTTAGTGTGCTGTGAACATTTTGTATGCTGCGTGTCAATGTAAGATCGGTGCTGATAAATGGTTTATGCATGGATGTAATTAACATGAACTTCGTTCTTTTATGTTCTTTTTTTTTAACAATGGTACGATGTACTACTTTTTAATTAATTAACAAGAAAGATGTTACAGGTTACTGCAGGTTGTAGTTGACACATAATACGTTAATGTGCCTTGAACATTTTTTATATGCTATGTGTCCATGTAAGATTGTTCACAGGTATCTAATTAACTCACCAACAAAAAAGATATTTTCCGATTTGGAGTCATTTTCCAGTCATCTCTGATTCATCTCTGATATCTCATACGTACACCATTCAATTCCCTTGCGCCATTCCATGTGTCAGACGGACCAGCTGTTTTCCTTCTCCTTAGTCTTCCTCAAAGCACTCAAAAGAATAGGAAATAAAAGGGGTATTTGGTACAAGACATAGGATAATGTCAACTTCATTCATAGTAAACTCACAAAAGAACTTAAATTTGTAGACAAACTTTTAGTGTCCTATTTACAAAATCAACTTCAGTTAGTGTCCTGCCCACAACTTCCCTGAAACAAAAGAAAAAAAAAACACTCTTTGACTGAGTCCTAGCTCTCCAGCCATGGTTCGCTCGAAGCTCAAGATCCAGGGGATCGAAGACGAGAAAGCGGTAGTCCACATTATGCAAACATCGACACGCTGCACGAGAAAGCCACGGAGCTTGCCACCCTGCACGATGTTGAAGTGGCCATTATGTTGGACTGCCAAGACGAGGCTGTGACTGTCGCCTTGACGTCAAGGGAGGAGGTGAAGAAGATACTGGAAAGGGTCATGGCTCTAACCGACATCTCCAAAGGCAACATGGACACCGAAGCTTTCCAGCAGAAGCACATTGAGAAGGTGACCAAGACACTCGATCACTTGAAGCATGGCAACGGTGACTGCTAGTCGACCTTGTCCTCAGCGAGATTCAGTATCGATCGTCACCACAACCTCGACGGTCTGGCCCCCGACTTGCCACTGCAGTCCAGGTGGTGTACATGGCGCACATGAAGCTCATCACCAGCTACATCAAGTCCTTAGCCTCCAAAGCTACAATGTCAGGCTGCAGTCGTGTCGGTGCCATAGGAGCTGCTTGTGCCACCTCCACTTGCGGTGGCACTGATGGTTGTCTGATGAACCCGCACCACTTGTGCATGCTCCACTTGTACCATGGCGTGGCTAACACGCCGTCAACGCTTCTCCCATGAATCTGGATGAGCCTCTCCTTGGAAGCTTCATCGTGGAGATGATTGCGGCCATCATGGACAACAGGATCAGTGCAACGTACTATGATGCAACATGATCTGACTCAGTAGAAGCTCTGATAGAGGCCTTAAACCCGGGATCTCATTCCCAGCAACAAGATGCAACTATTCATGACTACCAATATTCTTAAATTAATATTGCTAGTATAACAAATCTAGTTCAAAACTGAACTAAAATTATTGTCATAAAGATATCAATTTAATAAAATACGAGGGGAATACACTTGGATATATATCATTTATCATGTACCATGCTGTGGTCAGCAGATCTAAACCTTATGTCCATGTGATTAGGACACTTGCACAACTAAATTTCTGCCTGTGTCCCCCGATTGGCTGCATAACCTTGTGTTCTGTTGTCAACATACTTGGATATTTATGCATGTGTGACTGGTACATTTATATTTAAACATTATGTCCTTTGTGATAGGGACACTTATGTAACCAACCTTGTACCCATGTGATTGGTACAATTAGCTATGTAACCTTGTGCTACATGATCGATACACTTGTGCCCATGCGATCGATGCATTTGAATATCTAACCTTGTGCCGTGCGATCAATGCATTTGAATATCTAACATTTTGTTCATGTGACATAGATATCATACATAATCTTGTATACCTATGATCAACACATTTGGGTTTTGGTGCTGAAGTTCCAAACCTTGTTGCACCACGAGTGATTATCTTCTTCTTGCAAAGGAAGCTGTCTAGATCTTTATGTCTTCCTTTTCACACTGCAGTCACATAATTGTTGCAATTAAAACAAGTTAAATTATGAGATTGTGGATTCTAGTATTTCTACAAGTTAAGAATGGAAATTTGGAAGTGCGCAGAGATATAAGAGCAGTTGATGTGATGGTCTCCTTGACAGCTCTACGTGTCTTTGCCACACGGAGTTGGGAATCTTTGGACATACGACAATCATGTTAAACTGAAATTTGTCATCTTCTGAGCCACTTCTTTGTCTTTGACCAGTGGCCACCTGCGATCCACGAGAAGAAGAAACATTCAAGGATGGATCGATTTCCATCACCATTGCAACATCAAAAATAGATGTTTCAAAAAATATAAGTACTTGTTGCAACATGTAAATATCAATTGCAACATACAAGGGTGCAAGAATGTGCAATACATAAACGTAAGTATTCCAACGTGCAAGACATACTACTTCAAGATCCAACTGCATATGTGCATAGTTGTCTTTAACATTTTCGATATGTCCAAAACACTTACACGCCTCACCAGATTCCCTCACCGCTGCACCATTGCCTACCATTTTCAACATGTCCAATACCAACCCCGTGCTACATCATTCTGTGGGTCCTGATTAGGTTGAAGGATCCGCTGGGGATGGGTAGGGAAGACTTACCGAGGATAGGATTGGGCAGGGACAAACTCCCTTTCGAATGCATGATCGAAAAAATATGAATAGAAAAAATATAAGGATTGCAAGTGCAAAACAAATGATTGAGAAGTATAAGAATTTTAAAAGAAGTGTTGTTTGTATAGGTTAAAGTGAAACACATGAATTTCAAATAGTTTGATAATGAATCAAAATTGTTAATCACTGTTACTAAATTGTCAACCCACGAGTCAATAGATATGGGCTCATCCATCTCAATCTTTTCTCGTTCCTGTCCATTTGTTTCTCTATAGACCTATATCAGTAGGAGGAATGAACACCCATCTAAATCTCTTCTTGTTTGCGCACTGGGGCGTGGCTCGGATTGCCACAAACTCATTTTTAAAGGAGTAAAGGAAAAACATGAAATGATTTCAGATATATTGTCCTGTGATGGATTATTAATAATGTGAAACTTACAAAGTATCTGAGACAGTGTGTTTTATATCCACCCCCGAAGAAGATGTACCCAGTACGGAGGAAGTTCAATCCGGATGAATATTTATTAGTAACCACAAATTCACAGGATTAAGCCTTATTCCCTTTGATCTGACATGCTTCATATAGCATAAGAATATCCGCAACTAAATAAGGACGCCAAAACAAAGTATCCTGTGCATCTGACTTCTTCGATATCGAGCCGTTTCGAGAAAAAATAAATAAATCGGCCCTGGATATCAATATATCAAGCTCATATATACAGATATGGCCCAGATGTAAACTTCCGACAAAAGAAAACGGCCCAACACGAATGCAATTTTTTCCGACAAAAGAAAACCGAGCCGAGCCGTGACAGAGTCACAGTCTCACAGAGAACCACGTGGTGGGGCCCGGCACGACGCGGGGCGGGGGACGCCTCACGCGGAAGCCGGCCGGAACCGTCCAAGCGGCCGCCGGGTCGTCGTCCCGTCTCCAGAAACCAAACGCCACCACCAACACCTGCCGCATAATACTCCACGTCCCCCGCTCTCCTTCCCTCCCTCTTCCTCCCACCAGAGGTCACCGCCGCCGCCGCCAGCCTCCTAACGACATCGACGACCAAGCGAGTCTCGGCCGCACTGCTGCCGCGGTTGTGAGGGCGGAGGTCCAGAGCTGCCGTTTCTTCTCCGAGACCTTGAAGCGACAGGGCGGGTCGGCTCCGCGGCCGCGTGCCGAATTCCCGCTCCGGTCTCCCAGGTGAATCGATCGATCTTGCTTGGCTTCTGGCTGGCCCGATCCTTTTCTCGATGGATCCGGTTGGAAACGAGATAGTACTCCTCCGTGGGCAGACTCTGGTCAGTGGATTCCGTTTTGGGGTTTCGAGTATTTTGGTTCGCTCCGGCTGCTCGGACTCGATTCTTGTAGTTGTTTCTTGACGGATGTTTTTCAGTAGAAATCGTAGTCTTCGGGATATAGTAGTTGAAATAGGGTCGCACAAGAAATGCTATATCGAAGTCTGTGGTCGGTGTCTGTTCACTTAGGTTTGCTTTCTTAATTTGTTGGCACAGTAGTTAGTTTTGGCTGGTGCTGTGCTGGCAGTATGTTTAATGCTCAGTAGAAATTTTGATATATCTGAGTGAGTGATCAAGAGCAGGATAGGTAGCGAGTAGAACCATGGCTATGGTGAGAATTTTGCCACTCTGATTAATGCTAAAAAATTATTTTCCCCACGCTTGGTGTCACTTATCTGTCAGGACCTATAGTTAGGTTTATCGTGGATGAGAAGTGCTAGGACTTGAAGTTTATATTCTTGGATTGCGTCCATATCCTTCTAGCTTCACAATTGCAATTTCTTTGGAGAGGTATTGACTGTTTGCCATTGTTCAGGTAGCAGTCTTTGTTCGGTGGTGGGCTAGCTTTGCCGGTTGAAGTTCGTAATGGGATGCTGTGTGGGAAAGGTGATTACTCTGAAATAACATTCAATTCTAAGTTAATCTATTATTTTCTGGTCAATAAAGTTCGTCTGTTATTTTTATTGAACGAAATGTCATCTATTATTGTAGAGAGGCTTTCCAATTTTTAAAGAATTTTTTCACTCTTTGGCCAGGCACGTCGTGATGAAGAAGAAAAGCTTGACTTCAAAGGTGGGAATGTGCATATTATAACTAGCAAAGAGATCTGGGAGGAGAAGATTGCAGAAGCAAACAGAGATGGGAAAACAGTAAGTAAAACTCAAAGCCCTTACATTTATCCATTGCTTCTTGTGACATTTCGTTGTGCACTATGTGGCACTTAGTACATCACAATACACTGTGAGTGTGCTGCAGTAAATCCCTGAGAATCAGATTTATATGTTGATGGTACTGTGAGGCTCATAATTTACTAGTTAAAGTCAATGGAAAAGTTGTTTGCTAGTTTTTGTTGTCTTGACGTGATTTACTGAATTCATCTCATAAGAAAAAATTCTGGCTGAGAAACTCTTAAAAGTAGAATGATGTGTTCAGGGTGATATCTTGTAATATATTGGAGCATTGAAGATTTTTACTAATGTTACCCTAGGGCTTTGGCCTCCAAGGTCATTCGATAAACTGGATAATGTCATCCTAAATTATCTGAACCATTTTACAGTGGGCCCAAACTTTTTTATTCTTTTATCAAACCCAAGTAACCTGAGAATTTCTGATGAATCGTCTAGAATTATCAGTTAAACTAACTTTCATTACTCTTATAGGTTGTAGCTAATTTCAGCGCTTCCTGGTGTGGGCCGTGCCGCGTCATCGCACCTATCTATGCTGAGATGTCAAAGACTTATCCTCAACTCATGTTCCTGACAATAGATGTCGATGACCTAATGGTAATTCCCTTGTATCTGCATCATTCAATTCTTGGAAATGTACACCCCTTCAGCTTTGTTGTGAAGTGAGAAAGCAACTCATGTCTCTTATGCTGGTAATTCAGTCACTAATGTTATTTGATAGTTCATGCTGTTGCATTTACCCTACAATTTAGTAGTTAATAATTGTAACTGAAGTGACAGTATTGATACACACTGTCAGTGTAGCTTAGGTTCATGAAGTATTCATTAGATGGCTTTGTGTGGCAGTCATAAAAAAAATGGCTTTGTGTGGCATAGGTATTCTGTTTGACATCCTACTCAACTAGCATCATTTAATTACAGGGAAACTCCAGAATTTCCTAATCATATTTTATTTGTTACCACTAGTGATGAAACATTATGAATGAATGAACTAAAGCACCTTCTCATTTGTTGTTTATACTTCATAAAATATGTAAAATGATATGTGAACATGCCAGTTGAACTCAAATTATCTGAAGTGTTTTGTCATCTTGAATATGACATGCTTAGCGAGTTCCACAATTGAAGACCTGTAAGGGCCTGCATGTTGCACTGGTGTTTCTAGCATTGATCTAACTGTATTAGGTGATTCATCTCTAGGATTTCAGCTCATCATGGGATATCCGGGCAACTCCGACCTTCTTCTTTCTCAAAAATGGGCAGCAGATTGACAAGCTCGTTGGCGCGAACAAACCTGAGCTTGAGAAGAAAGTGCAAGCTATCGCCAGCAGCAGTTGAAGTATAGTACCAGGTCTAGAACCGAACAAAAGCTTGAAGCGGCATATTTGTGCGTGCGAATTAGGGTCAGTGCTTGTTTGTATGTGTCAGATGTATAGTTCCTGTTTGTGACTGCTAGTGGAGGTGTTATAAAGTTTTGTCATATGTGGCTGGACGGCCTAACATACATATTGTCAATGCCAAGTGATTTGAACGTTGTTGAAACTTTAGTTCGGCGACATAAATTTGCGTTTTTGTCGTAACATAGGAATGGAATGCACAGAGGACGTTCCATGGAATGAAGCATGCTCGTGCAATGTGGTTTGGTCCAATTGTTACGTTGAATTGTGTTAGCTCTGCGGCAAAGCCGAAGTCTCTCGGTAGCTTTGGATAGGGACATGTATAACAGAAAAAAAGAGAAATGATTAAAGTTGATGTTAAAAGTTATTGGTGTATATATTAAAACTAGATCAAGATTATTGGTGTATATTTTAAAACTAGAGCGAGATGTAAGATTTTGGGGATTTTCTCGACCAAAATCAGCTCTATTCCTTTTAGGAAAATGCCCTAGAGAGAGTCTCACCCTGACCGGTCAAGTTTTTTCCCCTAGAGCATGATGGAAAGCATTAAAAAAAATAAGAGCCTATTTTGATCTGGTTGGTTAGGCACATCACATTATCTTTAGATTGACTAGTAATTAGTTCTGTCCCGAAGATGCTGTGAATGAACACAGAAGAATTGAATAAACAAGCCGCTTTAACTTTCCAACCTGGAAAGACTTCCTGATATTACATTCTTTTTTTTAACTCCTACAATAGAGATAACTATATTTTTAGAGAGAGAATTCTTTTTTTTGGCACTTTTCGATTTGAACTTCCTTGTATGGCCAAAAATCTATTTTTAGTTTCTTATTTGGCCCTCCGTTAGTTTACCCCTACGGTGTTAGGTTAGGGCACAAAATAGCCATTTTACTCCTAATTTCATATTTGTTTCATTTCGAGCCTAATTTTTTCCCGTTTGATAATATCATATTTGCAAATTTTTGTACGTGGCATTCTGTACACATAAATTTTAAATTTTTTGTAAAATTATCATATTATCAAACAATGAAAAAAGAAAAATAATGCTCAAAATAAAATAAATACAACACCTAAAAGTAAAATGATCATTTCATCCCCACTTAACACCGTTAGGAGGGGAAATTAATGGAAAGGCCAAATAAGGAATCTAAAATAGATTTTTGGCTATATAAGAAAGTTCAAATTGAAAAGGGACAAAAAAAAAAAAGCCGTGACTTTTTTAGGGCTAAATAAGAAATTATCTCATATTTTTATCCATCACATGTAACTTGTTTGGAGGAAAGTTTTTTAAATACAAAGCATGTTAGGAAAAGCACAATTCGTTGCTCTGTCCATATGTGTCTTCATTCCATAACCCATAACAAATTGGGGCGCCAAGAACACACTTCTTCATTATATCAGCTCCGTAGTATGTTGTTGGGACTGGTACCAACTCACGCCAAGACTCCATACCAGAAGATCTTGATGTGGACACATGCGCCTTGGTGTCGGTCGGTGTAATAAACCGTTACATTCATGCAAGTCGTAGAACTGTTCCTTGACTTGAAATGAAGAGAACTGCCGTCAATGCAGCATGATTTCGTGTTTGTTTCCTGATGTTGTGATAAATTATGAATGACGTTAATTTTACTCCAGAAAGAACAAATTATATATGGATATACAGGTTCTACTAAAAGATTATCTTCTTTGTAGACATAAAAAGATTATCAACGAAATAAAATTTTCTATTATTCGAGAAAGAAGATACATAGGGGAGACAAAGGGTATTAAACTCCAAGTCATAGATACACTCGTCTTTTTGCTTGCAGGATGCAGCACATGGAAGAAGATGTCCATTTCTTAGCTGGATCGGGCATAAGAGGTGAACCCTTCACATGTCAAAAGGAGGATCAAAAGTTAGGGCTCATGAGACCAGAACCATTCACACCACCTAACATCTCCCTTTCTTGGCAGGCCAAACATCTTTCTTGAATAAAAAGGGCCACCAAACAGCGCAAGTAGTGGTAAAGCAAGGAACCTTGTTAGCAAATCATTGATCCTTTGCATCATACAAAAGGTTGTCCTCATGCTAAATAAGTGTACTAATGTCTCCAAAAAAATGTTGATGGAAGTACCTTGCTAGTTTCATCAGTGCTCTGTATGCAGTGCTTCAAAATCAAACCTTCAGTGTTGTAAGTGAAATGAGAATAAAAATATAGTATAGTTTCTACTACTCACTGTCATTAACCATGGACATGAAGCACATGATCTGTACCGGTATTATAAACCAAAGTGGCCTGAAACAAAGAGCAGAATTAGATCCATGCTCAAATCCCCATAAACTCTCATGGAAACCATGCCATAAAAAAATTTGGCAGTGTCAGTACATGGTTAATTAACAAAGGTTCTCCACCGTCTGATTGAGTGACCATGGCGATCTGACGGCTGAAAGGGTTCGATGAGCTCACTGCTTGCTAGGAAGGTCAACTGACCCACATGGTGTGCTGGTTTCTTCTAGCTGGGTGTGAATGCCCATTGCTCCCTGCCTTCTTTGCCGCTATGGAAGTGCGGCCAAGAAGAAGACTGACCAGTGAGGCTAACTTGCCAACCTTTTGTTGGCTTCTGTTGCCCTATTATTAGACCCAACTTTCAAGCAACCACTTTGGTCAAACCTCGCTCATCAGTCATCACTAGTATAATCTATGGTTACATTAATTACGTCTGATCACGTTCAAAGAATATACAAGTAGATACCCAGGTCAAAAAATAAAGAGAAATTAATCAAATGCAGTCCACACAAAATTACGTAGTTGTAATATACTCCCTCAGTCCCGATTTACTTATCATCCTAGATTAGAGCATAAAAGAATTAAGGAGTGTCAAAAAGTCTGATGCACTAAAAATAAAAATGAGAGAGATAGAAATATATTGAGAATAGAGAAAAGTATATTGAAAAGCGTTAATAACAAGTAAATTAAAAATTTTTAAAGACTTTAGATGATAAATAATTAAAGACGGAGGGAATTTTTTTTAAGTTTATGTACGAGGGGTTTGAAATTTGCTATGCAAACAAACAGTGAAAATTGAATGCACAATGTATTATGTTGGAGCAAAATCCAAGTGTGGCAAATACAATTGTTCATACTGTGACAAATTAGTAATATTTATGGATAAAGGTTTGCAAAGAGTGGATTAGTGGTCCACTGTTTCAAGTGGCATTCCACCAATTTTTTCTTGACAAAGTCAACAATAAGCCCACACAATCTCCAATTCGGGGAAATAAAGAGCAGGGCCCACATAAAAAGTTACTCCAGAAAAAAATAGAGGGTAATAACTGTGTTTCAAAGAAAAATTAAGCTTTATTTAAAACACATTCACATAAATCAATTTAATTTCATAAAAAAAACGCTGGAATCCGTGTTGCAAACGGGGCCTTATACCTGGGCCTCTCTCTATCACCTTCTCACCGACGGCGACCGACCCGGCGCCATATAAAGACCAGTGAAGCGGCGAACCTGTTCCGCCTCGTCTCCCTCCTCCCCTGTCTCCTGATTCGCGAGCCCATCGGGGCGCGCGCGCCACTGCCAGCGATCCGCGCCCAGATCTCCCGGTCACTGCCGCGCTCGTCGCCCAGATCGGCCTCCGTGCCGGGCGTGTTTCTTGCACCGACACAGAGGAGTGGTAAGTCCGATCGCGGCGCGACCAGGCCGTTCCTTTGGCGCCTGCCTGCCGCCGTGTTGTAGTCTCGCTGATCAAAATGGGCCGTTCTTTTCTTGGCTGCAGGTGCTCCAGGCGGCGAGGTTTCGTGCGGGTGTGATCGGGGAGTTCTGATCTTTCGCGCGCGGGCGTCGGCTTGGCCGGTTGTTTGTCTGTTCGTTGGCGCCGGTGCGTCGGGAGGGCGGCGGAGATGGGCGTCGGCGGGGAGAAGCTCCAGCTGGGGACGGTGGGGGCGCTCAGCCTCTCCGTGGTGTCCTCCGTCTCCATTGTCATCTGCAACAAGGCGCTCATGAGCTCCCTCGGCTTCAACTTCGGTGCGAGATCTGACTGTTTCCTGCGCCTCAGCTTCTCGATTCCTTGCATGTGCATCCGTGCTGTGCTCTTCGTGGTTCGCGTAGATCCGCGTGCACCGTTCGTGTTATTGGTCTGGTGCGTGAGGTGCGTGAGATGTGGCTCGAATTTCCAAGTGTTGTTGAGAGCGGTTTAGCTTCAGTGTTGAGCTTTGACGCGGGACTAGTGATGCCGTCTGATCTATGTTGAACTACAAGCATACGTTGATTGGCGATATGTGATTGTGAGGGGTGGAACATGTGTGATCTTGGAGCTAACTTGCTTTTAATTGAAGGTTTTATTCAGGTGTCTGTAGTTGGTGAGCGAGGTTGTGCAGCATGTCCTGGTTGTTGCTTTTTGCTTAGGTTGCTTGACACTCGGAGGTATCATTGTTTTCTCCGTTGTTATGCTTTGAACTGTGTCCCAGTCCATATGCTCATGCGTTGTATGAAGAATCTGTTAGCTTTGACTTACATTTTTGTCGTGAGCGTAAGTTGACTTTCCATGAAAATTATTGCTGCTGCCTTAAATTGCACGACTACATATCTGAGAGTGCATCAAGATACTTGTTGATTTATTTATTTGGATCAACATATGTTTATGTATTCAGCCGTGATTTGATCATTTCTGAAATTTGTAATTGTATTTTGCAGCCACTACCTTGACGAGCTGGCATCTTCTGGTTACGTTCTGCTCCCTCCATGTGGCATTATGGATGAAGTTCTTCGAGCATAAGCCTTTTGATTCAAGAACTGTAATGGGGTTTGGAGTGCTTAATGGCATCTCCATTGGGCTCCTCAACTTGAGTCTTGGCTTCAATTCTGTTGGTTTCTATCAGGTACAGAACACAGATCAATCTTTTATGCATTAATTCTTGTACTAGCCACAATTTCCTAGTTAAAATTCAGTATTGGAATTGCTACTTTTATGGTACGCTGGTAACGCAGCAGTAATACTTTGAGAAGTGATTGTACATCAATAGTTCGGTCCAGATCAATAAAATATCTTCACACTGCTATGCAGTGCCACCCACTCTGTTTGTGCTAGAAACATTTCAGAGGTTGCTTTGGTTGGAGCTTCAACATTTTGCGCAAGCTTATATTGCAATTGATAACTGCTGTTCCTCTTCCTTCCATATTAATCAATCCACCTAACTGATGCTGAACTACTCTTTATCATGTCCAGATGACTAAGCTGGCAATCATCCCGTGCACTGTTATTTTGGAGACACTTTTCTTCAGGAAGAAGTTCAGGTGAGTGTTTCATAAACTTTGTGCATCCCTTCCATTATCTTTACCTAACATTTTCTGACTTTATGCTGTAGCCGGAGTATCCAGATGTCTCTTTCTGTGCTCCTTTTGGGTGTTGGTGTTGCAACAGTTACTGATCTGCAACTCAATGTTGTGGGATCCATACTATCCCTGCTGGCAATTATCACAACTTGCATCGCTCAAATTGTATCCTTGAAAAGCAACTCTTACTCTTTAACAGAATGAAGTTTATGCACAGAATAATTTGTGGTCTTGGGTAGTTATTTATACATGTAGTAGTAACATATTTAGTATTGTGTACATGTTTTAGACTTGGGCCTCTTTGAGTATCCCGTAATGTAAATAGCTCTAGTTTATGCTCAAGTCAAAAGCCAGCCTGATGTCTTATTATTCTAGATTTTATCTTAATAGTGGTGTATTTTCCTGTGCTGTAGAACTCTATTGGATTTGAGTTTCTCTGTTCTGTAGCGTCCTTAACTGGTTATCAGATGACAAACACTATTCAGAAGAAATTCAAGGTCTCTTCAACCCAACTGCTGTACCAGTCTTGCCCATACCAGTCTCTGACCCTGTTTCTCATTGGCCCCTTCCTTGATGGCTTTTTGACAAACCAAAACGTCTTCGCTTTTAACTATACGTCACAAGTTGTGGTAAGTAGTGAACTGCATTGCATCTAAAAAAATCAGTGAAAGGCAGACATGATCCCACTGTTTTTTGTCTGAATCTAATTTTACTTCTTTTCATGTGCAGTTTTTCATTGTGCTGTCATGCTTGATATCAGTCTCAGTGAACTTTAGCACTTTTCTTGTGATCGGAAAGACATCTCCTGTCACTTACCAAGTCCTGGGACATCTTAAAACATGCCTTGTTCTTACCTTTGGTTATGTTTTGCTTCACGATCCATTTAGCTGGAGAAACATACTTGGAATCCTGATTGCAGTAGTTGGAATGGTCTTATATTCCTACTTCTGCACAGTAGAGGCACAGCAAAAAAGTGTCGAAGTCTCACCACAGCAGGTACCTTTCTGTTTCAGTCTGTGGTGGACAGTTTTGTAATTTTCCTCGTTTTTGCTTTTTCTACTCAAGATATGAAACAAGCTAAGCTATACTTAATTCGAGATGCAAATAGTCGATAGTTGACCTTTTAAGCATCTTGGACATGTTTACTCTGATAGATTCATTTGTTTGTTTCTTGACTGTGACTGTTGTTTTTCTTCAGGTGAAAGAAATGGAGTCAGCCTCTTTGATTTCAGATTCTTTGAGCAAAGTTGAAAATGGGGATGGCGTTGCTGATGATGAGCCTCTTAAGGTACCAATGTGGAGCTCAAAGTATTCGAGGGAGTGACAATTTCTTCCTCCAGACGATGGCATCATATAGGATTCAGTTTAGTGTTGTTATCTACCAGCGGCAAAAGAATCTAAGAATTTGGCCTTTGGAGTTTTCAGATCTACGTTGGAACTAGCCAGCAGATATTGTACGATTTTATTTGGATATGCTCCACACTTACTGTAACTTCCATCTGGGACATGCCTATATCCACAGATAGACTTCATTCTTTTGTATCAAAGATCCAGATAACTAAAGTTGTGCAAGATTTGATGTATTTATAGGTTCAATTCCTGTCAGTTCATATTTACTTTGGATCAAGTTGTGTATATTTAATATCAATTAGAAAAAGAAATATCATCTGTCAATCACCCATCAACCTGGTCCATGCGACAGCACATTTAGAGCTTGTCCGGTTTAGGAGGGAAGGGGAGGGGATTGGAGTGAAATGAGTGAGATTAAATCTACACCTAGAAAGTGGATTTATTCCAACCCATTCCCTCTCCCATTTTCCACTAACCGAACAAAGCCTTAGTTTTAGTTTTCTGTAGTTGAATCTATCGTTTGCTGATGATTTCTACTATGCTTCGCTACTGATTTGATGCCACAAAATACACCTGTCTTCAGAATCCAGGTTAAATTCTCATTAGAATGTCCTCATTTTGTAAGAGCAATGAGTGTGATACTTGATAATCTAGTTCTAATTAATGGAACGCGTACAGCAGCACAGCTACTATTATCCTTTTTTGTTAACAGATTCTACCAAACCCACAAACAAATGCGATTCACTTCAAAAATCTAACTCTACAACAACAGCACTCCAGAATGGTATAAAAGGCACTAGACTCGAATCCTGTGTTTCATCTTTCTCCAAATTTTTAATATTACAAGAAGTTTGCTTCAGGGCAGGCACAAGAAAAAAAGCACTGGTTTTCAGATATATGCTATTGTAGTACAAGAAGCTGCACATCCAAGAAAATTGGCTGCTCTTGAATGGGGAATCTCCTGTTCATGTCTTGATCAGTGTAGAAGTTAGTTAGTAATGTGATTCCTCCATGTAGATAGGTCACTCGACCTTTGCGATTCCTCCCTCTGGTAGACTGCTATCAGCAACTGCTTCTCGCACGAACCTGCAAAACAGAATGAAGTTATGTAAAAAAACTAATTATTCATCCAATTTAACTGACATGATTACAGCTGAAATCTTATTTCTTCTTCTGTATAGCATGATAAAAATTGATGTTAATGGAGATGACGGTAACTAGAACAAACCAAATATGAATATTCTTGCTGCCAAGACAAGCTATGAGTAGAAACCAAACTGCCAGAGGTGATAGATGTGCAGGATGCCAAAAGAGCAAGGAAGGTGAAAGACTATGTGCCTATGTGGTTATACCAGAATAATTTCTTATTCTTTGCCAAAAGTATTAAAACCCAATGAAAATGTGCAGAACGATACCTTGTCAACTTCTCTTGAGATGATTGCAGGACATATATTGCAAGAATGAAGGACAGAACAAGCCCTGCAGATGCAATGTCTGATTAGGTTTGCTTACAAAAATGTGTTACTCTTTCACTTTATCAGCACACATGCTATCACAAATTGTTTGATTGATCATTCATGGAATAAGTCTTACTGGTTATACAATAAGCATACGCAACACAGATAAAGCAAAGCTAGCTAGCTGAATTAGCCGACAAACTCACCAGAACCAAATAACACATAAAAGCCTCCAGCAACATCTATCTCTGATTGCTCCTCCCTGTATAAAAGGATTGATTCAAGAGTTAATGGCTTTCTAGCATTGGCTAATACAAAATTCTATATATTCAGAAAGAGAAATCATAAAATTTGTACTACCATGTATATCTAACAAGAACATATTTTGGCCAAGTCTGTTGATCCCAGAAATTCTTCTTTATGTCAGAATGAACTTCCACATCTGCCCAATGCACAAAAAATAGGAAATTGGAGTGAAAATTCACCATATAGAACATATTTTATTGCCTTCTTGGATACAAGGAGAAAAAAGAAAGACAACTACATGTGTAAAGTATAATGTGCATTTTGTTATAATGATTGCAATTGCAAGCCTTAGAAGTTAATATCTACTAATGTTTAGCTTATTAAACTTTTGAAGTATTACCCAAGGCCCAAGAATTCTTGTGACAAGCCAATCGGTAGTTTTGGATGGAAGGAAATCAAGAGAATTTACTGAATGCTCTGACATACACTGCTTGACTAGCAGATACTGGTTGGTCATAGTAAACAATAAGTTAATCTTCTTGGTTACATCAATTCGAGTATTCAGAATCAATAAGGCATAAGAGAATGATGAAATTCCTTAGAAAACTACTACTAAAGTGACAATATACACATAATTTCCTACACTGAACTTCACAAAAATGATAAATCGAGAACATAAATAACAAAACAACATACAGTGGTGAGGCATGTCTACAACTTTAGCTGTAACCCCAAGGAGATCATTTCCAGAGTACTTCTGCATTATTGAAGGGAAAATGCTATAAATGCAAGAAGTGAAACATCCCAACAGAATTGTGTACACTACTTAAGGAAAGAGGGTATTTCTCACCAAATGGAAATCAATCAGTGGAACTGCAGAGCTTTTGCGATTTATAACATAAAGCCACGGAACATGGAACTTCTCATGTCCAATTTGAAATGTTCTATATTGTTGTAATCAGGTAAGAACACATTTAAAAGATAGTTACAGGAACGATAGCTGAACGCAAACATAACAAATGAAGTAATTGTATCATTTTTTCACCTTGATCAAATATGATCCACTTTAGCCTAAGTATAATGCACCATATGCTAAACTTATAGCAGCGACATACAGTAAAACATGCACTTATTTAGTGGAATACGACTCATTGTTTCTCAGATATCTACCAAGATATGCAGTACGTAATGTCACAGGAATAATAAACATTTATTTCTTATAGGCATTTGCACTGCATCATCTTAAGGTTATCCGAGAAATAGCTGTGTATCAGAAACTGCATTAATCAATATCATGCACTTTGCCACTGCATAATGAACTACGAAGCAGAAAGTCTAGCCACACTGTGGGAAACCAGTGTGTATTTCTCAACTAATGCGATATCATACATGTTCATGCTGCAAAATCAAAGACACTACACGATGGTACTCACATTTTGTACGGATCAGCGCCGGTAAATCCAGTCGGCTTTGGGATCGGCATCAGGACCTGCACAATACACTCAAACCAAATCACCAAACCTCCCCACAAGTAAACCCTGAGGACCAAACTCTCGAGCCGTTCCAAGAGATACTGACCTCCCGGTTGACCGCAAAGACCGGGCAGTGGCGGCCCACGACGTCGAACCACACCGACCTCGACTGCAGATTGAACAGAGAAAACGAACAGATCAGGTAAGCACAAATCACAACAGCTTCAGACTCTCTGCTCTGGAGTAACTTTGGAGTCTGATTGGATTACGCCGTGGTACTGGCCGGAGCGGAGCATGGGGACGATGTCTCCGGGGCGGTAGGCAGCTGCGAGGGGAGCGAGGGACGAGCTGAGTAGCAGTAGGTAAATTACGGAAATAACGCGGCGAGGGGTGCCGGGGGCGCTCCAGCGGGCGGCCATGGTGGTGGCGCGGCGGTTGCCGGAGTTGGGAGCGGCAGGGGTCGGAGATGGGCACGAGGGGAAGGTGCCTTGTTTTGGAGCGTCAGATCTGGAGAGGCTTCATGGGCTTTGACTAACCGTGGCCCGTTTTTTTAGCCCAATAATACTGAAAAATGGGGCCTCCGAACTATGGGCCTATGGCCCATTAACTTCGAATTCTGGAAACTGCTCAGGGAAAATTTCCGCTGCCTCCAAAAAAAAAAGAAGGAAAGTTGTCCTTGTCTCGAAAACGGTAAACAAAATTGTATGCCAACCAAAAATAATTAAGGATTAGCCAAAAACATTCTTATAAATCCAGGCTTGTCGTATTTCAAAACTATTCATATTATTCACGCGGTCTACTGACCAAAGACAAAAACAAAAGTATATCCGTCGTTGGAACATTTTACGGCCAGAAAAATTAAAATACTTATACACAGAAGATGAAACAAAAACAACTCGCAAAAAAAAAAGAAAAAAAAGCAAAACTGAATGTATATAATTCTAAAAATAAAACCTCTCCTCTACCATTTCCCCCGTCTCTTCCTCTCTTCTTTCCCCTTCCCATGGAGTCGTGTAGCTTCCGGACCGCCACCTCTCCGTCTCCCTTCCCTTCCGCGCCCTCCTCCTCCTGCTGCTCCTCTCGCGCCCTGTCCTCCAACGTCCGATTTCCGGTGGGCAGTGGGCATCCTTCCTCCGCTCGTATGATGGCAATATCTCCATTTTTCTGATTTGTTTTCGGAAAATGTTTTCGCGCAGAGACCCGGAAACGGGAGGCAGCTTGGCGTGCGGAGGAGGGCGTGTGGCTTTGACGCCTTCCCGCCGCTCCCAGGGAAGGTCTTCGTTGACTAGGTGCTCTCTCTCTCTCTCTCTCTCCGTGGTGTCGAGCTAGCTCCGTGTCTCCATTCAGGTCGGGATTAACTAGTAAAATGGTGGATGTGCTGTGTGTGGTACATCTTTTCTGAAAATTAAGATCATTGTATTGCTCGGCTTATCCTTCTAATTAGCCATTGAATGGTTCACGGGTTCTAGGTGTGTGTGTGTGGGGGGGGGGGGGGGGGGGGGGGG